>CM055108.1:21543643-21924325 GCA_029204225.1 Diphasiastrum complanatum
TCAAAACCTTGATTGTAAATGGACTTGACATCTCGAATTGCTCTCTTAGTATATCCCAAGGCTTCTTTCATGGAACTACATTGCTAATATGCATAATGATGTGTTCCTTCACTGATAAGTTGATGAAGATTAGCATTGGGTAGTATTCACTCATCTCCTATGACAATATCCCACAATTCTTTCTCTATTAGGATGTCTTTTGGCCTTTTCTTGCAAAGGCAATACTATATGTTGAGTCAATCAATGGATTTAAAAAAAAAAATCATCATTAAGCGATACTCTATGGTGGCTACCTAAACTTTTAAGGACTAAACCTTGATTGAGGGCTCTATTGCCCAACATGTAAGTGATGGGCTGGTGCATGTTTGCTATGAAAATTGTCAAGTAAATTGGCAATTTGAACATATATGAGGTCAAATTAGCAAATAATTTTGATCAAACAAGAAATCCTATGTGTGAAATTGTCTTCAAATTCGACATTTATCTTTGTCCATATTCTATTGTACCTAGATCTATATTTAGGATCATATTGGATCTTAAATTTTCAAATGGTATTAGATCAAGGAGGCATCCAAAAATAGTAGTATTGTTGTTTATGCATCAGTCTAGCATGATTTTATGTCTTTGACTATGTTTGTTTTGATCAACTCTCTTCTAACTTTGTGTTGTGGTTAGGTCTATGTGATCTTGAGCCATTTATAGGTCATTTCAAGTCATTTATACTCTAGAAACAAAGATTTATGTTTTTTGATATGATTCACCAAAACAAGCCTTTAATTTGTGGAAAAGTTTGTGTACATTGAAGTTTTATTATTGTTTCTAGTTTCTAGATTGACAATCTCCACTAGTGAGTGAGCTATGCTCCCCATGTGGATGAATTAATCTCCTTTATTTTATGAAATTGTGGATGAGCTTTGCTCCCCTTGAAAGAAAAGTCTCTCTATATGGTTTTAGCATGGATTTTGATAACACTCCAAGTGAAGTCCTATCCTTTCCCAATGCTTTGGTGAAGATATCAGCATTGGGAAAGGATAGGACTTCACTTACACATTCCCTTGAGGACACATGTTGAAGGTCCACCTCCTTTGCTATGACTTGCTCCCTCCCAAAATGATATGCCACCTCAATATGCTTGCTCCTAGCATGAAAGATCAAATTGGTTGCCAACCTTTGGGCTGATGGATTGTCACAAAAAATGATTGTGCTCTCTGAGTGAATATCCTTGCTGATCCTCTTGATCCATACCATCTCCCTTGTGCAATGTGTAAGAGCTTTGTACTCGGACTCACTAGATGACAATGAGATAGTGCCTTGTTTCTTTGACATCCATGATATAGCTCCATCACCTATGAAAATAGCACTAATGGATTTCCTATCCATTATATCTCATGCAAATTCAAAAAGATTAGATGATGATCTCTCATACAATATGCCAAAATCTTGAGTTCCAATGATGTACCTCAAAACTCGTTTTCCTAGATTCCAATGCTCCTCACTAGGATCTTACATGAATTGACTCAATCTTCCAACACAATAGCTTAGATCTGGTCTAGTAATGGTTAGATACATGAGTGAACCAACTAGCTTCCTATAGAGAGTAATGTCCTTGAAGGATTTTTCACTACCTCTTATAGCTAGCTTTACATGAGACTCTGTATCACAAGCTTTTGTATCCACCATGTGAAATCTTTCTAGAATGGAATTAGCATACTTCTCTTGACAAATGAAAGTAGATTGAGAAGATCTAATCACTCCTAAAATGCAATGCAAATTACCAAGATCATGTACCTCAAATTCCTTCTTAAGAGCACTCTTGATATCCTCCACATCTTGATTGTTTCCACCACTCAAGATGATATCATCCACATAAATTAGCAAGATGGTAACATCATTTCCAGAAAACGTATAATAAAGTGAATGATCATACTCACTCATAGCAAATCCTTGAGAGAGTAAAAAAGTGTTAAGCTTAGCATACCAACTCCCTGGTGCTTGCTTAAGGCCATACAAACTCTTTTGTAGTAGACACACATAATTTGGCTTTGTAGATGAAATGTAGCTCTCGGGTTGCTCCATGTACACTTCCTCCTCAAGATCACCATTCCAGAATGCATTTGTAGTGTCCCATTTCCATAGATCCCATCCATAAAGAGTAGCAAGTACTGCCTTGTACTTGTTGATAGATCCATCTTGGTTTGTCTTCACCTTGAAGATCCATTTGCATCCAATAGCTTTCTTGTCCTTAGATAACTCCACCAATCTCCATGTTCCATTCTTCATAAGAGCTTGATATTCAGGATCCATTGCTTGGATCTACTCCTCTTTGTTCCTTGCTTCATCTACACTTGTAGGTTCATCAAAAGAGGTTAGGAAAGCAACATAATTTCCAGAAACTACTTGCTTACCCTTTTCATCATGTGTGAGTCTTGAAGGCATTTGTCTTTCCTGTGATGTTCTCCTTGGCTTTTGACTTGATGCCATCATCATCACCATCTAAAGTAAGATCCTTTACATCAACATCAAGAATGTTAGATCCATCCACATCATCATCAATAGTACTTGAAGACACTTTTGGAATGTTCCCCTCATAAAAAATGACATCTCTACCAACAATCACTTTGTTAGTAGAAGGAATGTAAGCCTTGTAGGCTTTACTCACCTCACTATATCCAACAAAAATTCCTTTCCTTGAAGATGGATCCTCCTTGGTCCTATCATCAAGAGTAATGGTGACATATCATGTGCATCCAAAAGTTCTTAGAAAGTTGACACTTGGCCTCCTCTTGAATAGCATCTCAAAAGGTGTCCTTCCATCCAAAATAGCACTCGGCCACCTATTGCAAAAGAAATTGGTGCACAACAAAGCTTGATACCAAAGTGGTTTATCAGGATTAGCACTTAACCTCATGGCTTTAGCACTTTCACATAAAGTCCTATTCTTCCTTTTAGCCACTCCATTTTGTTGTGAGGTCCTTGGTGTTGTATACTCCCTCTTGATCCCATGCTCATGACAAAAGGCCTTAAACATGGTAGATATGTACTCACCACTATTATCACTCCTTAAGCACTTGATCCTTGTGGAAAATTGGTTCTTCCTTGCATTCTTGAACTTGATAAAGACATCATACACTTCATCCTTGATCTTTACTACACATCAACGTGGAGATTAAACAAAGAAAGGTAGTTGCCATGCTATTCAAAATTGTTAGTGGAAAGCACTCTAACTTCTTCATGTGCATAGCATCATAAGAATGAGATTATCAATGTTGCTATGAAACATTTAAAAAGCCAATTATAAAAAAACTAAACATGAATGGCATCAAGTTCTACACCTTCAAATTCGCGTGGATCCTCTTAAAGAAATAGTCGAACAACATAATTCTTGGAGAGGGCTAAGCAACTAAATAAAATTGTTTAACCAAAAGCTTCCAATGTCCAACTACACTACTATAAGGTTCCTTAGGCAATTTCGTGGCATGAGTTGGGTATTTACCTTGATACATGATGTTGGAAGTTTCATAAAATACTTGGCCTTGGTAGAATGATTTTGCTCAGTTCATGTTTCAGCTCGTGTTTGCACTTAATGGGATATTTTTTTGCTTTGTTTTCACACATCACATTGAGAAGATTCAAGGGCATGGAAAGATCTACTACAACATTTTTTTCATTGAGGACAAAATAATCAATATATGGATGGCCATATATACAATCCTTGAAGACATGGTTGCAGTAGCTAAGATAAGCAAAAAAGACGATCAGAGAGCTTGGGAGCATCTTAGAAGGCTCTTTGGGAGTTTTAGGAAAGTTTGGTCTCTAAGAAAATTCTTGGTGCGAAGGTTCTCAATGGAATATAGAGCTTTACTCTCACCTAGCTAAAAATAGAGGCTCCTAGCATATACCAACTCAATATAAATAAATCTAAGCTAGATGTATCATCTAGCAAACTGACGAAGGTTAATATGACTGTTTAAATCATGGTCTAATCCTCATAGTGATTTTTGGATCATTTTTCTTTCAGAAACTGATCCTTGAAAATACTTTCCTTCCTCTTTTTATGATATGATGACTTTTTTGGATTTTGCTCATCATTTTTCAATTCTTTTTTGAATTTTCACTATCTTTTTTCAAAAAATAAAAATAACTAATAAAAAACAACCAAATTGTAAAATCCAAGAAAGATAAAAAATCAAATTTTCAATCAGGCTGGGGGATCAGACTACCAAAACTTGCATAATTGGCTACCATTCACAAGGGTATCAAATCTTTGTCCATCAAGGTATTCTAGGACCACTGCTCCATAAGATAGAATCTCTTTAACTATGTATGGTTCTTCACATGCAAATTTCAATTTTCTCTTGATCCATTTTCATTCCCTTGGGGGATGATTTTTTGGTGAGCATTTCTCGGCAAGCAGTTTCATGGCAAAGGCAAGCATCTTTAGCAGATGCTCGCCCTTCATCCCAATCTTTCCACTTTTTATCTATTCAAGTACCATTTTCTATCTATTAATCAATTACCAATTTTTTCGTAATACAATCCTCAATCTTTGGCATTGACCCTGGCCTTACAACTTGTCCATTTGTTCCCTACCTGACCTTATACACCCATCTAAATCCAATAGCTTTCCTTCCTTCTAGCAACCTGAACAAGTCCCATGCATTTCAACAGTCTAAACAACTATTGATGATTCAATTCTCTAGGATTTTCCATTTGATGATTCTCTGGCCGACTATAGATGATCCATTGTTTTTGTCAAGATAAATACTTCCACCAAGGCGACATCCTTACAATGTTGTGTAAATGAGGCATAGGATGTGAATTGCGGGTAGAAAATTCTTCTGGTGTATTGTCAAATTGTTTCATTTGGAAATATGTATACTTGAGTCAATTGCTCCTCTATAGTAGCTAGAGTTGCAACAATAGAGTGGTGATGAGATGTATAGTTAATCTTCAAGAAATATATTGTAACTCTTGATGATTTTTTCCTTTTTTTTCTTCACAAATTTAATAATAGAAACTCACAAAAGAAAGTTAAGGCACCCAACCATGACGAATAAGATTTGCTTTCATGGTAAATACATGGTTTGTATTGTCTTGAATGACATTCTACCATAGAGTGCAAAGACATCTCAAGGAGGCCCAAGGGCATATGACGACATGTTACCCGACCAATTGATGGAGATGCTTGCCATACTTATGAAAAAATATAAATCTATGTTGGCAAGCAGAGGAGATTATGAGACAAAGGAGAAGTGATTTTTCTTTCTATAGTACTTCAAGTGAGAATGCAAGTGGAAGGTGTACACACATAGAAATTTCCATAGCACCTAAAAAGACCAATTCCACATTGAACAAATACAAATACAATCCAAGTCTACAAAAGAGACCCAACACAACAAGCAAAATCAAAATGGAGAAGCTAAGGTCTTGCTATCACAATCTATATAGATGATTTTCTCTCAAAGACATACAAATTGTACTGAATGTCTGCATTCTTGCAACACTATGGCACAATTATCTATCAATGTAGTTGCTTCACACTTTGTTACAAAGTTGTCAATGGATTAACAAGTAACTATGGTGAAAGCTATATGTCTAGCTACAAGAATATCAAAGGAAGTAGTAACAAATTGTTCCTATTTCACTTTCAAACTCCAAATTCATTTACGATATGTATGTGTGTGTGTGTGTGTGTGTGTGTGTGTGTGTGTGTGTGTGTGTGTGTGTGTGTGTGTGTGTATTGGTATCTTGAGCAAATCTAGTTTGTGATACATCCTTAGACATCAAATTCAAGTCTTAACTAATCTACACAGTAGATGAAACACTATAATCTACATACAGTTTTGATGAGTGCTAAAAGCATTGTGGGTCATTGGTGGTTCAATGATTTCAAGCAAGAATTCTCCACTATTAAAGCTTTAGTAGCTTAAATACTTTTGCTTCAAAAGCCTCGGATAATACCAATGATCAAGACTCAAGTATATTGAAATTTCAAACACTACGGATAGAAGACTGAAGGAACAATGGAGGTATCCAAATAATCACTAAGATCTCAACACGTTCCGAAAAAAGATATTTAACATGAAATGTGAGAGATAAATCACACTATGTTATTTTGAAACCAGCTGGGAGCCCAAAAGATTATGCAAATTTAATTTCAAATGTAATACTTGAGGTCTTGTCAAGATAAAAAATTGCCCCTGTATTGTACAATATTAGTCATGAATATGCGTTGTATGAGAGCGTGCAAACTAATGTTTTGAAGTAAGCTAAGATTGGATAAAAAAAAGAACACAACAAAGTTGCAAATTGCTATCCGCAAAGAGAATCAATGTTAGATGTCTAAACAAGCCAACATTAAGACAACATATGTAAACACTTTGCCTCATGAAGAAAACTTAATATTGAAAGTTTTACAAATACGTAATTCTGTCAATATAGTACAACAATTTGAACAGAAGAAGCAAGCTCCAAGTATTGAAGATTCTAAAAGCAACAACACGAGATGCTCTGTGAATGTCTACATAAACATATTATCCATATTGTATGAAGATCAATGAACTATTAGCCTTTGACAAAAAAAGCTTCCAATTCAATTTATGGTAATGATAACAGAGATTCTGCATCTGTTATTGCAGCACACTGTGACCTGACCAGATACATATAATTACTTGTCGAGCTGGGCACAACTTACTTCTTTAACCACTCTCTTCATAAATATGTTTCGATTGAAAATATTATCTTTCAAAAGTCTATAGTTATTCCATAAACAATTCTCAGATGACAAAAATTGTGAGTATCGTTTATCAAAACAAATACCTCTCAACTCAAGTGCAAATCATGAACAAGTTTGTAAATGCGGAACTGTAGCATAAGCCTCTCGATGAACAAATTAACCAGGAACACAAAATTGGCTTAGCCAGTCATACACGTTGCATTAGAACTTTCAGAATTCACTAGACAGAAAAAGGAGCTTCCTTCAGACAACTTTAGCATTTGCAACAATGAATGTACAAACCAGATGTGAAACAATGCTGAAAAATAACTATCGCAAGCTGATTGACAAGAGAAAAAACTCAGTTGACTTAGCGGTTGCATCCATGCATGTGCATATCAGATGACAAACACTGAAAAAGGCATGGGATGCAAGGCAGATTTGTGTTTCAAACGGATGCAAGGCAGAAGAGCAATGGGAACAATTCATGAGTAAGGCTGATGTGGGTCTAAACTTGGCTATGCTAAATTGTTGGTTAACCTTTCTGTGATCTCATGCAATTTCAAAGGAGTCACGGTAAATGTCAAGAAAAATTTAAAAGTAGATATATTTAGGGAGTGATGAGCTAAGCTAATTGTATAGGAGTTATCTTTCAATTAACCCATGTTCTTGCATTATCATGACACCACAAATTATAGACCATGCTAAGGTATTGAAAAAATATATCATGGCATGTGAAAGGCTTGTATACTAAGACATTAGTCTGATTTGAGACATGGATAGCTCTAAGATATTGCAAAACATATGATCCACAATTCAGTTTTCATCAAGTGAAAATTTCATTTGATTCTATCTTAGCATTTGTTGGGATTTTTTGTGCACACATGAAACTAGCATATAGTATGCAAGTAAATCAATCACTTAGTATCTAAACAGTGGACAAGTGACCATCTGAAATTGATTTTGGCTAGAATGATTCTTATTTAAGAGTAGAGCAGAACTAAATTACGAAGTGTCTTACACTATGAAGTATGGTTATTGTGTTTTGTCCATATATCATCATCCAGCAAAAAGGTATGAAAATGGTGCAGCATAACAAGCAAAGTTTGCATCCAGCAGGACAATCATGCTCTCAAACTGCTCATTTGCACCTTTCTTGGGACAACCACTTTGTCCATTGCTACAACCTTGTCGACAAGAGATCGTGTTCTTTGAATGCAAGCCCGGTTGGTTTCAGGTTGCATGTAATGGGCATGCTGGCCTGTGTGAACCATAAGCTTTGACAACTGATTCTCTTTCGGCATCAGATAATAAACAGTGCAGGGGCACGATCCCACACATACAACCACCTTTTTGCAGAAGGCACATACAATGGTGCCTGCACCATCAACAAGTAAACCAACTAGACACCTTTTCTTCAATGTGCCCTTGAAAAAGGTGGTGTTCTTCCCGGCGCCGTTCAAAAGTATGGACAACTCACTTTCTAGCATTCCATCATGCCCACACAATAACTCATACGCACAACACCATCAAATACTATGTTGCTCGTGATAGGCTTTGTCTCAAAAAAGGCCCTATGGTTTTGGATCCTTTAAAGCAGCTTCGTTAAAGTGGTGGAACTTGGTTTTGACAAGATCATCTCAATGAAACTCTTTGCAGACTTGGTTGGTTCGTCCCCCTGTGATATCCAAGTATTTGCATTCCCTTGTCTATCCTCTAGACTATCGAGATTGATTGTTGTGGTGGTGCGCTTACAAAATTCTGTTGACTGTGGGCCAGGAGTTTCTTTGCATTTCTGAGGTTGTTTTTTTGTTTCGTCCTCCGATGTGTCACTACTATCCAAATTTACCATGTGGTGGATAGTGCTTTGATTTGCCTTCGCTTCAACCTCATATAGTGTAGACATGCTTTCGTCCAAGAGGAAATAATCCACCCATTCGATTTCTCTGTAACTCTTTAGCGGGATTGAAAACCTCATGCCATCAACAATGGTTACCACAACAGATATGGCATGGGAATTTTGTGCATTTCCCAATCTCGACTATAGCTGGCTTTTGCTCACAATGACAAGTTCATGTAGAGAATAGTAGTTCCTTTGAATGTTATCTTTGCCTCCATCACTACTGAAAACGACAAGTTCATGTACAGAATAGTAGTTCCTTTGAATGTTATCTTTGCCTCCATCAGTACTGAAAACGAATCATTCAGATATTAGTAACATCACCAACAAAAAACATTTCTGACTAACTATATAGTTCTTTCTGCTATGTCCATCTGTTTGGGTAGGAAAATACCATGTGAAACACAATAAACGACAAATAATTAGGTTGGATTAAAAATTTAGAACAGCCTCTGCACAATGTCACCAAAAGTAGAGGATGAGGGTTGCAGAACAAGCTCCACACAGACCTATAAAATGCGCTATAGAACAAGCTTCACACAAAGATCCAGGTGGTGAAAAAGGGCAAGCTTCAAACAAAAAAGATCTAGAATAGTCTCCGCACAATGTCGCCAAGAGTAGAGGACAAGGGTTGAAGAACAAGCTCCACACAGACCTATAAAATGAGCTATAGAACAAGCTCCACATAGAGATCTAGCTGGTGATAAATATGACAGACCTGTAAAACGAGCTACAAAACAAGCTCCACAAAGAGATCCAAGTGGTGAGAAGTATGACATACCTATAAAATGATTGAACACAAATCTCGAGGGCAAGTTTCAAACAAAAAGGATCTTGCCCGGTACGCAAAAGTAGATGACAAATGCTGCAGAACAAGCTCCACACATACCTGTAAAATGAGCTACAGAACAAGCTCTGCAAGAAGACCCAGGTGGTGATAAGTATGACAGACATGTAAAACGTTTGAACATAAAGCTTCAGGGCAAGCTTCACATAGACCTTGAGCCAATGTGTGAAGGAGAATTAGTGGAAGATGGTTTGGACAATTTTTCAATAGACACTTGCTAGTGGTTGCTGCCTAGTGCTAGTGGCATGCTATTAGGTGATTGGGCCAACAAAATAGCTGTTTTGCCATTCTTGGCATGCAAAGGAGGTAGTTGAAGGATGGTGAAAAATATGGGTGCTAGTTGAAGTGATATCTAGAAGATGGCCAAGGGACTTGCAACAAAACATTCGTTGCAATCATGGAACTACTGGAAAATGTCATAGCACCTTGCATGGAATATTAGTCCCTTGTAAATCATCTCTATAACGAGGAGTGTCACATATTGGACATCTCCTAAGTGCTTGAAACTCACCTCAATACAAGATGCAATCTATTGGACATGCATGATGCAATTTGTAGTCCATTCCCAATGACTTTAGCATCTTACGTGCCTCGGATCTTGTCTCTAGCATAGTGTTTCCTTCTGGGAGTATCTTACACAATAATCTGTACAAAACCAAATGAATTTACTTAGTACATGTACAATCAAAACTTGCTTGCAAGACAAAATACATTACAAGATAGAAAATATTTTAATTATCTTTACCCAAATAAAGATGTAACACTTGTGTTACTCCATTTGTATTTTGCTTGGAGGTTTAATAAAAGCAACGTTGTAGCCAAACGAGAAGTCTTTGCGCCCATTTCTTCTCTTAACATATTCTCCTCGGCACTCACAAATGCTTCTTCAACGTGTGATCCTTCCACATCATGATGCTCGTATACATCATTTATTCAATTCTCCATGATTTCATTTTCATCATGCATAGATGCATCGTTGTCTGCACTTGAACTTGATTCAGAAGAGCTACAATGACGTTGAGGCCGATCTACATAATCATGATCTTGCCTTTCATCAATTTCATCACTTGTCTTAATCCTTTATGCTGTCGACGAGAGAATTGATTTATATGTGGACCATCGTATGCCATCCTATTTTTGGATTTAGCTCATGGAATGCTATTATTGGTGTCGGTAGAGCTAGATGATAATTGAAAATCCTTCAATAAAAAAAACAAATGCTTAATTATATGACAACATCTAGTGAAATCATCCATGAAATTTGAAATCTCAATACAAACTAGCAATATCTAACAATGGACTCAACACATATCATAATAGAATACATTAAACATAATCAATGTCATCATATGTAAGCAGACAAAAAACATCCATAGAAAACATCCATTCAAGAATTTATATGTCTGATTCATCAAGTACATGGATTTGTTGATTGTTCCATTAGAGAAAATTTGGCCTTGGAAAGGGCCCTATAAGGATTGCCATGTAGGATGACATTTTTTTGGCAATGTAAAATACTAAAATAAAATCTGTTTCTGCCCGCAGTCCTGCCCACACAGTCTTCGATGATCAGCTATTATGTGGGTAGTATAGTCTATGACTGAAAAAAATCATAACTTTTGAATGGCAACTCGGATTGAGACGATTACGGTGCCATTAGAAAGCCCTCGACGAGAGCTTTTCAATGACATCCAAATGACCCAATTCTGAGCTATGGTGAAGAATTTGATGGGTCAAACCGGTCAACTACGCTTGAAAGAGATATCAGGTGGACCAAGTGTTGACCGACCAAAACTTTGACTGGCCATAACTTCTTCATCATAGCTCGGAACTGGGTCATGTTGGGTGTCATTGAAAAGCTCTCGTCGAGGGCTTTCTAATGGCACCGTAATCATCTCGATCGAAGTTGCCTTCAAAAGTACAGTATTTTTTTTTTGCTGAGTTGCATACTATACTACAAATAAAATGGCTTATTTACGGGCTACCCCCGACACAAAATTACAGTTCTTCTAAAAAGAAAAGAAAATCAATTTGAAGGAGCTACGTTACGTAGATTTCAAATTTGAGTGTTTTGATTGGACCATGTGGAAGAAACTTTTGAGAAAAAAAATAAAAGGTATCTTTTTGAAGGCCCCTTTTGTGCTCAAATTTTCTCTAATGTAATCGCACATACCATCACATAAGTACCCTTTACATTTTTGGAAAAAAAACTCTTCTTGTCCATTTGTGTGTTCCTCAAAATCACAATTGGTTAAAGAAGGGTGGCCTATAGAACTATTGATGTATGCTGCAATGTTGCCATGTACGTCTGGGCGTCCATCAATGTACATACGATTTGCCTTTGTAACTATCTTTCCTTGCATGCGCCTTTCCTCCAATGAACATGCATTGCAATGCATTCAAACCATATATTTGCATCTTCCATTGGTGACGACACAAAGCGTGCCAATCACCCCAATTGTATTGGGGTCCTACGTACGCCATCAATGTGATGACACTATTCAAGGGAACTTCAATGCTCATCAATGAAAATATGCCCAATTCGGCATTTGGAAAACACTCACTAGGTTTAATTATGTACATATGACCCCAATATGAAAATGGTGTCCCATATAACGGTGATGGTACTATAGTGGGCCAACAAGAATATCTATTTCTATCAAAAGGTTTCACTAATGATTTTAATTCAGTTGGAAGTTCAGGCTCAGACAAAGAATCAAAGAGATTTTGGACATATGTACAAGACACAACATTTTTTTTTCATTTTCAAATTGTGTCGAAATGCGTCCAAGTCTTGTTCTTTTTTTCAAAGGAGTAGAGGATGTGGAAGGAACAATGGAAGGAGTAGAGGATGTGGAAGGAGTGTGGTGGAGTGAATAGAATCAACGTGAGGCGTATAGTGACTAGTGACATCATGGATATCCTTGTCATCAACTAGGGCATCATCTAATGCCAAAGAAGATCCAAAGTCAATGTCCCTGATTTTGTTTGTAAGATCATCAATTGTGCAGTGTGACACCAAAGAACATATCTGCAAAGGTGAAAAACTACACAAATGTTAGATGTTTTTTTCATCAAAAATGCAATTTGTCTAATAATTATCAATACTAAACCATTAAATTGCTACAAGAAAGAAAACTTTATATACCTCCGCAACTACAGACTCTTCCTCCACATGTTCTCCATACTCCCAAATACGTTTTGTTACTATTCATCTAGCTCGAATTTTTAATCCTTTACATTGTTTGCATTTACAATATATCTTCTCGTCGTACTCTCTTTGATATTATTGCAATGACACAATGATAACAAATGATTAAATTTATGTTACAATCTCATGTACATGAAAATCAATGAATTTACATTTCAATATGCACAAACTACAAATACATCGTACCTTCGCTGGATCCCACGTAACTTGAGTGCATGAACTTGACAATGAAAATTCTCTGAACAATTTATCAAATTGTGCCATTTTTCATCGGTTCTTGCTTTTGTGATAACTTATGATCCTCTGTTCCTTTTTCCTATCTCGTGGAGGTGTATCAATTTTTTGACTAAAAATTAGAAATAAAAGAAATAAGAATGTACTCAATATTTTTCAACTTAAAGATATTGCAAAAGAAAAAAAATCATATATAAATGAAGAACTATAGTAGCAAACTTTGATTAACTTATGAAACTATAATTGAGAGTCCTAACTGTGAAGAATAGGATAGTTCTAAAACATGAGCATTAGGGGCCCAAAAAGACAAACCCCATGTCTTGGAATTCAAAAGAATGGCATGATGCTATGATCCTACAATACAATGCATTCATTGAAAACCATACATGGATCTTGGTAAATCTTCCATCTAACAAGAAGGCAAGAATAAGGCATCACATGTATGATAAAAGCATGATGTTTAGGTTCATAAAGAGTCACTTATGTCAATGATACCAGTTGGAAAAAGTCATTGGGAGAGAGATCACATTGGAGCATATCTTCATGTATTGCCGATCTTCTCACCAAACCATTGATCAAGAATGCTTTCTTTGAATCACATTAAGAGATATCATTGTGATCCATTGATTTCTCTTGGAACTCGACCTATTGTATTATCAAGCCATTGACCTCACTCAACTGTGTCAAAAGCAAATTTGTCTTGAAGGTAGATACCGCGAATTACGCCAAGACTTTCAACATTAACCATGGAAAATTCAGGATCACGAATTGATTTATTGGATATTACCACAAAGGCTTTCACATGAGGTCCACTTGAGCTTGGTTTATGAAGTATCTTCCAACCTCTAGTAAAATATAATGGAGAGGCATTCTCGGAGGGCCTGAAAACGGTTTGGTCTGCGATGTAGAAAGCCTGCAAAAAATATAGTTCAAATTAAATGTCAAATAGAATATCAAAAAAGTTTTCATGCAATGTAAGATTGAGAGCCTAACATAGAATGTTTGTAGCACATATTATATATATATATATATCATAGGTCCCGCGGTACTGGGTACCGCGGATCCCGGTACCGCGGGACCATACTGGTACCGCGGTACCATCATGGTACCGCGGTATCACAATATAATAATATATTTATTATTTAATATTTTTTTTAATTTTTTTTTACCTAAACCTACCCGCCCCCCTCGCATTTCCTCTGAAATTTTTTTGCGCCCTCTCCGCCCTGCCATCGCTACTGGTTTTTCTTGCCTGCCTTTGATTCCTTGCGTCGCCCATCGCCCACGCAACGCCCTGCCTTGCATCTGATTTCCTTTGCCCTGCATTCGCCCATTTTCAGCGTCTCTCCAACAGTGAACCCTGCTGTTTTTTTTCCAGCAATCCATCCCTCATTTCATCTGCAATGGTGCAATCCGACCTTTCCGGTCTATGGGACGAGGTAGACATTGTCAGGCGGGTTGCCGACAAGGCCAACAAGACCGGTCAGAAGATCGTGCGCTGCCGATACTGTCTCGTCGAGTTTGCTGCATCCCTCACTCGCCTTAAAGGCCATCTGCTCGGTGCACGCGCCAAAAATGGTGCCACCTTGAATGCAGCCCCTTGTGGCAGCATGACCGTCCCCGACAAGCAGCGACTACTGGACACCTAAGGGCCGCGGCTCGTGGCAGGGGAGAACACCATTTCGGAGGGCGTTCTCCGATTTTGCACCGCTCCTTATGTGACTAACCCAGAATTGCTGCCTGCTTGGCTGGCACGCACGAGGAGAGGGAGTGCATCCTCCTCTGGTCCCTTTGCCCCTCAGACAGCTCTGCCTCATGCACCCCCATCTGCTCAGATTCCGGTGGATCCCGTCCCATCGCGTCCGACAGTTGCCATTGCGGTTCCACCACCACCCACTGTTGCTCGTACTCCACCAGTCTACGACTTTCTCATGGACTCTCCGCCACCCGAGCAGGCCCAGGATGGTACTGGGCGGGCCTTCAAGGATGTGGAAGAGATCCCTTCTTCCTTCCTTTCCCATCCAGATGACCTCCTCAGCCAGCAGTTTTCGTACCCCATGCCAGATGTTGCCCCTCCACCAGTGCACCCCACCTATGCTGTTGCACCCATCCCTGCCAGTGCATCCCACTCTCCCCATTCAACGTCTACAGCCGATGCATCCACCAGCGCCCAGCCTGTCGCATCATCGTCCATTCCCGTCACGGTTGGTGCACCGTGCTGGAGGTCCACCAACCGTCGTCCACCAGGGAGAGCCCTCGTGCAGCAGACCATTCGCGGCGTGCATCAGCCGCACATGGACAGAGAGGCCACACAGGCCGTGGCCAGTCTGGTCTACGAGCTGAACCTGCCCTTTGCCATCACCGACTCTGAGCCCTTCAGAAGGGCCTTCCGCCTTGCACAGTCTGTCAGCCCTAGCTGGAGAGTCCCTAGTTCAGAGGTTGTCCGCACACACATGCTGAGGGATAGGGTCGAGTCCTTGTCTAGAGAGATGGAGCCTCTGCGTCGGCACTGGGCCACTTACGGTTGCAGCATCATGTCCGATGGCTGGACTGATGTCAGGAAGAGGCCGATCCTCAACATGCTGGTCTCCAGCTGCATGGGCACACAGTTTCTGAGGGCAGTGGATTGCAGCAGGGGGGGGGAGAGTCATATCTGCAGAGTTCATGTTTGATGTCATCAGGTCTTCCATCCTAGCCATAGGCCCACAGCATGTCGTCACGGTGGTGACGGACAATGCCACGAACTGCATTCAGATGGGTGTACTGCTAGAGGCCGAGTTCCCTCATATTGTTCATACCCCCTGTGCAGCCCACGACATAGACCTTTTGATGGGGGACATTGGAGCACTTCCCTGGGTTAGAGCCATCGTCCGGGAGGCCCTCTTCCTGGTGACTTTTGTCACCAGAAAGAGGCGTGTTCTTGCCATGTTCCGGGTGTTCAGCCATCTGGACCTCCGTAAGCCAGCCCCCACGCGCTTTGCATTCGACTTGGTGGTCATCGACCGTTTGATCAGGTGCAGGGCCCAGCTTCTACAGATGGTTGCCAGTGATCTTTGGGGTGCCAGTACATTTCCGCACACTGAGGATGGGGAGCACTTTTCTTCCACGGTGAGGGGGGACCAGTTCTGGAGGGATGCACAGACATTGTCAAGACTGCTTCGACCACTCTACATTGTGCTCCGCATGGCTGACAGTGAGGGGTCGACACTTGGACTGGTGTATGAGCTCATGGACCGGATTGGACAGTTCCTGCAGCTACCCATCTTGCAGCCAGAGAGGTAAGCGGTACAGTGGTGCAATTGACCTTTATCTTTTTAGTACTTGCTAGTTTGTTTTTCTGTCAGTGTTAAGCTTTTTCGTAATGCCCTAAACCACATGCCCCTCACCTGCAGGATGACAGAGCTGAAGTTCATATGGGAGACGCGGTGGAACTACTTCCACAGGAGTATCCACAGCGTTGCACACATGCTGCATCCCCTCTTCCTCTCTCCGACACAGATCGCAGACAGAGAGCTCGAGGCCGATTGGCTTCAGTACATTCATAGGGTGGGTCCACACATAGGTTTGGATCCTATCAGGCTCATGGAGAAGCTCGCTGCATTTCGTTTCGGCATGGGCACATTCGGCCACCCGGCTGCCCAGGACCCAAAGAGGAGGCAGCTACCCATTACCTGGTGGACCATGTTCAGTAGCACATACCCATCTATACAACGTCTTGCACTGCGTGTCCTTTCTCAGGTATGCATCTCATTTTATCCTCCATTTTTTGTGTTTCGTTGAAGTTTCACCTCTGCCACAATGTGCTGAAGTATTTCAATGCACGCACCACAGGACTGTGCTGCCTCCGTGTGTGAGCGTAATTGGAGCACATGGGCACTGATTCACACGAGGAGAAGGAACCGCTTGTCAGTGAGTCAGTTGGAGCGATTGGTGTTCTGTAGCACCAACGCACGTCTCGCCAGGAGGCTTCCGACCATTACGAGCGCATTGCAGGTGATAAACTAACCTTTCATAGCATGTTGGTTGACTCCTGGTATGTTGGTTTCATTTCTTGATAGAGTTGTTTCTCTAACATGCCAATTTTAAACCTTGCAGACGAAGATATCCGATTTGGAGCGCCAGGTTGACTTGCCTACGGACAGCACCCATCCCATGCCTGTAGATGACCTGGGCACACGGTTGATGGCAGAGAGAGAGAGGGAGCTTGCCGAGATGAGAGAGAGAGAGAGCTTGGGCTTGAGCACAGAGAGCCCCCATTGTATGAGGCAAATGAGCCAGTGTCAGAGGATGAGCATGATGAGGATGAGCCCATTCAGGTTGTGTTTGCCAGACCAGAGAGGGATGAGGCAGATTATACAGGTGCAGGGCACACGCCACGGGCAGGGGTCACAGGTGCATCACGTGGCAGAGGTGGGACACATGGCACATGTTATACCGGCAAACAGACAGGGCACACAGGGGGGGCAGTGGCATACCTACCTATGTCGACATGATGGAGGAGGCTCTTGATAGAGGGCAGAGTGGTTTAGATGTCGGTCCCGCAAATGTTTGGATGCGTGCAGCACAGAGTCATGGCCGTTACTACGATAGCACACCAGAGGAGGCACCTGATGACTTTCATTGCACAGATTGGGAGGCCATGCAGGGTCTACAGGGTGCACATGATGAGGCACAGGATGAGGCTTGGGTTGATTCAGGGGTTGGTGCACAGGATGATTCAGAGGTTGGTCCACAGGATGATTTAGAGGCTGGTGCATAGAATGAGTCCCAGAGCCCAAAGCATTTGTATTCGGATGCCCAGCTGGCCGACTTGGTTGCCACATTGGATTCAGAGGCCCAGCAGATGCCGAGTGTCAAGGCGTCCCCATCATCTCTTGCAGCATGCCACACACAGAGTCCCAGCCAGAGCAGCCGCATGAGGTGCCTACAGTTCCTCCAGCTCCTCAGAGGGTGTATGTGCGTCGCACAGCTCCTCCAGTGCCACCGATGCCATTTAGGCATGCAGCCCCTCCATCGCCGTCCACTTCTGCAGCACCAGGTCTCCATGGTAGGCCACCATCTGTGCCCAAGTTTTCTCTTGCAGTGCCCACATCCATAGTGGCTCCTCCAGTGGCAGCACCCACGTCACATCCTCCTCCTTTGGCAGCAACCAGGATGTACCAGTACCGGCCACCACAATGCCCCTTTCAGTACATATCGCCACTGTACTCGCCTCCTGCACAGCCAGTTTCTCCACCTGCAGCAGCCCCACGGGCACACACTCCACGAGCTCATCCTCCTCGCTCAGTTGCACAAGGAGTTCCCTCTTTTGCTTCCCTATCCCAGCCGGCCTCAGCTTGGGCCCAGCCTAGCCAGCCAGGTGATTTGCATGGGGGTGACGAGGCATTGACAGCTCCTCTTGTCCGCAAGAGACCAGACAGGCCCAAGGGTGCACCGAACAAGAAAGGCAAGGCACAGAAACTGCCAGGGAGGAGAGGACGATCACGCAGGGCTCCAGGTACAGGTAGAGGTGCAGTATCACAACCAGTTGGAGTAGGTGTTGTTGGTTTGGCCTGTTTGGAGGCTGATGCGGAGGTTGATTGGGAGGATGAGGATGACGAGTCTTCCCCCTCGGATACATAGCCCATGCCAGTTTCAGACAGGCAGAGATATCGGCTGTGAGAGTCAGCTCGGGGCCCTGAGTTATCTCCAGAGCATTCGTCTGAGTCAGAGCCAGAGCATTGATTGTGGCTTTGTTGTTTTAGTTTCAGTAGTTTGTCTCTAGCAGACGGTCTACCATTGTACTCAGATGATTTTTCACATTATATACAGTGTTTGGCCTACATTATTTGCTGCACATTGTGCGTATGTCGCTCTGTACATGTGATGCTTTATTTTATGTTGAAGAATTCTATGTGCGTGTGCGAATCCTATTTTCATTTAATTTCGTTTGAAGTGAATGCTAGCTTCACATATATGCACCTACATCATGAGCACAGCAATCACCCCTACACCCCAAACGACATTTCATAAACACATGTAATACATCTGCATTTAAAAAAATTACAAACATTGCATCTTACATGACCAGGTTCGCGTTGCACAAAAAACAACTATGTATATATTCAACCGTTGTATCAGGATAACATCACATATACTATCATTTTTTTAAGCAGCCATCTAGTTATTTGCTGCACCATAAACTGCCGAAAACTACATAGCAACAGTCCGCCACATACGGGTGGACCTCATCTATTCTAAACATCCCTCACTGATCCTCCACCGACTCCTCGCCCTCGTCTGGTGCATTATTTTGTCGCTCTTGCTCTGCCTCCCGGTTAGCCCGAGCTGCCTCCTGGTTAGCCCGACATCTGGCCGTCCTTTCCCTGACCATGATGAGCTGCCGTCGTGTGAAATTCATTCCGATCTGCTCATCCAGATCCAGCTCGACAGCGGGGACAGGATCCACAGCGGGGGCGGGTGACTCTGGTTCCGGATTTCTCTGTCGAGTCTGTCGCAGCATCTCTCGGATATCTTCCTCTTGCTTCCGATGCCTCTCGTTGTGCCTTCGGATATCTTCCTCAAGCTTTCTCCTGGCTTCGCCCTCGGGCTTCGGTGGTATGCGCTCAGCCATCTCGATCGACCTTCTCCTCACAACACCCTGATCCTTGAACACCCTCTCACAGCACCCTGGCTCTCAAACAGCCTCTCACAGCCTGTCACCGGCTCTCGCTTGCTCTCTCACTATCTATCACTAGCCCTCTCACAGCCTCTGAAAATGCCGACCACAATGGCATTGTGAGTGCCTATTTATCCCCACAGCCTGATCGGCCATGTGGATCCCCATCATCCCTCCATGTGCCTCCGTACCTGCCCCCATGTGATGCTCCCCCCTGTGTTGGTCTCCCATTGGGCCCATGGTCTGCTCACCCACAATGCCCATGTGCCTCTGTACTTGCCCCCATGTGATGCTACCCCTCTGTGTTGGTCTCCCATTGGCCCCTCGGTCTGCTCACTCGTAGTGCCCATGTGCCATTGCAACAGTCCCCTGCATCATGTACTGTACCCTCTTTTTTTACACCCAGAACCCCCTTTTTTTACTTTTTTTGTCCTTTTTTGGTAGTTAATATGCAAAAAAAAATTACTAAAAATATATTAAAAAATAAAAAAAAATATTAAAAATGGTACCGCCCTGGTACCGCGGATCCCAGGGCGGTACCGTATCGGCGGTACCACTGATATGG
Source organism: Diphasiastrum complanatum (assembly GCA_029204225.1). NCBI lineage: Eukaryota > Viridiplantae > Streptophyta > Lycopodiopsida > Lycopodiales > Lycopodiaceae > Diphasiastrum > Diphasiastrum complanatum. The sequence continues at coordinate 21,563,774 of CM055108.1, forward strand.
TACCGGCGGTACCATACCAGCGGTACCAGAGGGTACTATGATATATATATATATATATATATATATATATATGTTTATATATATATATCAAATATATATAAAAATATATATCCTCAGAACCTCCCATCGCGACGGGAGGTTTTGAATTTTTTTTTATTGTATATGTATATATTTGTATATATATACTTATATAGATATACTTACATATATGTGATATATACATATATATCATACACACACACACACGCACACACATATATCTATAATAATTTAGTTAAAAATGGACCTCCTGCCATGGCGGGAGGTTCTGATTTATTTATTTTAACTCAGCCAATGGAAAATGAGAAACTCAGAAAATGGAGAATGGGAAACTCAAAACCTCTCGCCGCGACGAAAGGTTCTGATTTAGTTTTTTGAACTCAACTAATGGAAAATGGAAAACTCATGACCTCCTGCCGTGGCAGGAGGTTTTGATTTATTTGTTTTAACTCATCTAATGGAAAATGGGAAACTCAGAAAATGGAAAATGTATCCTCAAATTTTGAAATTTTTTTCATGAATTTTTTTTTGATAAAAATGGTCTTTAGTATAAATTTATAACTTATGTCTCTTCAAAATTGAATGAAAAATACCATTAATTTAGACTTTTCCTTGCAAGTAAATCGATGCTTTCAAAATTGGATTATGGAGGTATGCTTAGAATACTTAGAATTAAAACGAGAATGTGAAGTCTAAGGAGGGGATGGGTTTTACTTATACCCTTTTTTGATGGATAGATGTATACGGTACTTATGGGACATACCATTTGCCACGTGTCACTGCCTTATCCCGTAGAGCTATTTCAACATCTCATATATTTCAAAACATAGATTTTTATGTAATAGATAATGGGCCGGAGAAGGCCCGTTCTGGGTTTTTATTGGGTCGTGGGAGCTGCAACCACAACCACAACCGCACCGCATCACAACCGCAACCGCACTACAAACCGCACCCGCAAAGGGCCAGCACGCGGTTCATAATGATTGCTAGTCGCAACCTACAAAACCCTGAGTTCAAACTTGCGACGACCCACGAGTCGTTGGACCGCATAATACCACAACCGTAGTTCAAGAATTATACTAAGAATCACAAGGAATAAGCTCAAGAGCTCAAGAAACAACCTCAGTAAACAAGCTCAAGTTCATAAGGAAGCTAATAAGATTCATTATTTTCTTGCTATAGTTCTGCGACGCTTCTATTCTGCTCTCAAAGAAAGAGACAAAGGATTGGATTAAATATATATAGAACCATGCCAAATCATCAATCCGTGAATATGTAGTTAAAAATCCAGTTTCAAATAATAACAAGGTTTGGATTAGTGACATGACAAATACGAGTTTTAAAAACGAAGCAGGTTTGGATAGTACACTTGGGACAATAACTAGCCTAAACAATATGTGAGAAAACGCGGATTGCTGAGGTGTCTTTAAAAAAGAGAAAAGAAACATTTTCACGTGGATTGATGACATGGACGAAGCACGACGATAGTATATATAAAGAGGTTCTTTCAAGAGACACTCAAGTCTTTCAAAGTCAGGTCTCTATGGTCAGTCACATTCCAAGTGAGAAGTAAGCTCAGTTTGGTCACTCATACTCTATTACTAATGTAAGTTACTTTTGGATATAATCTAGATCATGTCTGTTAGCTTACATATATATTGTTACGTGAAATGTATTCGAAATAGTCAATTCAAACGGACATTTATATAAGATATAGAATATGCATATATAAAAACAAAAGGATATATGTGTGTGTGTGTGTGTGTGTGTGTGTGTGTGTGTGTGTGTGTGTGTATGTATTTATATATACATACATATATATATATATATATATATATATATACATACACACAGAGAGAGAGAGAGAGACACAGATATATATATATATATATATATATATATATATATATATATATATATATATATATGTATATATGTGTATTATAAAATAATTAAAGAAACGTGAACTTAAAACCTCCCGCCACAGCGGGGGGTTTTGAAATTTTTTTCATGAAAAAAAATCCATTTGATAAAAATGGTCTTCAGTATAAATTTATAACTTATGTCTCTTCAAAATTGAACGAAAAATACCATTGATTTGGACTTTTCCTTGCAAGTGAATCGATGCTTCCAAAATTGGATTATGGAGATATGCTTAGAATACTCAAAATTAAAACGAGAATGTGAAGTCTAAGGAGAGGAGGGGTTTTACTTATACCCTTTTTTGACGGATAGATGTATATGGTACTTATGGGATATACCATTTGCCACATGTCACTGCCTTATCCCGCAGAGCTATTTCAACATCTCATATATTTCAAAAACATACATTTTTATGTAATAGATAATGGGCCACGGAAGGCCCGTTCCGGGTTTTCATTGGGTCATGGGGGCCGCAACCGCAACCGCAACCGCACCGCACCGCAATCCGCAATCGCCACCGCAACCACACTGCAAACCGCACCCGCAAAGGGCCAACACACGGTTCATAACGATTGCTAGTCGCAACCTACAAAACCCTGAGTTCAAACCTGCAACAACCCACGGGTCATTGGACCGCATAATACCACAACCGTAGTTCAAAAACTATACTAAGAATCACAAGGAATAAGCTCAAGAGCTCAAGAAACAACCTCATTAAACAAGCTCAAGTTCATAAGGAAGCTAATAAGATTCATTATCTTCTTGCTATAGTTCTGCGACGCTTCTGTTCTGGTCTCAAAGAAAGAGACAAATGATTGGATTACATACATATAGAATCATGTCAGGTCATCAATCCATGAATATGTAGTTAAAAAACCAGTTTCAAATAATAACAAGATTTGGATCAGTGATATGGCAAATACGAGTTTTACAAAAAAAACATGTTTGGATAGTACACTTGGGACAGTAATTGGCCTAAACAATATGTGAGAAAACGCGGATTGCTGAGGTGTCTTTAAAAATGAGAAAATAAACATTTTCACGCGGATTGATGACATGGACGAAGTTCGATGATAGTATATATAAAGAGGTTCTTTCAAGAGACACTCAAGTCTTTCAAAGTCAGGTCTCTATGGTCAGTCACATTCCAAGTGAGAAGTAGGCTCAGTTTGGTCGCTCATACTCTATTACTAAAGTAAGTTACTTTTAGATATAATCTAGATCATGTCTGTTAGATTACATATATACTGTTATGTGAAATGTATTTGAAATAGTCAATTCAAACGGACATTTAAATAAGATGCATGTATTTACAGAATATTGTATTGTAACTTCAAAATGAAATTTACATATATATATCAGTTGTATATATAAATATAAATATAAATATATTAATGTAGTACCCATCAATATGCAATATATATATATATATATATATATATATATATTACATAACAATACACACACACACACACACACACACACACACACACACACACACACACACACACACACACATACTAAATATATATATATTTGACAATGTATTTCAAAACCTCCCGCCGCGGCGGGAGGTTTTGGCAACAATTGTTAAATAGAATGTTAATATCACATATTTGTATACATGTATGTAATATATGATAGATATATGTGAGATATATATGTATATATAAATTTCGAATATGCATATATAAAAACAAAAGTATATATATATATATATATATATATATATATATATATATATATTTAAGAAACATGGTCTCAGAACCTCCCGCCACGACGGGAGGTTCTGAATTACATATATATATATATATATATATATATATATATATATATATATATATATATATATATATATATATATATTATTGTGGGATAACAATGACGTGGTGAAGATTGACGATCTTGCAGTCTTGGCATGTCATATTTATAACAACAATGATATTATTGATTGTATGGATTTTGATGAAAATACCATATAGTTTGTTCAGCTAGCTTCAAAGGTTACTACAGTTTTGACAAAAATCAGTTGTTTGCCACTATAAAGTTAATATTAGTAACAAATGAAAGAATCATTCAAAATGCCATGGCAGATGACGGAGTCTCATTTTACTCACTAAATAAATCGATGATATGGTCTGTATCGAAACTTTCTTTACATGCTACAAATGCTAGGCACGTATCGTTCGACGAGACAATGAATGAGTATTACACTTATTATGATTGCAATTACAACAGATCATCAACATGTATGCAATGTACGACTACCCTCAATCACGACAAGAGAACATCAACGAAAACAACATATAATTCTGATTTCCTCACTGGCGTGGAAGATGTCAATCATAATAATAGTGCAAACTTCAAACAGATTAGGTATAGTTCAGATGTTCTCACCACTGTGGATGATATCAATGCTCATGATGTGACTGATAACAATGCTACAAGACCAGCTCTGTACAACTCTGATGTTTTGACAAGTTTGGACGATGTAATTGGTTATGATCTGACACGATCGACATACAACTAGACATTCTAACTGGGATAGACGATGTGGTTAACAGTAATGTATCTCGGCGAAATGGGTCTAGTAAAAATTTATTCATGCATATGAGAAATGTTAATGTGGAAAATGGACACTACAATCCATCTCAAGTGAATGCTCTCACCGACAATCACGATCATAGACTTTCTCAAATGGAAAGACAATCCAAGAAGACAACAGTGCATCCTCTGCAACATTGCTTTCTACTGCTTCTAGACAACATGATTCAGATTTTTTTATGTTTGATTTTGATGAAGACGACGAGATAGGTAATTGGAATGAAATGTTAAAAGAATCTGTATCAAGAGTTGGTCAATCACACGAGAAAAGTTTTGAGAGTCCAATGCAACATGATCCAAGTTTGGAATCTTTTAGAGCTTCTCAAAACTACAAAAGAAAACGTGTGCTTGCATTCGTCACTCTGAAGAAGGCAAATTCTATTTTATTGCCAGAACATATAAAAAGAATTTTGATGCAGCTTTGTTGTAAAAAATTATGTATACGCAAAATCACTTACAAAGAATGTGAAGACTTGAGACTAAGTGTGTGGAGAAAGCGATGATCAGATAGACATAATTACCTTTTACAAATGTTCGGGTGTTTTTTGAAGGCACGAGATAATTCGAACATTGCATGCAATATGTGGGAAGAACCCTGTTTAAGACTTAAACCTGTAGTTTCAGGTAAAACCATATGTTCAAAGGCATTTCAAGGTCTATTGGGAGTTTCCCATGGATTGTTTTGGCAGATAATCTCAGAGGCACACAACAATATTGTCTATAAATTTCATGAGAACACATGTATATTAAAACATCGCACACATTCAAGATGGGGACTTTTTATTATGCGTGAAATCTTATAAAGACATGCTCTGCCCCAACCGCATCTTCAACATAAATCAAAAGATGGAGTAGTTCATTGTGAACATCATCTCCCTCTTGGCATGTCTAAAGGTAATGTCTTCAATTCCATCAACTATATATAAGAATATAAAATTAGAATTGAAATCTTAAAACAAGTGCATTTAAATATGTGGTCAATGTGGAACCAAATTTCATTTCCATGTTCTATCCCATGTGTGTGTGTGTGTGTGTGTGTGTGTGAGAGAGAGAGAGAGAGAGAGAGAGAGAGAGAGAGAGAGAGAGAGAGAGAGAGAGAGGCAAAATCCTAAAAAAAGTCTAATTGTTTTGCCAAAGTCCAAATTTAATTGATATTGTGTTCCACTCATATACATTAAGGGAAATATGGGCTCAAAATGGGCCCTTTAAAAAATTTCACTTTAGAGAGAGGTTACGTAACTTCTGGTCATCATTTTTTGAGTTTTTGGCCTTGCCCGACGTTTAACTGGTGCGATTAACTTCAAACAAAGTTAGTTAAGCATGAGATGTAATACCCTCTCTACATGCTCATTCCAAAGTTTAAAACTAGAGTTTTAAGACTGAAAATCTTGATGCTCTCAATGCAAAAACTGAAGCGGGAGTAGCAGAACTTTTGAAATCATTGTATGCCTATAGTAAAATATGAGGCGGAATGATTTTTCAATGCGACATAAACATTTAAAAAGTAAGGTATGCTAGATCTATTCATGTTGATTACTGTAGTATGAAGCATTTACGGATTGTAGCTTTCAACAATGGCAATGTTCCATTTGCATGTTGCTCTTCCTATAGAATGCACTCTAATTATTAAAAAAAACTCGAAAGTTGTAGAGAATGCTGCTGCAATAGTTAGAGAATTGAGAATGAATAATCATATGAATATAGATTTGTGGGTGGAGGGATCAATTTATTTTAATGATCTAGTTACCAATTTGTGTTTAGATTTCAAGTTTGTAACTCATCTTCTCATATTTGTATGTGAAAAAAATAGCGGATTACTTGGATATTGTCAAAGGTTCCGTGATCTTGGAATGCATAGCATATCTTGTCTTAATCAACAATTATAGTTTGCTAATCAACAATTGCTTCATTATGTGCAACACACTAGTGCTGAAAACAATGCACTCAAGAATGCTGTGTCAGAGTTGAATGCTACAGTCACTACTCTTCGGAGATCAAACCAAGAAATGTTAGAATCCATGGAAAAGTTGCAATCGAGAGTTTAAAATATGTTAAATTATATTTAATAAATAAATAATCCATGTTATCAAGTGCAGATCATGTTTGGTAGCAGAGAACTATTTAGCAGATCGTTTATGCATTGGATCATCTTTAAGTCATGTTTTACCAAGAAAGTCAGCACAAGAAATGATGAAAAATGCTCGGTTTGAAAAAATAAAAAATGAAATTGTAGAGACTATTTTGATTAAGGTTCAATCATACTTGGATGCAAATGTGATACAAGGTGCATGTGATGTTTCTGGAATTAGCAGAAATGCTTATTCTATCTTTTTTAGAATAGTTTTTCAAGTGATGGTGAAGAAAACTTATCCTCCACATCCATATCGGGTAAGATTAACAAGAAATTATAATAATGACTGAATGTTTAAAGTAGTTGGCCAACCACTTCATATAACTGAATTATACAAATCAGAATATGGTGAGCTCAATTACAACGATTGCAATAATATTTTCTTTGATATTGAAAATATTATAAAATACATTATTCGATTCTATAAACTAGACGAACATCAAGTAAATGGAAAGATCATTATTGTAATAAAATTGGATGAATCTGAAATCATCAAAGGTCAAAAGTTGTAACGAGTGAGTGTCGCTTTGATGAATAAAATTTCAGATACATATGATCGAACGTTTAGTGTTTATATCTTGTCAGTTTCTATTGACATGTCATGCATTACTTGCTTCTCTACAGGTCTTGAAAGAGGACCATAAAATACTTTCATGGATATTTTCAAGAACAAATTATGGCGAGATTATAAAGGAGACATTTGGAAGGTGAGAAATATACAGTTGAAAACCATGGAAGTTTTCAAATTCAATGGCACCTTGCAGGGGATTTAAAAACATTAAAATGTATGTATAGTGTCTCTCATGGGGCAACATTAAAGCATCCATGTCTTTATTGCATGAAGGATTGTTACAGTATAATTTGTGAACACTGGCCCAACACGAGAAGCTGAAGATCCAAATATGAAAAGTGTTCTGCCAATTCCATTAAAAAATGTTCACATATGCACATTGCATGCTGAGATTCTATTTATTGAAAAACTTATTTACCTGCATATTCTACTAGCATGGAATCATAAACCGGAGTCTGTGGCTAAAGTAGCAATTAGGAGGTTGGAAATAGTTCTGTCAATTGCATGACTACATAAAAGGAATGCCACGATTGAAAAAGTGACAAACTCTCTAAAAAAAAAGGAAACGTTCATAGTAAGCCATCAATTGGAGGTGCTGAAGCAAGAAGATTCTTATTTAATCACACATTCAAAGAATTAAATGTCAGATACGAAATTTGGAAAAAAATTGTTCAAGCCACACGAACACTGGAAGGAAGTAATCGAGTGGAAAAGAGATCTATTTGACGTAAGTGTGGACCAACTTAGACAAAATCATAGGTGCTATCAAGAAAGAAAACCTATCATCAGAAGATATGAGGACTTTGCAAAATCATTGCACCACATTTGTAAAATCTATACATGATTGTTGGAGAAAAGACAATGTTACTCATTACATGGTGCTAATCTATATCATTATCTGCTACTTATCTCATTCAGACTTATATTTTTTTCTACTGATGTAACTAATCAAAACTCTTGTTTGCAGCACATCCTTCTTCATCATGCAACTTATTTTGCAAAGGAATATGGGAGCTTAAGTATCTGGTCATCACAAGGCATGGAAAAATCTCATTGGCAAGCAAGGGGAGCATTTCATAGAGCTACAAATCATGGAGGACACAATTCAAAAAATAAATATTTAGTTCAACTTTTTCAGTGATTTTACAGAAGAGCACAATTTAGAGATACCAAGCTAAACACTCGCCAAATGTTACAATTTTTTGAAAGGCATTCAAATTCATAACAAAAGAGAGATCCTTGTAATATATCAAAAATCTATCACAAAAAATTGTTTAATTATCATCATCATCCTCTTCAAGATTCAGACATATGGTATTGTCATGAAGGAATAATCTCCTTTCATATGGATCCAAAAATTCTAAATTTTTCTTTTTGCTTATATCAATGTAACTCGAATAAAGGACCATTGCAGGTGATCTTTTTGTAGTCTTATTGGGAGTATAACTCAATATTTTAATTGCCAAATCTCTTAAAAATCAATCTCTAGGCCTAGGATATAATGTATTTCTCCTAGATCTTGCATTTTAAACTCACATCCAAGTGCTAGCTTAGTTTCATCAACTAGCTTGATACAACTTCCACAAAGAATAATGTCATCAACATAAATTAGAATAATGACAATATTACTATCAACAAACTTTAGATACATGAAAGGATCATAGTTACTAAGAGTAAATCCTAGTGAGATATGAAAAGAATTAAGTCTTGAATACCATGATCTTGGTGCTTGCTTGAGTCCATAAAGACTTTTGAAGAGCAAGAACACTTTGGACTCATCCTTGATGAATCCTTGAGGTTGTTCCATATAGATCTCCTCCTCAAGATAACCATTTAGAAAAGCATTGGATACATCTAATTGGAACACCTTCCACTTAAAGAAACAAGCAAGATAAATAAGAATTCTTATTGTCACCATCTTTGCAACGGGTGCAAAGGTCTCCTCATAATCAAGGCCATGGATTTGAACAAATCCTTTGGCACATAATCTTGCTTTATACTTGTTGATGGTGCCATCATCATTGTACTTGATTCGAAATATCCATTTGCAACCAATCACATGCTTGTTGGATGAAGGATCCACAAGCTCTCAAGTACTGTTGGTGATCAATGCATCATACTCTTGCTTCATGGCATCATACCACTCCTTGGTATTACGTGCCTCTTGTACATTCTTTGGCTCTTCATGAGAGACATAAAAAACATAATTAGTGGAATCAAGATCCACTTGTTTGCCTTTGTCAACATATGAGAGCCTCTTAGGCTCGGATCGATCTCTCATGGATCTTCTTGGGGAGAAAGTCCGAGGAGAGTCTTCTTCAATTCTCGACCCCATCACATCATAATTGTCTTCAAAATAAATAATAGGTGATGCATCCATAGACTTCTTGATCTCGGCCTCTTCAAAAGATGAATGTTGATCTTCATGAAAGACAACATCTCTACTTTCAATAATTTGAGAAGTAGAGAGTACAAAGACTCTCTAGGCCTTTTTGGTGGATGAGTATCCAACCATGATCCCTTTGCATGCACTAGGATCTTCCTTCTTCCTTGTTTCCAAGGAAATATGAGAAAAGCATATGCATCCAAAAACTCTAAGGTGATCAACCTTAGGCTTCTTCAAATATAAGATTTCATATGGTGACTTTCCTCCAAGAGCTATATGTGGGAGCCTATTGCAAAGATAATTTGCACAATTAATGGCTTCTCCCTAAAAATCTTTGGGCAAAGATGCCTCAATTCTCATAGATTTTGCACATTCACATAGAGATCTATTCTTTCTCTCGGCCACTCCATTTTGAGATAGAGAATAGGCACAAGAGAACTCTCTTTTAATGCCTTCAAACTCACAAAAATCATGAAATTTATTGGAGATATATTCACCACCTTCATCACATCTAAGAGCTTTAATCTTGAATGAGAATTGCTTCTCTACATAAGCTTTGAAAATAAGGAAATGATCAAACACCATAGGCTTAGAAGCAAGAAGATATATCCGAGTGAATCTTGTGAAATCATCAATGAAAGTAACAAAACAAGTGGCTCCTCCCTTGCTTATAGCTGATGAGAAATGCACATCCGAGTGGATTAACTCCAAAGGATACTTGCTTTTGATAGAAGATCTTGTAACAAAGAACCTATTGTTTATTAGCAAGATCACAGATTAGGGCTATAGAGCTTTGTTCACTGCCAGCCGATGTACTATTTTAGATGAGAATTCAAAAGAAATCCTCTCTGCTTACAGAGAAAAAGTTTTGTAAAAACTGAGTCACGATTTTGTACTTTCTGTGAGCGGTTCAGATGCTAATTTATGGCATCAAAGATTAGGTCATCTAAACATGCATTCAATCTTGTATATGCATCATGAAAAATAGTCAAGGACATGAATATAAATGTTGTTACTACAACTAATCAGTCTGTTTGTGAAAATTGCTTACTAGAAAAACAACCTAGAACTAGATTTTCAAGAGGACAAGCCAAAAGGGCGAAGTCCATTTTGTCACTGGTACACATTGACTTATGTGGTCATATGAGTGTACCTTCCTTGGATCAAGCTCTATATTATATTACATTCATTGATGACTACTCTCAATTTACCAGAGTCATGTTCATAAAGAACAAGTTAGAGGCGTTCAGTTGCTTCAAAGAGTTCAAGCAATATGCTGAGAATTAGACTGGTCAAAGAGTCAAGGCCCTACGGTCTGATTCAAGGGAAGAGTACTTATCAAATGAAATGAAGGACTACCTATCTTCATGTGGCGTGCACCATCAGTTTACTACGAGCTACACTCCACAACAGAATGGAGTAGTTGAATGAAAGAACCGCACACTGTTGGAAGTTGCACGATCCATGACAATCAACGTGTATTTGTCTCAAACCTTTTGGGCAAAAGTGATCTCTACGGCCTGCTATCTGCAAAATTACTCTAGCACTAAAGCAATTGATTCCAAGACACCATTTGAAACCTACTATGGCTACAAACCGGGTTTGAAACACCTACGTGTTTTTTGATGTCTCTACTATGCACAAGAAGCAATAGGATGTGCTAACTATCTTTGCAATTTTTTGCCAAATCATGCTATAGAAGATATTTCACCTTATGAAAAGTTGTATGGAAAGAAACCCGAGGTCAATCATCTTAGAACATTTGGATGTGTATGCTTTGTACATGTACCTCTTGAAAAAGAGGCTAATGCTCTTAAAGGCATTATGATAGGCTACTCAAGTAAAGCCTATAAGATTTCTGTTCCATCTACTAATCAAACTATGATAAGTAGAGATGTGATCTTCCATGAAGATCGAATGTACATGAAGGACAATGTGCAGGAATCTCAAGAGCTTATTCATCAAGGAGGAGTCTCTTCATCAAGTATTGATCAAAATGAAGACTTGTTGGGGCCAAGATCACAAGAGAAGCCGAGTCTACCAATGACTCCAAGAAGATCAACCCGAGAGAGATCCGAGCCTAGAAGACTCACCTACTTGGAAAAAGGCAAAAAAGTGGAGGATTCAAGTTCTCTACATGCTTTTCACACTTCCATTGAAGAACCATCAAGTGTGGAGGAAGCTCTTCAATCAAAGGATTTTATCAAAGCTATGGAGGCCGAGTATGAAGCTTTGATGCGAAATGAGACTTGGCAACTTGTAGATCCACCTAATGACAAGCATGCCATTGGATGCAAGTGGGGCTATAGAATCAAGCTCAATAATGATGGATCAATCAATAAGTTCAAAGCAAGGGTTTGTGCTAAAGGCTATGCCCAAATCAAAGGCATAGATTATGAAGAAACCTTTGCTCCCATAGCAAAGATGGTAACCATTAGAATTCTCATTACTATTTGGTGCTTTTATGATTGGAAAATGCTTCAACTTGATGTTTCCAATGCTTTCTTAAATGGTTACTTAGAAGAAGAAATATATATGCATCAACCTCCAGGTTTTGTTGTGAATAGCAAAGGATCAAAAGTATGCTTACTTTTGAAAAGTCTTTATGGCTTGAAACAAGCTCCAAGGGCTTGGTATGAGAGGTTGAACACTTATCTTCTTTCTATTGGTTTCAAGATTAGTTCATATGATCCATCATTATATCTTAGACATGTTGGTAATGATATAATCATGTTGCTTATTTATGTTGATGACATTCTATTATGTGGAAGCAGCATGGATTTACTTTTTGATACCAAAATCTCCTTAGGAAAGGAATTCAAAATGCAAGATCTTGGATTTTTACATCATGTACTTGGATTAGAGATTAAGATCTCTAATGACTTAGCTTTCATTTCTCAAGAAAGTTATGTAAGATCTATGCTTAAGAAGTTTAAAATGCAAGATTGTAAAAGCATAGATACTCCTATGGAGTCTAATGTTAAAGACACTAGAACTTGTGATGAAGCATCCTTTGAGGACATCACACAAGCTTCACATATTCTTTCCTCCTTTGCCAAAGATCTTGTAAGGCCGAGAGCAAAATCTTCCTCCTTCCATAGATTTGGTGTTGATGTGACCAAGCCTCTTGTCCCACAAATCAAAAGTGGTCATTTTGCCCTCCTCAACTACCTTCACAAATTGGTTAGGATCAACAAAAGTATCAAGCTTAAACAACCTCCCAAACCTTGAGCCTCTTGCTACGATCTCCCCACTCTTCTTGATGTTGCATTCATTAGTAGAGAACTCCACAATAAAACCATGATCTAAAAATTGGCCAACACTAAGCAAATTCTTAGTGATGCTAGGAATGAAGAGAACACCATCTATCTTAGTCTTCTTGGAAGATCCTAAGCATAAAAGAATAGATCCTACACCTTCAATCTTGCATTCATAATCATTTTCTGTATGGAAGGGTCTTATAAATCCTACATAAGGTGTGAGTTGAAAAAAGTATTCCCTTTTATCCGACATGTGAGAGCTAGCCCCGCTATCAATCCACCAAGGATCTTCACCTTTGACACTTGATGATGAAATGTTGACATCGTGAGTGAACCTTCATGAGAACTCTCTTCCTCCTCTTATCCACTGTTAGTTTGGCTTTGTGATTGCCTCCTCTCAAAGCATTCCGAGGCATAGTGCCCCATTTTGCTACAATAGTAGCATTTTATTTTGGGATTTGTCCTTCTCGGGTTTGACGTGGCTTGATGATTATATAGATCCTAGATTTTCTCCATCCTTTGCTTGCTCCTTTTTTAAAGTTCCATCCTTGCTCTTTGCTTTGCCTTTGCTTTTAAAAAATAAGGCTTTTTCATCACCATCATTAATGGAGAGCCTCTCCACTCTTGCTTTGATGTGAGCCTTCCTACTCTTCTCGGCCATCAACACACTTTGAAGGTCTTCAAGTGTAGGCAATTTTCCCATTATTGCATAACTTTGGATAAGATCAGCAAAACCACAACTTCAGCCATTCAAAAAAACTTTTACATGCTCACTCTCCTTGATAAGGTCACCATATAGGCAAGATCCTTGTTCAAATTATTCACTCTCAAAACAAATTGGTGTCCACTATCATTCTTCCTTGGAAGCATTGAAGCACTTGATTCTTAAGAAAAAGCAATCTTGAGGTGTTCTTGGACTCATAAATGTTTTTAAGAGTATCCCAAGACTCTTGGTCTGAGATTCATGCTCCTACTTCTTTGAGTAGTTCATTTGTAACATTCATCTTAATACAATGGAGTGCAATTTTGCATCTCTTCTTGTATTTTGTTGCCCATTGTGGATGGATTGGCTATCAAACAAATTTCTTTTACTAAATCTCAGAAGAGCCTAAGAAGACCTAAACAAGGCCAAGAATGACCTATTAGAACTCCAAGGCTGATCCAACTTCCTTTTGAGTGGTGGTAATCAATTCCTTAAGAAAATCTCTACTAAGTGACTTGTACTCCAAGATGCAAATCACCAAGCCTTTCTAATTTGGTTTGCTCGAATGGAAATGACTCAATCTTAGTTTCTAAAGCTATAACTCAGCAAATCAAATCCCCTTTGATCTATTTAATTTAATTGAAACCAAATTTGGAAGTATAATCACTAGATTATCACCTAGTAGCAAAGGCAAAACCAATACTACTCAAAATCTAATAGTAAAGCTTGAAGAATTCAAATCTAAAGCTCATTTTTTTATTAGGCTCTGATACCATAAAAAGTTTCAATAGCAAAATGAATCTCAATCATAACTAAAAGTGATGGAGAATCCACATTTGATTGATCTAGATCCAAACTATGAGCTAGAAACAAGACTAGTTTAAAAACTAGCCCATCTTGGCATTTAACTTCACAATTGGCACATAGTTTGCTGCAAATCAAGATATGATACTTCAACAAGCTTGGCTGATCTGTACACAGGTTTAGTACCTTCCAATCAATGCAATAAATGCTTAAGATCACTCACAAAACACTGTTCGAACTTGCCAGACAAAAACTATGTACGTGAAAGTGAAAGATTTTGAATTTTTATCAAATTCTATGACAACATTTCATAGATATATATACATGTCCATCTCGGATTGAGAGTTTAGGGTTATCCTTCAACCATGTTTGACCTAACCGTAAAGTCAATAACCTAAACTAGGCCATCAACCCTAGCATTGACCTCGAGATCTTCATATCCTGCAACTCCCAGAAATATATTCTCGATTGAAATCAATGATTGCCAAAATGTCCCTTGAAAATAAGTGATGATTTCTATGCCTTTTGATCATGAGTACTACTTATAATGTTTGGGCCATGCCTTTCTCATTGCTTGTGGTATGAATGGTATTGATTAACTAATAAGATAGAACCCAAATTGTGTTGAAAGCCATATATAGCAAAAGATGAGGGGATGGGAAGATCAATGTGGGTGACAAAGGCAACAGTTGGTTGTGGTGGCTGAGTACATCTACGAGCCGTGGGAGGCGAGCTAGGTGCAACTATCTTGCTATGTACTCATCGACGTCTTTGGGAGGTGCTTCCTTGATGCGATGTCTTTGCTGGTGCTGGTGCGATGTCTCTGCTGGTGCTGGTGCTGGCGCATCGATAGCCAATACATTCTCCACTTTGAAACCGTGAAGTTTGCTTTCCAATAACAAAGCCGCAAGTGAGAGAGAGACCCATCCGCAAACTGCTTCTTGGTGTTGGGCTTCCTTCAATATACCATGGTTATCACATGATATTTTGTTGGTGTCTTTTTGTTGTAAAGCTTTTAACTAGCAGCTCAAACAACAAACTATTACTGGATTCTAAGATCTTTTATATTGTTTTGGTTGTGAAACAAATTTTTACCCTTATGTAGGAGGATCATAGTTGCTAGTTCCAAAATGGAACGCATTCCATTCCGGAATGAGGCCAGGAATGTGCTTCAGAATCTTGTAGTAAATTCTGCTCTATCGACATCTTTCCTTTCAAATGTTCCACAATTTTTTTATATATCACTCTCTTAAATGGGATAAAACTTTTATTTGAAAGTTGTGCTAGTTTTTCTAACTTGTTTTGGAGGGACGGGTGTAATTTTTATGCAAAGTGTCTTACATTCTAGCTTTGAAAAATCGTCCTCTTTTTTAGATCCGATGCTAGATTTAAGGTTCCCCCAGGTGCTTCAAAAGTTTTGTTTCTGTAGTTTGGAAGGTCGAGCAAAAATGTAAGTGTAGTTACCAGACAGTTTTTGCACTAGAAAATTATAGCAGACATTCTAAGCTTGTTTGGGGAAAAAACTCTTAAAATCTCTCTGAGAAGCTGATAGGAGCAAAACAATGTTGCTCAAATGATGCTGCTCATTGACCTGAAATTTTGTAGCGCCTGCATTTTGCAACTATTCTGTTTATGATATCTACAGTTTGCAGCATCTGTTCTCACCAATGATGTGGCAAATATTTGTTTCTCATTAAAATAGGGTTATGCCAAAATGGTTGGAGTATCTCTTGGGCAAAGATGGCACTTTATTCAGATTTTATCATGCATGTCAGAACTATTTGACCTCTAAGATGTTACAGGCCCCTATTTAGGTGTAATTCTTATATACAGGCTTTCATATATAGTAGGATTTTCTGCGATTGTCGTGCTGGATCTTTGTTTCAGTTAGGCACTCCATTAAATAGATATTTGTGGCGAGTTCAATGTTGTGTTGCTACAAAAACGTTCCGGATCGTGCAATCCGGAACGACAGCGATCCGCGAACCGGATCGCAATTGTATTTTATTTATTTTTTATTTTATTTTTTTTGTGGAAAAAGGAGTAATGGCCAAATTATTTTTTTTTTGAGTTTAATACTAACTAAACCATAATTGAATGGTGGACATGCTTTTCCAATAGATATCAGAAATCAGTTTTAAAAGGTGTTCTGATGCAAATGGTTTGCAGATCTATTGATTCCGTTTTCTGTTAGAAAATGATAGAAAGAGTTAGAAGGAGCCTTCCTTAGCCTAGCGGGAATTGTATACTTCTTGTGGAATAGCTAAAACAGGGGGTTCGGGGGGCGGTAGCACCGCCCCCCGGTGGGGGGTTTGGGGGGCAACGCCCCGAGTGAAAACACACTTTTTGGTGTTTCGCACCCGAAACAGTCGGCAAACTACACAGTCATAATGCTCTCAATTAGCTTTCATCTGATACCCATATTGCCTAAAAAAATTTCCAAAAGAAAAGAAAAACGATTCTGGGAAAATCCCGAAACGCGATTCTGAATCGCAATTCTGATCGCAATTCTGAATCGCGATTCAGAATCGCGGTGCATCTATGGCTGAAACCATCTACTGATGTCCAAATTTCTGAAACCATATGAAAATGCAGCCAGTTTTCTTAAACCATCTACTGATGTCCAGATTTCTAATCAATGTAGCCTGCAGCCATCTGAAACCAAGCAACAGATCTGCATAACAATTGCTTTTTTGATATCCTTTCACATGATACCCATATTGGCAACTATACCAAAAAAAAAATTGCGTTCCGGGAAACCCTAATGGGAAATCCCGGATCGCGTTCCGGAACGCGATCCGGATCACGTTCCGGAACGCGGACTGCAACCTTGGTTCAATGAATACACGCTCGCAAATGAAATTAGCATTTTAAAAAAAAAATGTTTCGATCCAATACATTCATGAACATACAGTCATGACTTGAAAAATGGCCTTACGTTGCAAGCTCTACCAGTAATCAGGATCTGGAAAGACAAATACATACACTACAGTTCAGAACTTCGTCATAATGTAATATGATTAAGACTACTCTATTCAGGCATGAAGCTTGCAACTACTTACACAGATCAATTAAAGTGGAACCTTGAACTAACAAAGATAAAAAATAAATTGCACATATTTTCTCCATTCAAGCTTGACAAATGTCCTCTTCATCAGAACGATGATGTAGTTAGGGTAAAGAAAGTGGTACCTTGACCTAGCAAAAATAAAAAATAAAGTGTACATATTTTTTCCATTTAAGCTTGACAAATATATCCTCTTCATCAGAACGATGATGCAGTTAGGGTAAAGCAATTTAACACAAATTTCTACATCAAAAGAACATACTGAACAATTTTCGAAGGCTCAATATTGCAGTTTTGCGATATCAAACCTGCTGCTGCTACTTTAACTCTCTAAATCAGCAAGTTGAGACTTGAGATATCACTGATTTGATTTTGTACCCTGGCGCGAGTCAAGTAGAAGATATTAGTTAGACGTAGATCCAACATGAACTTCCTTCCCTTTGTTGTCATCATCGTCTCACCTCGCACAATACCTGCATGAATTACCTGCATGACATAGTTGGCAACGCTCAATGGTGGCAACTTATGATGCCCTTTTCAGGTTGCAAGCGTAAATATTTTACAGATGACACAGATTTTTGGCTTATATTAAAGCAGTAAAGCCAGCATTTTTTCACCAGCTCTTTGCTTTGCATAGACTTTATTTTGCAACTGCATGGTGAACACACTAACCCCTTGTTAAGAAGTTTTTTAATGCAAGAACTATCTCACATATACAATGTCACAAACAGGTAAACCATTGACTAGATTAGCCAGCCTATTCTCAAGAGTATACCTCTAGAAGATGGTCTTCGCCATAAGCGTAGTTTCGTCTCAAAGACAACTGCAACAAATGTCAGCAAAGTTAAGTAACTTGGTACCAAAAATGCAGAAACTGTTTGTACAGAAATGTCAAGTTCAGAATTATATTCTACCTTTTCAATTGATGCATGATTGTGTAAAGTTCTGCTGATTACAGCTGAACAGGACTCGCTGATATTATTATTTGCAAGACACAAGTCCACCAAGGAAGCATTGGTCTGGTCAATAAATCACATCAGTACTGTGAGTTCTTTAAATGTATAGAATGTTTTAGAAATTCCAGACAATCTCTCTTACTTGCTTTCTTGCTTCCATGTAACAGACATACAAAGGACTCAATCAAAAGCAGAAATGCAAGAAAGAAGTGAACAGCCAGTATATAAAGGTTTGCAAATGGCTTTGAAGTGCCAAAATGTTGATTATGTTCCTGGCAGAACCACACAATAATCAGAATCTACAAATAAATAGGCCGTCATGGCCCCTAGTCTACATTTCATTTGATGTCACTAGCTAAAACTAGGCCTGAGTGTAAAATTCTATAGAATGAGCTAAGCTCAGTAGCTCAACTCCTACAGGAACAGCTGTCAGGTTCTGTGCTCAGAAAAAGAACTAGTTGTCAAACCTTGACCTATCAAAGATGTATTTATTTTCTCACTTCATATTCTTATTTAACTTGTGGAGAACAAAAGTCAGAATCCCCTCCTTTAGTGATCTAAATTCCAATTACATCTCTTTCCTGTAGTGGCCTAGATTTATATTGAAAGTTTGAAAGACTTAACAATCTCTAGCTAAAACTCAAATAGAAGTTATAAGAGTGACACCTGGAGCCAAGAGAAGATAGCAGTTGCCCCCTCAGAAGTAATATTGTTTTCGGTTAGGTCTAATTTCTGCAAAAATTTGTGCAAGGAGATTCATATATTAGTGAAAAAGCTACTAGTAACTTACCATAGAAGTCTCATAATAGAAACATCAGGCATTGTGTGTTTTAAAACAGCATCCTCACTCAAGAATCAAAAACTCACATTTGACTTTTGAGCTGAAGGGTAGGGAGCAGACCTCAATAGACACATGCTCACTCAATGCCTGAACTAGAGTTCGGATTTGTGTATCAGTAATCCCACAATCTTGGAGGTTCAGAATATGCAAATTTGGAGGCATAGCACTAAACATGGGAACCTGTAATTTTGTAACATCTCCAGGTTTGCTCCAGCTTTCATCCACATCAACATTGTTGTTGGCAGCTGAGCGAGGACTCATCGATGAATTTGATGGAGATGCTTCAAGGGACAAATCAGCTCGTGGCTTACACCTGAAATTTTCTGCAGTAAAACCATGACATGCTATTAGCATACTATGGATTTCCACAGAGACAACCCACAGTCAGGTCAGTCGTTCAAACATGGTGAGCTGCCCTGTGCACAGGAAAATGGCCTTCACAAATAAAATAATTTGTCGGAAGTTTCTATGTGAACCATGAGCTTTCTATTTTAGTTTTGTACATTAGACTAGTTAATATGAATAGAGCTAATTGTCATGATTTCAATCTTATAGCCCCAGGTCAAATTGTAAACACTTTACATATCACATTAGTAGATCAAGTCCACACCACTTGAGTTTTATCAAAAGCACCATGCCATAACAGCAATTATGACCACTTAAAGTTTCTGAGATAACTAGTGTTCCCTCCAGAATTTACAATAACATAACGAAGCTGTAGTAAGATACAGTGCATATTAGTGAGAAACTAGTGTTCTGAGATTCCTTCCGTTTGTAAGTATCATCATGGCATCCTGAAAGGAACTGTGTTGGTTTGAATTACAGCTTCTCCTCCAGGTACTTTCCTGTTTAGAAAATGAAGACTCCTGCAGCCACAGTAGCTAGCCAGATAAAATGTAAAAAACACCAGACAGGATAGACTCTGAAACTGACATTTCCCTCTTCTTTGACTTGGAACCCACTTCAGATCATCCTAGAATTCCTTCGAGCCTTCAATCTACAAGGGCCACTTGGAGTTGGCACAAAGTCTTGCAGGATAAACTTTGAGACTGCCATTTCCCTCTTCTTTGACTTGGCACCCACAGAGAATGGTGGGTTTGATGGCAGCAACAGCGATATTTTCCTTTGTAAAAGAATATGTTTTTATTTTTCAAATTTAGTCAAGTTCAGGAAGGAACGCTTTCCCTCCAGGTACTTCCTGTTTAGAAAATGAAGACTCCCGCAGCCACAGTAGCTAGCCAGATAAAATGTAAAAAAATCCAGACAGGATAGACTCTGAAACTGCCATCCCTCTTCTTTGACACTCCAGATCAACCTAGAATTCCTTTGAGCCTTCAATCAACAAGGGGCACTTGGAGTTGGCAGAAAGTCTTGCAGGATAGACTTTGAAACTGCCATTTCCCTCTTCTTTGACTTGGCACGCACTCTCAAGCCAGATCATCCTAGAATTCCTTCAGGCCAGCTAGCTTTTTGCCCCATGAGTCCGCTCTGCATCTGATTTGTGGGTTAACCATATGAAACCAAGCAAAAGAACTGCTCTTTTGAAATCCTTGCATGTGATACCCATATTGGCAGCTCTTGAAAATAAACAAAAAAAAGAATTCTGATCTGGAAAACTCTAACAAAAATCCCCGAATTGTGTTCCGAATTGCGATCCAGAATACGTTCCAAATCATGATCTGGAGCATGTACTGCATCTATGGTCTACCTTGAGCAACTTGAATTAAAAACCATATAGCAAACTAATTTTCTATTATAAGACATCACAGATCCAAGGGTTGGCTCAGGTGATTAGCTTGGCATCCAAAGTTTCTTTGATCCTAGGTTCAAGCCCCCCTTGGAAACCAAGATGTATTATAAGACATCACGTGCATGTATTCCTATTTCCAATAATCGTAGGCTTGTCAATCCAAGCTACTTTATGATGTTAAACAAACGTATCCAACTACACTTTATTATCTTAGGAACGAAACGGAACCATTCCTTGGGACATGTTCCTAAGAATGGTTTTGTACGATTGCTAGGTCACCTGAGGAAACGTTCCTTAAGTCAAAAAACAAATTAAATTAAACTTCCCCTAAAATCCTGTTATAGCCAGACCTTACACTGGGTGAACCTTGTCCATAAAAATGAATGAAATATGGTCTTTGAGGTTCCTAAAAAAGGGTTTCATGCATAAAAAAGGAATTTTTGTTTTTGTTCCTGTTCATGTTTCTAAGTTCCTGAAGTTTAATAATGCAAATAACTAAACTCAAATTGATCTGAACGCATTGGAAACACCCCTATCGATCCAATGGCATTGAGTAGATGTGATTTGATACCAAATTTCATCCAAAGTGGCAAATTTTCTTAGGAGCCGTTTCTTCAAAGTTCAGAACGGGACGCCCATAACTAAGGAAAAACCTTAGAAACGAGAATTGATGTCCTTTATCAAGGCTCCTTACAATCTGATTTTGAGCTTCTGTTAGTAAATCTGCAAGTTCCTCCAAAACTCTCAACAAGAATTACATTGCAAGGGGCAGCACAAAGCATGGCTAATTAGGAATCCTGAACCATTTAAAATTCTTGAGAAGACTTTGTAGCATCATGTCAGTGTCATTTGCATTTTATAAGATATACTCTTCCTTTCATTTTCAAAATTGGACAATAATGGGAGTGTTACAATGGAGTCGTCATGTTCTTCAATAAAACACATCTTTAGAATCAGCCATTAACTTTCTCAATTCCTAGACTTCTACACAGGAGCAGATTTGGAAAACGAAGGTGGTATTTGTGGTTTTCTTATATTGATGGATTAGGCCTTTGTCCAAAGAGCTCTACTTGCACAATTGCAACAGATTAAGAGTGTTAGATGGGCCATCAACTGAATGAACCAGGGCTAGAGGACTTTCTATCGAAATTCTCACAAGGACCAGCCAATAGCCTTCTGTAAGCTTCTACACTATCTCCACTAAGACTCAATTTTAAGGGAGTGAGAACTTCTTACAAAAAGGACTTCTTTCAGGCAACTGGTTTGAGTCCAGCATAGAATTGGCGAAGAAGTTTCAATGTAGAATAAATCTAGCCCAAAGTTAAGCTTTTACATGGACACAGCCTCCATCCCTTTGTTATTAAAACCAGAGGAAAGGCACATGGAAGTTTTTGACACAACCAACATCTTGCATCATTTCAACACACGGAACACACAATATAAAATTAGTTGCTAAGGCAAAACCCTGCATGCAATGCTGTTTACATACATTGACAGTGAGTTGCACTAATTACACCCATTTGTAAAGGCTGGCTTCAGCTGCTGATGTTGGCTTTCACATCATTAGCTCTAAGATTGACAAAGTCTTTGTCAGGAATGTCAAATACACAGTACAGGTGAATGATTTCTGGAGACATCAAACTGTTTGATGTTTGATGTCATAGGATTGATGGAGAATGGGAATAACAAGCATTTCAGCTGTGAACTTTCCTGAAATCAAGCCCCAGGGTGAAAAAAAATAGAAAATAGATAAGACAAACTTTAATAGCGGTCACTAAATGAATGAATCTATTGAAATATCAGCAACCACAAAAGTGCAGTCAACTTCACAGCTGGCAAATTTAAAATGGCAGTACTTGTGCACGTTGTCAGTTGTTCTTCAAAAAATATGAATACATTCCACGAATAAAACCTTAAAGTGATCCATTGGAGGGTGCACGATCCTTACTCATGCCAACAAATTGCTTCAAGTTTGTCGTTCTATTTTTCTTATATACGGTAAAGATGAGGTATCATATTTTTACCATCTAAGAGAAGCTCTTTGAGGGTGCTTTCATGTAGTCCAGAAACTGCAGCCTTGCATACTGGATAATCTATAAGGTTTTCCCTTACATCAAGCAACTTTAGAGTCCTGAAAGCCACATTGGCAACAGTCAATATCATGGCCATGTTTTTTTCTCTCAAATGAAGAAGAGATTTACACCAAAAACAAGAGTGTGTATGCAAACAACCATAGCACATCACTTCATAGAAAATTGAGAAGGTTTTACTCTAGAGAAGGTAGCGAGCATACTTCACAAAAGGAAGGATTTGAGCGATTGCTGCAAAGCCTTCAGTCTTTATTTCATTGAAAGCCATGTGAAGAACCTGAAGCCTTTCAAAGACACTTGAAAAGTTAGCACGCACCATATCCAACAACATTCACAAAGAAAGATGAACAGAAGCTTGAACGAGAATGTAAAGCCACGTTTGACAGCTATTGTAAATTCTAACACAGGGAAAAGACAGGGACAAATCATCATTAGAGATAAATTTGTCAATTTGGAACAAAATCTGTAACCGGGACATTCCATTAAGCAGATTTGTAATTCACATCAATGCATGTCTTGTATGTGGCTAGGCCATATCACAAAATTTAGATCGATTATGTAATTATCTCTGTAATTTGGATGCTTTCTTGGTGATTTCATGTTGAGAAGTTTTACAAGGCAACTAGAAGCTGTTTCATGTTTCTTAACATCGATAAGTTATGACCAACTAATTGAAACACTACTCTACAGAGTTCTTGTAGTAAAGACAAGCCAGTCCATGTTTTGGAGTCTTGAGCTTCTTGGAGTTATACAATTTCGAGATTTTAGCTAGAGACCTGCCTGAGCTATCGACGGCCATTGATATTCATACGGTTTTCTTAGTTGGAGAATGCTTTGTAGATGCTTTTTGCTACTTTATGCTCATTTGATACCAACATTCATGATTGAGTTCATAACATGGTATTAAAGCACTTTCCTGTCCTCTGGATTTTTTTCCTCTCTCTCTCTCTCTCTCTCTCTCTCTCCCTCTCTCTCTCTCAGCAGAGGTAGACGCTTTGAGACTTGAAATCCAACAACTTAAGATTACAATGTCGACGTTACTGCAAGACAATAAGGTTCTCAAGCAGAAAATACAATCCCCAGAGGGAATGCCATCCCCAGTCACAAGCAAAATTAATGAGCTGGAACACCATCTCAGTGACACAAGGAGGCCACAAAATCTTGGGCTTCGTTGTTCCAAAAAGAAGAAGGTAATCCTGCTCACATTTCTACTGTCATTTCCGCTACCATCTTCGAGGAAAAACTACGTGACTTCAAATCCTGCAATGTCCGTGTTCGAGGTGTTCTCGACACCCAACATGTGATGAAAGAGGCAAAAGCATTTTTAGATACTACGCTGAGTTTCAACTCCGATGGATTAGCGGACCAAAAAAGATAACTCTACTCTCATCATTCGTTTCAAATCAAAAGAGGATAGAACCAAAATATTGAGACTCGAACCTAAGCTAAAGGGTACACACATTTTCTTGGACGAGGATCTTACCTATATCCAAGTTCAGGAATGCAAATAAAAATTTCAGGAGGCTAAAGCATCAGGATGTTTTGCAGTTTACCAGAAAAAATGCATATACGAAACCCCTGAAGGGAAACACCTCGTAGATCTTCTCTATAGTTCCTCATCTGGGGCCTTTTGGCATGAAATTATTCCCCATGTTCCACCCTTGTTGCTGAGAGATTTACGTCGCTGGACTGAGTATCTCACTTTACTTTACACTCTCGCGAGGGGTTGCATATATGGCCTACCTTTCGTCATGACCTTCGTATCGCTATGATTGACCCCCAATGGCTAGTTCGCCAACATGATCTGTTTCGTAGCCTTACCCATACTGGTGAGTTGACTGCTTATATTGACCAGTTTACTGAGCTTTCTTACCTTTCTGGTGATCTCCACCCTACTAAGCTTACTTCACGCTTTATTGCTGGTCTTAGAGATTCTTTACAATATGATGTATCATCCTTCCGGCCTCCTACTCTCTCTGATGCTATTTCCTTGGCTACTACCTTGCAGCATAAGTATATCATGTTTTTCCAGCCCTCGCTTAGGGACGCCTACTATTTCAGCCGCTTCTCTTACCTTGGCTTGCACCCTGCTCCACCTTTGTTCGTCGCTATTCAGCCGCAGAGTTCGCTGAGATTCAG
The DNA here is from genome assembly GCA_029204225.1 of Diphasiastrum complanatum. NCBI lineage: Eukaryota > Viridiplantae > Streptophyta > Lycopodiopsida > Lycopodiales > Lycopodiaceae > Diphasiastrum > Diphasiastrum complanatum. The sequence goes on from CM055108.1 coordinate 21,589,038, forward strand.
CAGAAGCGTCTCTGTTGTCGCTGTAAGAGCCCAGACCACATGGCCCATGACTGTCGTCAGACTCCTGGCCCTACTACAGCTGTTTTTTACCATGAGGCCATTACTCCTGCTGAATCTGATATTTACATCCAAATTCTTGATACTCCTGACCCACCTCTTGTTGATGTACCGGCTGACCCGCTTCCTGCTGATCCTGCTCCTGCCGCTTGCCATGCGCAGCTTGTTATGGTACTTGGGTTGGGCGTCCTAGTCCTTGCTCTATTCGGTTACGTGTCTGCATCTCGGGGCGAGAGTATATTGCTTTAGTGGATACAGGCAGTACACATTCATTTATTAGCAGTTACATTTCCACCAGGATTCATCCTACACCTGTTCTCGCTTCCTAGCCTCTGTGTTGAGGTTGCTAGTTCCCATGTTTTTCTCGGTTCTTAGATGTTTCAGGGCTTGGATTATCGTATTGGTGACTTTTCTGTTCAGGCAAACTTCTACATCATTCCTCTGGAGCGCTATGACATTATTTTTGGTGCAAATTGGTTCTCTTCACTTGGTACTGTTGATGTGGATCTCTCTCAGCAAAAACTTTCCTTTACTTATGCTGGTTAGCATCATTCACTTGCTGGTATTGATTCCCAGGGTGACTATCAATTTGTTACCAGGAAGCAGTTTATGCGTAGCCTGCCAAAGGCTCAGGGTGCAGCTCTTCTTTCCATTCAAAGTACATCAATTGTTGCTTCACTTTCACCATCAGTGGGTCCTCTTCCTCAGGGTGATGCTGCTTCGGATTTACAGGTTGTTGCGTGGCTTACGCCTATATGCCTTGATTACGTTATGGCCGATGTTCCTACTGATTTCTTTGGAGTTCTTCACGGGTCCACGATTGATGGTTCCCTCGCTATTGCTGCTCAGGTTGTATCTTCTTTTGCTTTACTCCATGGATCTCTGCTTGAGGTTTGTGATCTGCCTCATGATATTTCTACGGTTCTTTACATGATTCATGCGCCTATGGCCCTTACCGTTACGCAGCTATTGTTTGTCTGGATGATCTTCAGGTTCCCCATCACTTCGGGTTGCTCTATATCGCTTGGTCTCCGATGCTGAGTTGCCACTTTGTTCTGGTGATCCGAGACCATCAGAGTGACAAATTCCAAGGCCTAGCTATGGAGTATCATAACAGCATAGTAAGCACACTATGAAAGCTTGAAAGCACACTCTACAAAGTGCCTTAGTAAAGATATCTGCTGCTTGATCGTTGGTATCACAGTACTCGAGCTGAATTTCTCCACTTTGTATCTTCTCTCGTAAGAAGTGCTGATCCACCTCAATATGCTTCGTACGAGCATGGTACACAGGATTTTTGGCAAGCTGGATGCAACTTTGGCTGTCACACTGAAGAATAGTAGGACCATCTTGTGGAATCTGCACCTCCCCAAGAAGTCTCCTGAGCCATATTGCCTCGCAGGTAGCTTTTGTCGTTGCCCTGTACTCAGCCTCTGTCGATGATAAGGTAACTGTGGGCTGTTTCTTGCTGCACCAAGAAATGGCCCCTGAACCAAGGTTGAAAGTGTAACCTGTGGTCGACTTTTGATCATCCTATCACCTGCCCAATCCGAATCGGTAAAGCCTCCAAGCTGAAGCTTTCCGTCATCTGTGTACTCAATCCCATAGCAGGTTGTCCCTTTGACATACCTCAAAACCCTCTTGGCTGCTTTCCAATGTGCTTCAATTGGAGAACTCATGAACTGACTTGCTACACCAACCGATAGGAAATGTCTGGTCTCGTAGTGGTGAGATAAATGAGGCTACCCACAAGCTGCCTATAAAGAGTCTCGTCCACAAAAGGAGTGCCATCATCTCTAGATGGCTTACTGCTGGTATCAATGGGCGTGGAAACGGGTTTGCAATCCTGCATGTTGAACCTGTTCAAGACTTCACATGCATAGTTAGCTTGGGAAATAAACACACAGTTTTCCTTTTTCCAAACCTCCAAGCCAAGACAATAGTGGATTAAACGCAAATCCTTCATCTCGAACTCATTTGATAAATGAGCCTTCACCTTTTCAATAAGCTGCCCATTGTTACCCGTGATGACCAAGTCATCCACATAGAGAACTATCAAAACAATGTTCCCATCTTCCTCCTTCACGAACAGGTTGCAATCCGACTGACTCTTTATGAATTGCTCCTTGGCAAAATAGTCGTCAATACGACCATACCAGGCCCTGGGTGCCTGCTTCAAACCATATAAGGCCTTCTTAAGCCTGCATACCATACTTTCCTTGCCCTTAGCCTCAAAACCTTGTGGCTGTTCCATGTAGACTTCTTCAGCCAACTGTCCATTGAGAAAAGCACTCTTCACGTCCATTTGATGGACCTCCCAACCAAAAAATGCAGCCAATGCTAAAACCAACCTGATAGACGTCATCTTAGCTACCGGTGCAAACGTCTCATCATAGTCCAAGCCCTCCTTCTGTGCATAGCCTTTAGCAACCAGCCTTGCCTTATGCTTTTCAATGCTCCCATCCAATTTGTATTTGGTCCTGTAGACCCACTTACAGCCAATAGGACGCTTCCCTTTTGGTAGCTTCACCAAATCCCATGTATCATTCTTGAGAATGGAGTCGTACTCCTCTTGCATAGCGTGTTGCCATACCTTCTCATCTGCTGCCTCAACGAATGTATGCGGATCTTGTGAATCCAAAATAGTAGTCATAAGTGAATAGTTTGTCTCCTGGTGTTCATGCTGCTGGGCTTGCCTTTGAGACCTCCTTGCCCCTGGATTGCTGCTCTCTCCCTCATCCAATATCAAACCATCCTGCACAGTTTGCCAATACCACTTGGGAAACTTCTTCCTTGTAGTTGGTGATGAAGACGGTGAATAGGACTCAACAGATTTGCCCCTTTCCTTCCGCTTCCTAGCCTCCTCGGATTCTTCCTCTTGATCACTCATATGATCATCCTGAGGCTCCCCAATATATGGATGTGGATCATCAAGTATTGGCACAAATTCACTTGTACCATCCTCCATCTCAAGTTCCTCTAAAGGAGGCGTTTGATCTTCTTCAAAGATCACATCTCGACTTATGATCCTCTTCTTGCTAGTAAGATCGTAAAGTCGGTAAGCTTTGCTTTCTTCACTGTATCCCAAGAAAATGCACTTTGCTGATTTTGCATCCAGCTTCTTCCTGTTATCCTTGGGAATATGGTCATAGGCCGTACAACGAAACACTCGCAAAGCGCCCACCTTGGGCTTGATGCCACTAAATGCCTCTTATGGAGTCTTGCCTTCCACAGCTTTTGTTGGACTTCTATTCATTGCCTCGCCCCAAAAAGAGTTGGGCAACCGCTTTGCCTTGCGCATGCACCTTGCACACTCCACAATAGTTCGGTTCTTTCTCTCTGCTATGCCGTTTTGCTGAGGGGTATGAGGAGCAGTAAGCTGCCTTTTGATCCCGTTGGCCTTGCAAAATTCCACAAATTTTGCCTTAATAAACTCTCCACCACCATCTGACCTGAGCATCTTTATCTTCTTTCTTGAATGTTCTTCTACCAAAGCTTTGAAATGCAGGAAGTACTTGAATGCTTCAGATTTTAACTTCAAGAAATAATTCCAAATCTTGCCTGAGAAGTCATCAATAAAGGTCATAAAGTAATATGCCCCCCCTGCAGATTTGGTTTGGGTTGGCCCCCACAAATCTAAATGTACCAAGTCAAGTATGCCTGCTGCCCTGGTGGTGCTCTCCTTGGGAAACTTATGTCTTTGCTGTTTTCCCATAGCGCAAGCCTCGGAAACTGAAGAGCTTGGCTTAACAACTAGAAGCCCCTCCACCATATGATCCTGGTTCAACACCTGCATGCTTTGGTAGCCAAGATGTCCATACCTCTCATGCCACAATCTATCCACATCACTTCCTTTTGCTGTATAAGCATGCTGACTAGGGATAGAAGTGTACAACCTGTATAGATTATCTTCCTGCAATCCTTTGGCCACAACCTTCCTATTAACACTCAAGTCCAACACAAGACAAGAAGTAGCATCAAATTCTACTTTCATATTTTGTGGAGTGATAGCTCCTACTGAAAGAACTTTTTTAGCAAGTCCTGGTACATATAAGACATTCTTAATGACTTTGACTTCTCCTGATGGAAGCTTTACAGGTACTGTGCCCTTTCCCTTGACCTTGTGTGTTGAGTTGTCACCTAGGCACACCTCTTGTCCATCACAAATCCCCACAAAGGTATCAAACCAATCCCTATGAGGGGTCATGTGCTTTGAAGCACCTGAGTCAATGTACCAACCACCTGTTGTAGCTTGTGAGGTCAATGCAACAGAGAATAACTCAGCTTGCCTTATGTCACTCTACTGCTCTCTTGCAACACTCTCAACAACATTTCCTCTTTGCTTCTTTGTGCCCTTCTTTTGGTCTGCAAGCTTCTTCCTGCACTCAAAAGCAAAGTGTCCATATTTACCATAGTAATTGCAATTCCCCTTCCTTCGAGGTGTGGAAGAAGTATTCGAGGAGGACTGTGCTTCTGACATCTGCAAGTTCTCCATTCCTTGCTCAAGTGTTTGTGGTGCTCCTTTGTTCTTGCCTTTACCTGTCTTCTTATCCTTGGCTGAATTTTGCTTCTTCTTAGAAGCAAAGGCATGCTCCTGGAAATCTTCCCTCTTGGAGAGATTAACTCTTCTCATCTCCTCCTGTAACAAGAGACCATAGACTTCTTCATAGGTAGGGATCTTCTCTCTCACAAATATCATCATCACAAAGTTCCGATAAGCATATGAAAAGCTATTCAGAACTATTGGCACCAAGTCTTTGTCAGCAATAGACTCTCCAAGTACAGAAAGCTGATATCTAATATCCTGAATCTTCGTAAGATGATCAGTAACTGTCTCCCCTGTCTCCATTCTGAGAGTATACAACTTGTTCTTCAAGTAGAGAAACCTGTTGTACTTGCTGTCTCATACAATGCACAAAGAATGTGCCATGCATCCACAGGCCCTTTGGCTGACCTGATTAGAGGAATCACATTATCCCTCACTGACATGTTGATGATCCTGTGTGCCTTTTCCCCTCTATTGATATAGTCCTTGAGTTCAAGTTCAGATGTTGGAACAGGCTCCTCACCTGTCACAAGCTTCCAACATCCTTTGTCTTCAAGAATGTCCTTGATCTTGAGTTTCCATATGCTAAAGTTAGTGCCATCAAGCCGGTTGGCTTCACTCAGCATGCTCTCTGCAAGACTAGACATAGCTGATAGAAATAAAACACAAAAGGCAAACTGGGGTTTTCACGCTCTGATACCATGACAACTTCCAAGGCCTAGCTATGGAGTATCATAACAGCATAGTAAGCACACTATGAAAGTTTGAAAAAACCAGCTATGGAGTAGAACACCAAAGCAAGAGAGAGAGGACTTCAAAGCTCACACAACTTGAATGATTATTCAAAGTGTAGTAGGGCGTGGAAACCCCTCCAAACTTTGGGCTACATTTAGCATGTAATGTATAGAGGTGGTGTCTTGCTAATTCTAGCTCTAGAACCCACATGGGTTGTTACGAGCTCGTAACCAGTGCCGAACCCTAGAGAACACAGATAGGTCAGATACCACAGTCAGGGTCGTGTCCAGCGTACACGACCAACAGGGCAAGACGGTGTGAGTAGTGTGCCCCAGCACGGTCCACAGCCATGGCGGGCCTAACACAGTCTAGGGACCCTGTCAGCAAGATAGGGCCCTCAGTTGGGTCTCGACGTGCAGTCGGCCACGTAGTGACACGTGGCCGACACTTGGCAGTTGCATGCTACCAGTCCTGACACTGGGCTAGGAGGGGCTTACTCTATATCAGGGAGTAGGCAAGGTTGGGTGGATCAGTTAGTGTTTGCCCTACTATGGTGTTAGGATCTATTACACTGGTATCAGAGCCATCTCCATCCTAGGGACTTCAGGAGCAGCAGTAGAGAAAGCTATCAAAAGATAGGAAATGTTTCTCAGTTTCTCAGAAAAGATTAGAGGAGGAGAATCGCTGTAGTTGCAGCCTTCAAACCCTTGAAATTCACTGAGAATTTACAGTTCTAGGAAGTAAAATTCTTATGTAGGTAAGTCGCTGGACAGGTAGGAATCTATCTCTATTTTCAAGGATCTGATTGTAGTTTTCAGAAAGGAATTTCAGTAGAGCTGAGCGGATTCTGGAAAGGAAGGATAGTACAGGTCCATCGCTGTAGAAACAGCAAGCTACCTCTGAATTTCCAGAAGAATCTGAGAAATTTTGAGGGGATTTCAAAGTAAACTTCCCTAGCAGGGCCAGCGCTGGACAGGGTAGTGAAAAAGTTAAATTTCATCCTTGTTTTTTGAGAATTCTCAGGAGTTTGAGCTTCAAACTTACTTGCTACAGACCAGCGACCTACAGGCTGAGATTAAATCAGAGATTCAAGGTGATTTCAGAGCTGTAAATTGGACAAATCGGGCTGGACAGGTTGTTGTCCAACCAGCGAGGGCAGGGACTTCAAAAATTCCGGATTTCTTTTTGTAAATTTCCGGTTTTTACTCGGTTTGTTGGAGCCCCACACCTGAAAGCAGATCAGTCAGCTACTCAACTCAAGAACCGGGAAATTTGGCACCGTTTTGAAGCTTCAAACTGGCATTTTCTGGGACAGCAGGTCTGAAATCTTGGGGAAAAGAGCTGAAAGGGTTCCTCTTCGTAATTTATTTGGAAGTACAGTCCTCAGAAACAGCTAAGTCATCTTTCCTTTCCCTTGTACAGTTGTAAATTAGTCTTTTAGACTTTTTTTCCTTCAGAAGTTAAGGTAGCTCTCTTTCAGTTCCGAAGATGACCACTCCTCAAAGACCTGATCAACCCCCGGAGAGAGGCTTCGACGAACTTGAAACAGAAGCCTTGGCTTACAATAAAGGGAAGGAACCCATGGAATTGGAAGAACAGGAACAGTTCGCCGAAGAACTCGACGAACTGGTTACCAAGGAGCAGTTTCTCCAATTGGTAACAGAAGTGGATGAACTGAAGTTGGCATTAGCCAATTTCAAGTCCAGTGAGGACGACTCGTTCGCTGAACTCAAAAGCTTGATTTTGAGTTCCGCGAAAGGAAGCCTTCCCTCCACTTCTCAGTTATCCCCTTCTCCACTTCCATCAGTTTCGGGTGAGACTTTACGGTCTCACCCCAGTGTCTTTAAAGATTTAAAGCCTCCTACTTTTATTGGGGAAGAGAAGGTTAGAAATGCAAACATTCTACAAACCTTCCTCAGCAAATAGAAGAACATTCATGCTCTTAAACAGACCCCTGACCATTTGCAAGCAATAGAGGCCAGTCTTCCCTTAGGGCCCATGGCCTATAAGTGGTGGTTACATCTCCAGGAGACTGGACAAACTCCCCGGTCATGGAAAGCCTTTGAAGAAACTTTCCTAAGAGAATTCCTACCAGAAAATGAACTTGATAGAGCCTGGGAAGCCTGGGAAAGAACAGTAATGGACAAGTCCCTAATCCAATATATCTCGCAGTACCGAGAAGCAATTTAAAAAATTAAAAATATGGATGATTATCAGAAAATCAGAGGGTTTGTCCGAGGCCTCAAAGATGAATATAAAGTAGAGGTCCAGAGAAACTCGCCTACTACCCTTGAGCAAGCTCTCAGATATGCTCAAATCTATGATGATTCAGTGGGTAGGAAGAGGGCGAGATAGCAGCCATTTTCTGAGCAGCCTTCTCAGAAAGACTTTCAATTTAAAAAGAATTTTTTAAAAAGAAAGAATCAAGATAAATTTAAAAGTGAAGCTCCTCAGAAACGCCCTTCACTCATATAGCCCTTAAAACCAGATGATTTTGAGACAGCCAAACAAGAATGTTTGTGCTTCGTGTGTATGGGCAAGGGACACACAGTCAGACAGTGTCCCAAGGGGCCTTTCACTAAAAAAGATAAGAAACAAGTTCATCTTGTTCAGACTGTATGTTTCCCCAGTGACTCGGCAGCTTCCAAGATCAAAGTGTATCATGAAGATCATGAACATTGTTGCCAGCTGACCTCTGCAATGCTAGCGAGACCCTTCAGCTTTGGGCCGCATGACCTAGTACGTATGCATGGGAAAGTTGGTAACCAGTCAGTAAGAGTTATGGTTGATGATGGGGCAACCCATAATTTCATCAACTACACCCTGGTTAAAAAGCTTAAACTACCAGAAGTACCTAGTCAACATAGGTACATAGTTTCATTAGCTAAGGGTGAAGATAAAAAAATATGAGAAACTATGGTAAGTAGTTTGAATCTTAGTATTCAGGGGTACCAAGATGAAATAAACATTTCAGATAATGCACCTGGATCGCACAGATATTGTTCTCGGGAGAGATTGGCTCTACAGTTCATGACCTTCCCTCCACAGAAACTATCAGGAGAACACCCTCAGCTTTCAGCATAAAGGTCGAGAGATCCAGTTGCATGGGGAGCATGATGTTCCCAACAGTCCTATGGTCTGCAGTTCAGAGCTCTGTCAGCTAATCAGAGACGAAGACCATCAGGTATTCTTATGTAACTTTCAGTTTATTCCTGAAGTTTCTATTTCCAGTTCTATACAGCAAAAAATTAGTAAATTAGAAACTTTATTGTCTAAATTTAAAGATGTTTTTCCTGAAGATTTGCCACATGGTTTACCACCCAGCAGAGAGGTAGATCATGTAATAAACCTAGTACCACGTACAGCACCTGTATCTAAACCTCCGTATCGGGTCAGCCGAACAGAGGATGAAGAATAACTAGGCAGTTAACAGATTATCTTGGGAAAGGCCAAATTCAGACCAGTAGTTCACCATGGGCCTCATTAGTCCTATTGGTGAAAAAGAAAGAGGGGTCTATGCGTCTTTGCGTAGATTACAGAGCCCTCAATAAAGTCACAATTAAGAATAAATACCCTATGCCTCGGGCAGACGAGTTGTTTGACCAACTCGACGGGGCTAAGTATTTCAGCAAAATAGACCTCAGATCGGGATATCATCAAGTCCGTATAAAATCGGAAGATATCTTGAAAACAGCTTTTAGGACTCGTCACGGTCATTATGAGTTTAAGGTGATGCCATTTGGGCTCACAAATGCTCCAGCTACCTTTATGACCTTGATGAACAGTGTCCTCAGACCATACTTGGGTAAGTTTGTAGTCGTATTTTTAGATGACATCCTCGTCTACAGCAAAACGAGGAAGGAGCATCTAAAACACCTCAGAAAGGTGTTTCGACTGCTCAGAAAGCATAAGCTCTATGCTAAACAATCCAAGTGTGAATTCTTCGTTGAAGAAGTAGCATATTTGGGTCACATTATCTCTTCAGATGGGATTAAGATGGAACCCAAATAAGGTTAAAGCCATACTCAGTTGGCTGAGACCTTAGAATATTTTGGAACTTCAGATCTTTGTTGGTTTGGCGGGATATTATAGACGATTTGTCAAGGAATATGCTCAGATAGCAGTTCCCATGACAAATCTTCTGAAGGGGAAGGGAAAGGAGTTCATTTGGGAGTCCGCACAGCAGGAGAGCTTTGATGCTCTAAAACCAGCTTTAGCTACAGCACCAGTTCTAAAAGTCGTCGACCCCAATCAGCCATTTGTGGTCGAAACAAATGCTAGCGACTTTGCAGTTGGTGTTGTGCTAACTCGGGGTGGACGACTAGTTGCGTTCGAGAGTAAAAAACTCGAGCCAGCTCAGACTAAGTACAGTGCCTATGAAAAGGAACTCTTTTCTATAGTCCATGCCCTTAAGACTTGGAGGCATTATTTGTATGGTTCCAACTTTGAGGTCCTGACAGACCATGAGAGTCTCAGATACCTTTGCAATCAACCTGAGCTTAGAGGTCGGAAAGCTTGTTGGGCAGAGTTGATGCAAGAGTTTGACATGTCTATAAGATATAGACGTGAAAAATTCAATACAGTAGCAGATGCCCTTAGCAGAATGCCTATGATAAACGAGCTGAGTTTTACTCAGATTCGTAATGAGTTACTAGAGTCCTTGAGAGGGAAATGCTAGCATGATGCATTCTTCTCTACTATCTGGAACTCAGTCCAGAGCAGACAGTTACAGACTCCAGAACCAGTTCCCGGGGCTGGTGCCAGTTCATCCAAGAATACGGCAGCTTCCGTTGAGGATGATGATGAGTCCGAGTATACGTCGTCAGATGACGTTGAGGATTCTGAGCCTGTATTACCCAAGCAAACCCAAGTGGTTGAGGGTCAGTTGACTCAAGAATTCAAATGGAAACAGTATTCCATTCAGGATGAGTACTTGCTCTATAGAGATAGAGTATGTGTCCCCAATTCAGAGGATTATAGGCAGCAGGTCCTATATGAATGTCATGACAATCCTAGTGCGGGCCACCCAAGCATACAGAAGACCTATGAGCTTCTTCGTAGGCAATTTTTCTGGCCCAGTATGAAAAAGGACGTCCACCAGTATGTAACCAGTTGCCAGAAATGTCAAGTAAACCGTGAGGGCAGAAGGGTTGTTGCATCCCTTAGAAATACCAGCTGGTAAATAGGAGAGTATCTCCATGGATTTTATAGTAGGCCTGCCTAAAACCCAAAAAGGGTAATGACGCTATATGGGTCACAGTTGACCGTCTGACCAAAATGGCTCATTTCAGTCCGACCAAAACAACTGTTAGAGCTCCAGAGTTAGCGAGGTTGTTTGTAGACGGGCTATTTAAATTGTACGGTCTACCTTCCGGCATAGTCAGCGACCAAGACAGTAAGTTTACTGGAAATTTTTGGAGGGCAATATTCCATCATCTCCATACTAAACTTAATATGAGTACCACCGACCATCCACAGACGGACGGTCAAACAGAGAGGGTAAATCAAGTGCTGGAGGATATGCTTCGCGCATACGTCAGCAAGAAGCAGACTAATTGGGAGGAGTATCTCTCGATATTAGAGTTTGCTTACAACAGTACCAAACATTCAACTACGGGATACAGCCCATTTATGCTGATGTACGGTTTTCAGCCACGCTCACCCACAGTTGTAGGGTTTAAACAAGAAAAAGTTGAAGCAGCCAGAAACTTTTTAGAGGACCTAAACCAGATGATAGAACATGCTAAGCGTAGCATTAGGCAGTCCCAGGATCGAGCCAGGCATTATGCAAATCCACATAGACGGGATGTGCAGTTCAAGTCTACTTGAGAGTCCCAGTCCACTCTAAAACCCTCAAATCAGGAGTGTGTGCTAAGTTGTCTCCAAGGTATTGTGGTCCCTTTACCATCAGTAGGAGACTAGGCGAGGTCACCTATGAACTAGAACTCCCACACAACAATAAGGTTTTTCCAGTCTTTCATGTAAGTCAGTTACGAAAAGCCTTAACCAGATCAGACAATCTGGTAGGGGACAGTGTTCTAGTTCTCCCATTGGATCCTCAACAACCTCCACACGAACTAGAGGAGATTCTTGATAGTAGAGAGACGCAGACTCGTCATACTCTATACCGAGAATATCTGGTTAAGTGGAATGATTAGCCTGTTGAGAATGCCACTTGGGAAAGAGGCAGCGTCCTTCACAAAATTTTTCCAGACTTTGTCTTAGAGGACCAAGACGGTTCTTAAGGGGGAGGGAGTGTCACGAGCTCGTAACCAGTGCCGAACCCTAGGGAACACAGATAGGTCAGATACCACAGTCAGGGTCGTGTCCAGCGTACATGACCAACAGGGCAAGACAGTGAGTAGTGTGCCCCAGCACGGTCCATAGCCATGGCGGGCCTAACACAGCCTTGGGCCCCTGTCAGCAGGATAGGGCCCCCAGTTGGGTCCCGACGTGCAGTCGGCCACGTCAGTGCCACGAGGCCGACACTTGGCAGTTGCATGCTACCAGTCCTCACACTGGGCTAGGAGGGGCTTACTCTATATCAGAGAGTAGGCAAGGTTGGGTGGATCAGTTAGTGTTTGCCCTACTGTGGTGTTAGGATCTATTACATGGGTCCTCAACCTACTTGATATTACTTGCCTAATTAGCACAAGTGGGGTGTACTATGTAGATAAATGTTTTACCCACATGTCTTATGCACAGCTTACAAGCTACAAGTATACAAGGGGCAAAATAGGCATTTATTTCAACACAGAGTACCTTGAGAGAGTTTCTTCTCCTCTCTTGGATAGTTTTTGGGGAGTTTTTGTTGCTCATATATGCTTTGATACTCATTCCCAGCTACACGTGCATATTGCTTCGATGCTTGCTACTGATGTTGTGGATCCTGTTCCTCGTTCCACTGCATTTCTTCTATTCCTCACTTGTGCGCCTGGTGTGTACTTTGGGATTACACTTGCAGCCAATTCCGATGGGTCATCCGATTCTCCATCCGTTTTTGCTTCATCTTATGATGGATTGGTATGTCCCTATGAGGTCTTTCTGGATAAGTATTTCGGCTACAGTTTTTCAATTGGGGCCTCTCCTATTTGTAGATTTGTTGCTATTGCTTTCATGCATCATGTCTTTTTAGATGATTCATTGATTTCTTGGATCTTCTGGAGCTTTTGGCATGTTGCTCTTCTCGTGATATGGGCCTTGAGGGTACCGTGTGCCATTGCTACTTCTCATTCATGGGCCTTATGGATACCTTGGGCTTTTGACCATGTTGGTGCACATTTCTCCATTCTAGCTATGCTTTGTCCGGATCCTGGCATATCGCTTGGTTTTCCATGCTATTACAGTGTGCTTGTCATTCTACTTATGTTCCTACTCCTTGGTGTTGGTCTTCAGATGCTGCTATCTTTTCTTGCGGCACCTATATCATTGAGTTTGTACATATGGATGATGGTTACGTATATGATGCGGCTATTCGCGATGAGTGTCCATCTCTTTTCCAATTTCCTTATTGGATTCCCGTTGCTGATGCAGTTCTACCTTCTCGGGCTTTTTGGATACCTTGGTATGATGTCCCTATCTTTTGGGCTGCTCTTCTACTATCTTGGGCATTACGGATACCTTGGAATTCCCGGTTGTTGCTTGATCTTCTTCTGGTTCCTTGGCATTCCTGGTTGTTCCATATTGTTTGGTTTCAAATGACGCGGCCGAGATGTTCCCTTCGTCACCACGATGTTGATCCTAAGTTGTTCCCTTTCTTACCAGTTGCCATTTACCAGGTTCGCCTTTAGCATAGTCAGTGCCACCGACAGGTTCAATTTTTGGTACAGTTGGATGGTCGTCCTAATCAATATGACCAAGTCCTAAAAATGTGACCAAATAGGGCCCAAGGCCAGTACAAGAATAAAAAGGGCCCATAGGCCTGCTTATGCATAATAAAGAATAAAAGAATGGATGCGGCAAATGTAATGAGCCGAGTCCATAACTCTCCCCTGCAGAAAAACAAAGCCCTCCACCGGCTAGCAAGCATAATGACTATCTAAAAAACAACAATGTAAGCACGCTGAATACTGAAAAAGCACGAACTAATGGAAATACTGATGGAGAGGACATAAGTCCTCACAACAGATACCCCACAAGCAACATACAAATGTAAAGCAAGTAGTAAGCAACTACTATAGTAATGTGATGTAGATGCAAAAAAAGAAATAGCCATGGCTAGCCGAATCATGAGGTAGAGGGAAAATTTGCAACGAATAACCATGGTAGATGAAATAACCAAGGTCGTGAGGGCTCCAACATGATCTGCCAATTATGGTGTATGATAAAAAACATCAGTAGGCTCCCATGTGGCCTCTATTTTCCCTCCAAATCTTCTGCCTCCATCTATTTTGAATTCCTACTTTAGGGTTCATTGGTGGGGTATATATAAGGCAGCATTGTAGTCTTTTATTCAGTTGATGATGATTGCTCTTCTTTAGCCTCATTAAATATTCTCTTTCATGCTTTCTAGCATAAGTCCTGCTTTCTAGCATAGCTAGTGAATCTTAGCTTGTAACTCTACACACTTGAGATGTACTACTCTGTCTTATATGCTTTTTGGCATCAGAAGACATTAATAAAAGCTCTCTCTCTCTCATGATCAGTCTTGGAACTAAACATCTATCTTAATCTTTGATTGTGACAAGTTGTGCACGTTTCATGTATTAACATTCATCTCTAATAAGTAGTAAATTGGCTAGGACTTTCTTTCCTCTCCATGAGGTCAAAGTTCAACTCCAATTCACCACACAAATGAGGACAAACAAGAGAAAAAGAAAACATTAAGGCAGCCATCTAAGGTTGCATTCATGTTTCCCTCTTCCTGTACCTCTAATCAGTCACCAAAATACAAGTTTGATGAGACTCCCTTATACCAAGAATCTCTTATGACTTTACTCCATATTTCTCCCCATAATCTACCTCTTGAATCTCACGCTGCTTTCCTCACAACTGCCTTACATGAAGCTGCCTCTATAGCGTTTCCATCTCACAGATCTCGTCTCAAACCCTCATCTCGATCAACTAAACAACCTTGGTATGAGTATGAATGCTGAGGTTTGACTTTTCAAAAATGTCACTTCTAAAATGTCAAAATGGATTAAAACACATATCTTAAGGATCAAGGAACAATAGGAAGTAAAAAGATTCAATCAAATATGCAAAAAGAAAAACTAAAACATGAAAAGTGAAAATAGGAAATTTATCCCTTTTAAGAACTTTGCAAGATCTTTTGATGTAGAGCTTCGTTTGACATGAAACGCGGATCGATAGTCTATCTCGGCCTAAGGCCCTCATCCATATGATTATTTTTAACTTTCGTCATGACAAATAATGAAAAAATAAGCTAAAAATTAGGGTTTCCAAATAGTGTTTCCACGAACCACAATTCGTCAATAAATCAATCGGGTCCGGACCCAAAAAAAAAATGATTCTTTGATTTTGAATGATTCTTTGATTGTGACATCAACGATTCTTTATTTTGATTTTTCAATGTCTTGATTTGTATTCAAATGTTTACCTAGTGTATTGTGTGATGGATGTTTGATGATGGATCATGAATAAATCATAAATTACAATGTTAAGTGGAAGTTGGAGCATGCAATCTAGTTTGTGATGTTTCCAACCCAGTACGTTCTGACCAAAGAGGGTCGAAATGGGTTTCTAAGCTTTAGAAAAGTATCCTCTATCATTGTTGCAAACCCAAATGGCAGCAAAAACAGATTCTATTATATTTCTCTTATTGATCTTAAATATGGTACAATGATAACACTTGATATCCCCTTGCGTGAAAACACTTGATGTATTGGTTTTCTTGTCAGAGGTGGAGTTCCAAAGTGCTTCTAAGATAATTTGTTACTCATCGGCATATCTAAGAGTTGAGGAGCATGAATTATCATGATGATTGGTGTACCTAATAATAGTCTTTATTACATTGGTATTTCTATTATCCAAAGTTGAAATGCACTGTGTACATATGAGGAGAGATGCAACCATCATCAATAAAATTTATATACCTTTTATGAGACTGCAAAGCTTTACTTAGATTAACTGCAGCCTCCGTTGTGAAACCTGTCTCACTGCAAATACACAATTGCCAACACATTACATCTCCTGTTCTATTTTACATGAAGTGATGAAGGTTATGAAGCTAGTGTCGAACATATCACCAAAATTGAAAAGCTCACTAAAGTACAAGTAACTCATAGAACACAATCACAACATAACAACCAGCATAAATAAAAAACTAATGTACTCCATGATGAGCGTTAAGGAGCTAGAAATAAGGTCAGGCTGAACTTGTTGATGCTTAGGGTTGACTATCTAACACAACCATAAGGATGGAAACAAAAGAACACTTTAACTACATTTATCAAACCACCAAATATCCATTGTCAAAAGAGGTCATGCTTATGAGCCATCCATTTTAGGATGTCTCTCTTAAAAGATTGTCTCTCAAAGCTACCTTGTAAAATGGACGAGAATCTTCCCCAGCATATGTCCTCTACTTTTCTTTCTGCTCCTTTGATGGCATGACCATCACTGGGTTGATTGCACCAATGAAATGATCTTCAAGCTCAGATTTCATAGAAGGCTAGTGAAAGTCTTCTTTTAGGCAAGCAAAGAACTTCTGAAATACAAAATGGCCACCAATGGGGAAAGAATGAGCATTAGAAATAAGCTAAGGACGAAGAGCAAGAGTACTCAGAATACATAAAGAATCCATATTGGAATAAATGTCGGTCAACAATGGAATAAACATAGTGGGGACAAGAACAAGGACATGGGGACATGGCATAAACATTACGGAAATCTTAACAAATAGTGTAGGGAAGTGGAAGATCATCATACCAAGGGCAAGCTGAAGTAGTAATATTGTAGGGTAATAGCAGGTAAGTGAGATGAAGCATTAGTAGCGGCAATACTGTCAGGTTCATAATGGATATCAGAATGAAAAAACTAGTGAAACTGGAGCCAACAATATTGAAAATCACTAAGGTTCTTTTGAGTAAAGAGGTAGTGGAGAGACTAATGGTTAGTAGAAATGTCAAAGGACACACTATAAAGGTAATGACACCACTTCTTCGAAGCAAATATAATGGCAAGAAGCTCTTTCTCATGGGTAGAATAATGCAGGTCTATCATAGGAATGAAAGCGTCTGGACTTGTAAGCAATAACACCAAGACAAGGCTCTTGAACCCATGGAACTAGCATCAATCTCAACTATAAAACAGTGGTCAAAATCGGGAAGACAAAGGACGTAAGAAGGGACTTAAGGGTATCAATAGCAGACTAGTGGTTGGTCAAGAGAAGTAAGACTGAGCAGAAATGGGTCATGTGAGTGATAAGAGAGGTATTGAAAAAAGGATATCATTAAAGCAAACAATGATACACTTACCAATCAGTGGCCGAAAGATATTGTTCATGACATTCTAAAATGTAGGGCGACCATTGGTAACTTACCATTTTAAACTCATACGGACCAAAATTAGTGTAGAAAGCGGTCTTATACTCATCTGGCGGGTGCATGCGGATCTGGTAGGTGCATGCAGATTTGGTGGTAGCTGGAATGGAGGCTTAGAAAAGAGCCAGGCTTGGCCTAATTGGTTAAAAGTCATCCATTTGAGGAATGGGGCTGCCCATGAGTGGACTGGTCTCAGATTTAATATCTTGTAAGGAGGTCAGTAGGCCTACCTTGACCCGTAAATTGATTATGATTATGAGGGGTTGGGGTCCTTGGGGGATTAAAGCCATAATTAATGGTTAGAGGCCTAAAACTCTAAATGGTGAATTGATATGGAACTAACATTTGTTGGGGAAAATGGAAGCAAAGGGGGATGAAGAAAGGCTCGATAGAGAAGACCTATGTTCGAACTATCGGGCTCTAAGTAGCAACCCCTTTCCCTCAATGCATGAACTACGCCTATCAGATTCGAATCAACTATATCTCGACTAGGGTCGCAATTGATTTCACTTTTCCTTAACATTGAAATCTTCATAATAGATTCAATTGATTACATAGACAAATAAACGTTGGTTGCAGAAACGTTGAAATGTTAGACAAATCTATACGCGAGCTGAGAATGAAAACTGCTTAAGCAATAAATCAAAGAAGCATAACATTCATATTGACACGGTAACTGAACGCAATAAGACGATTAGACTGAGTTCAAAATGTAGCATGTACACAATCATCTGAATGACGAGCACAATGCAATTGTGGTAGTAACCGCGTGCTTGAAGTTGTCTCTCTTACTCACTCTCTGCCTTGAACAATCTAAGGCAGGAGGAAGCCGCTCTGGATGAATCTCTTATTGATGATTAATGAAGATTGATGATTAGATCTAGTGATTGTTGCTTACGATATATATATACAGGAGTTGTACTAGGAATCAGTTTACAAGGCATTGGATCAATCATGTATGATGGCGCACGGTAGATCGTGACAAAGCTCAATGCACTTGCTCGAAGTGCCTTGTCAGGTCGAGAAGTGGTTGACAATGTACTAGGTTTTCATGTTGAAGTGCATGTCCGAACACCAAGTGGTTGGATTTGTACTGGGCCGTCAAACGTCGTAGTCATAATTGGCCGATAGTCGTAAGTACTCGTAAGACTTCGTAGGAAGACTTCATGAGAAGTCGTAATGGCCCGTGATAGACCAATAGTTGTAAAAAGAAGTCCTCGTAAAAGTCCATAAGAGGCTGTGAGACTTTGACCGATTGTTCGATGACCTGTCGATTGTGCAGCAAGTAAATGGATCTAGATTAAAGATTGGATGTAGGGAGAGAGAGAAGAGGGATAGAAATCCAACACCCCCCCTTAATTTGGATCAATGAACACCTTAGTCTTCAAATTCACCATTGCACAAAATTTGTTGTATGCATCTGTGCCCCCAGCACTTTAGTAAATATATCTGCAGTCATGTACTACGTTCGACAGTATTCCAAGGTGACCTTGGAGTAGCTTTGTCGAGAATCTTGCCCTTGACATACTGATATTTAATTTCAATGTGCTTACTTCTAAAAATAAATCTAGGGTTGGCCGATAAGGCAATGGCACTTTGATTATTGCATAAAATGATTGTCGAAGCATGTTGTGCCAAACGAATGTCTGATAACAAATTTCTCAACCACACTGCTTCTTTGGTAGCTTGAGAGCAATGATATACTCTAACACTTTAGATGAGAGAGCAATAGAGGTTTGCTTGCGACTGTTCCAAGCGATAGGACCATTTTTGAGGAAGAATGTAAATCCAGATGTGGATTTACGAGTATCTACATCTCCCACCTAGCTTGCATCTGTATATCCACTAAGTATGTGGAGCTTGTCGTTGTCGTTGTCGGCTCCTCCGTAGTAGATGCATTGGTCCTTTGTAGCTCGAATATATCTCATGACTCTAATAGAGCCTTCCAATACCTAAGACGGATTGGTATGGGTAACCTCTAATTTACTCCTCTTCCTTTGTCTAAGGACATTGGTCCTTCGACAATTTTAGGCCTGAATCCATCGGTAAGTGAGCCAGTTTGTAGTTCATCAGATTGTATCTGGTGAGTGCATTAAGAATGTACCTTTGTTGAGTGATAGCCTTTGCTCTCTGTCTCTGTGAATCTGAATTCCTAGACAGTAGGGACTTTTGCCCGAATCTGTCATGTCGAATTCTAGAGACATCATCTTCTTAGCATCCTTTATTAGACCGACACTGTCGCTAAAAAGCAATGTGTCATCGACATATAAAGCAATGATGATAAAGGAATGTTGCACTGGCTTGAAATATACATTCGAATCAGTGGTGCTTGAGTTATAACCCTGTCCAATAAGGAAGGTGTTTATCCTTTGGAACCAAGCCCTTGCGAATTGCTTTAAGCCATGAAGTGCCTTGTGGAGTTTGCATACAAGATTTTCCTTACCATTGAGCACATAGCTTTCGGGTTGTATCATGTAGATGTCTTCTTTGATAACTCCATTCAGATAAGTTGTTTGCACATCTAATTGATGTACCTCTAGATTAGCCGCGACAGCATATGACAAGTGTCTTGATCGAGGAGTGCTTGACTACAGGATTGGAAGTCTTGTTGTAGTCGATATTCGGGATCTGAGAAAATCCTCTCGCGAAAAGTCAAGCTTTCCTTCGATCGACACTTCTGTCCACGTTGTATTTGACCTTGAATACCCATTTGCAGTCAATTACATTTCGGTTGGCCGACAATTCAACAATAGACCACGTTTGCTTTTTGATCATAGAGGTGTACTCTCTATCCATTGCTTCTCTTCAGAGATCGAAATATGACCGGTTGTGTGCTTCCTCGATAGATGTCAATTCTCGAACGAGATACCAAGTAGACTCATAAATATACCTTGTAGGTTGTGTGCACACTCTAGTCGTTCTTCTTGGGGCGGGGGGGGGGGGGGGGGCGGGGTGTTACGAGCTCGTGACCAGTGCCGAACCCTAGAGAACACAGCACTGCCAGATCAGGCTTTAATTCTGATTTTTCAATGGAGATTTAGTAAATTCTCAACGGTTCCAGAGCACAAAGCTTGGTATAGGTCCAGCGCTACTAGAGCTGTAGAAAAATCAGAAATTGAAACACCTTTGGGCCCCAAATCAAAAGAAATCAAGCCAAGCAGGTTGCTTCCCAGTCAGCGAGGGTAGGAACTGGATTTTTCCAGAGTTTTCTTGCATCCTTTCCGGATTTTACTCAGTTTTTGGGAAGTTTCAAGGCTGCCACAGATCAGCGAACAGGGTGCCATCGAAAATCCAGAATTTGGAAGTAATTTTTGGCTTCAAATTTGGTTTTTGTGGACCAACTTAGGTGCTGTCAGATCAGCGAGGGTAGGCAGCTATCAACCTCCAAAAGTTTGGCTTTTTGGAGTTCTTTGCCTCGTTTTTTGGAGCCCCAGATCTGTAATCAGATCAGCAAGCTACTCTACTCAAGGAACCGGAAATTTTGACGCCGTTTTGGAGCTTCAAATTGGATTTTCCGAGACAGCAGGTCTGAAAATTTGGGTAAAAGAGCTGAAGGGGTTCCTCTTCGTATTTTCTTTGGAAGTACAGTAATCAAAAACAGCTAAGTCATCTTTCCCTCTTTGTACAGTTGTAAATTACTCTTTCTGACTTTTTTTTTCAGAAGTTAAGGTACCTCTCTTTCAGTTCTGAAAATGACCACTCCTCACGGACCTGATCAACCCCCAGAGAGAGGCATCCACGAGCTTGAAACAAAAGCCTTGGCTTACAGTAAAGGGAAAGAACCCATGGAAATGGAAGAACAGGAACAGTTCACCGAATAACTCGACGAACTGGTTATCAAGGAGCAATTTCTCCACTTGGTAATAGAGGTGGATGAACTGAAGTTGGCATTAGCCAATTTCAAGTCCAGTGTGGACGACTCGTTCGCTGAACTCAAAGGCTTGATTTTGAGTTCCGTGAAAGGAAGCCTTCCCTCCACTTCTCAGTTGTCCCCTTCTCCACTTCCATCAGTTTCGGGTGAGACTTTGCGGTCTCACCCTAGTGTCTTTAAAGATTTAGAGCCTCCTACTTTTATTGGGGAAGAGAAGGATAGAAACACAGATATTGTACAAACCTTCCTCAGCAAATGGAAGAACATTCATGCTCTTAAACAGACCCCTGACCATTTGCAAGCAATTGAGGCCAGTCTTTCCTTAGGGCCCATGGCCTATAAGTGGTGGTTAAATCTCCAAAAGACTGGGTAGACTACCCGGTCATGGAAAGCCTTTGAAGACGCTTTCCTAAGAGAATTCCTACCAGAGAATGAACTTGATAGAGCCTGGGAAAGAACAATAATGGACAAGTCCCTAATCCAATATATCTCGCAGTATGTATGCATGGGAAAGTTGGTAACCAGTCAGTAAGAGTTATGGTTGATGATGGGGCAACCCATAATTTCATCAACTACACCCTGGTTAAAAAGCTTAAACTACCAGAAGTACCTAGTCAGCATAGGTACATAGTTTCACTAGCTAAGGGTGAAGATAAGAAAATATGGGAAACTATGGTAAGTAGCTTGAATCTTGGTATTCAGGGGTACCAAGATGAAATAAACTTTCAGATAATGCACCTGGATCGCACAGACATTGTTCTCGGGAGAGATTGGCTCTACAGTTTAGGACCTTCCCTCCACAGAAACTATCAGGAGAACACCCTCAGCTTTCAGCATAAAGGCCGAGAGATCCAGTTGCATGGGGAGCATGATGTTCCCAACAGTCATATGGTCTGCAGCTCAGAGCTCTGTCAGCTAATCGGAGACGACGACCATCGGGTATTCTTATGTGACTTTCAGTTTATTCCTGAAGTTTCTATTTCTAGTTCTATACAGCAGAAAATCAATAAATTAGAAACTTTATTGTCTAAATTTAAAGATGTTTTTCTTGAAGATTTACCACATGGTTTGCCACCTAGCAGAGAGGTAGATCATGTAATAAACCTAGTACCAGGTACAGCACCTGTTTCTAAACCTCCGTATTGGGTCAGTCGAACAGAGGATGAAGAAATAACTAGGCAGTTAACAGATTATCTCCTTTTAGGGTCAAAGGGAAGGTGGGTGGCTAGGCAGTGGGAAAGGCATCTTGTGTGTTGCCCACAGGTGCATGCTCTCATCTAGTGGGCTGATTGTGTTGCTTTCTATTGCCCAACTCTGACATGGTATCAGAC
Source organism: Diphasiastrum complanatum (assembly GCA_029204225.1). Taxonomy (NCBI): domain Eukaryota; kingdom Viridiplantae; phylum Streptophyta; class Lycopodiopsida; order Lycopodiales; family Lycopodiaceae; genus Diphasiastrum; species Diphasiastrum complanatum. Next base: position 21,611,082 of record CM055108.1, read on the forward strand.
CAGTAGTTCACCATGGGCCTCACCAGTCCTATTGGTTAAAAAGAAAGAGGGGTCTACGTGTCTTTGCGTAGATTACAGAGCCCTCAATAAAGTCACAATAAAGAATAAATATCCTATGCCTCGGGCAAACGAGTTGTTTGATCAACTCGACGGGGCTAAGTTTTTCAGTAAAATAGACCTCAGATCGGGATACAATCAAAGTCGGAAGATGTCTCGAAAACAGCTTTTAGGACTCGTCACGGTCATTATGAGTTTAAGGTGATGCCATTTGGGCTCACAAATGCTCCAGCTACCTTTATGACCTTGATGAACAGTGTCCTCAAACCATACTTGGGTAAATTTGTAGTCGTATTTTTAGATGACATCCTCGTCTACAGCAAAACGAGAAAGGAGCATCTAAAACACCTCAAAAGGGTGTTTCGACTGCTCAGAAAGCATAAGCTTTATGCTAAACAATCCAAGTGTGAATTCTTCGTAGAAGAAGTAGCATATTTGGGTCACATTATCTCGTCAGATGGGATTGAAATGGACCCGAATAAGGTTAAAGCCATACTCAGTTGGCTAAGACCTCAGAATATTTTGGAACTTCAGATCTTTCTTGGTTTGGCGGGATATTACAGACGATTTGTCAAGGAATATGCTCAGATAGCAGTTCCCATGACAAATCTTCTTAAGGGGAAGGAAAAGGAGTTCATTTGGGAGTCCGCACAGCAGGAGAGCTTTATGCTCTCAAAACAGCCTTAGCTACAGCACCAGTTTTAAAGGTCGTCGACCCCAATCAACCATTTGTGGTCGAAACAGATGCTAGCGACTTTGTAGTAGGTGCTGTGCTAACTCAGGGTGGACGACCAGTTGCGTTCGAGAGTAAAAAATCTGCCCAAATTGCATTATTGGGAAGCAAACTAGGAATCCTTTCAGATCGAATCATCAACATGCAACTGAAGACTTACTATACATTGTTCACTTGGACATATGTGGCCCAATGCAAACATTATCTTTGTCTAGTGCAAAGTACTTTAGTACATTTATCGACGAATACTGGAGGAAAACAGTTGTATATTTCATAAAGTAGAAATCAGAGGCTTTCAACCTCTTCAAACAATACAAGGAGCGTGCTGAACTTGAAACTGGTAGAAGTATTAAAGCACCGAGGAGCGACAATGGTGCAGAGTATATGTCTACCGAATTCAAGGAGTATTGCCTTAGCAAAGGCATTGAGCAACAAATCATCGCTACCTATTCGCCTCAGTCGAATGGCCTTGTTGAGAGGAAAAAGCGAACCTTGGTCGAATCAGCTAAGTGCATGCTTGCTCATGCATCACTACCTAAGCAATGTTGGGCTGAAGCTGTGTCTACTGCTGTTTTCATCTAGAATTTCCACAAGTGGTAGTTGGATCCATCAAGCTTATCTACAATGATATTATCATAACAAGGAAGCTATTACTCTACGAGTCTGGTAGAATCATGTCCTGGAGGAGGGAAAACTCTGATATTGTGTAGGCTCTAATGAGTGGAAGCTTCAATGCCTTATAGGTTCTGATACCATGTTGGGGAAAATGGAAGCAAAGGGGGATGAAGAAAGGCTTGATAGAGAAGATCTGCATTCAAACTATCAGATTTTGAGTAACAACCCCTTTCCCTCAGTGCATGAACTACGCCTATCAAATTTAAGTCAACTATATTGCGACTAGGGTCGCAACTAATTTTGCTTGATCCTTACTAAAATCATCAAAATCAATACAATTGATTACATAGAAAAACATAAATTTTTTAGATGTTGGTTGCGGAAACGTTGAGATGTTCAGAAATCTATACAAGAGCTGAGAAATGAAAAGTGCTTAAAGCAGTAAATCAGAGAAGCATAACATTCATACTGACACGATAACTGAACGCAATAAGACGATTAGATTGAGTTCATAATGTAGCATGTACATAATAAGTTGAATGATGAGCACAATGCAATTGTTAGTAACCGTGTGCTCAAAGTTGTCTCTCTTACTCACTTTGTCTTGAACAATCTAAGGTGGGAGGAAGTTGCTCGAGATCAATCTCTTATTGATGAATACTAAAGATTGATGATTACCCCTACTGATTGTTGCTTATGATATATATACAAGAGTTGCACTGGGAATCAGTTTACAGGGCATTGGATCAGTCATTGTACGACGGCACACGGTAGATCGTGACAGAGTTCAATGCACTTGCTTGAAGTGCCTTGTCAGGTCAAGAAGTGGTTGACAATGTACGAGGTCTTCATGTTGAAGTGCATGTCCGAACACCAAGTGGTTGGATTTATACTGGGCAATCAAACATCGTAGTCATAATTGGCAGTAATAAGTACTTGTAAGACTTTGTAGGAAGACTTCACGAGAAGTTGTAAGTGGCCCGTGACAGACCGATAGTTGTAAGAAGAAGAAATCCTTGTAAAAGCCCGTAAGAGGCTGTGAGACTTCGACCGATTGTTCGATGACCTGCCGATTGTGTAGCAACTGAATGGATCTAGATTAAAGATTGGATTTAGAGCTTCAGTAAAGATATCCGCAACTTGCTCTTTCGTAGGGCAATAGATAAGCTCCACTTCACCACTCTGAATCTTCTCTCTGATGAAGTATTGTTGTACTTCAATGTGCTTTGTCCTGCTGTGAAAAACTAGATTCTTCGCCAATTTCAAACAACTATGATTGTTGCACTGAAGTACCGTAGGTGAATCTTCTACCATATGTAGATCATGTAGAATCCTTCGTAACCATATTGCTTCACTTGCTGCACTCGTAGTAGCTTGGTATTCTGCCTCTGTAGATGATAATGCAATAGTATTTTGCTTCTTTGAACTCCAAGAGATAGCACCAGAACCAAGACTAAAAACATAACTTGTAGCAGATCTTTGCATCTCTAGCCCAAACAACATCTACATAGCCCTGTAACTTCAAATCATCCTATCTCACATAGAGAATACCTAATCTCAATGTACCCTGAATATATGAGTATATGCTTAGCAGCTCTCCAATGAATCTGCTTAGCCTTAGCCATAAACTGACTCACCATACTCACAACATATGCAATATCTGGTCTTGTAGCAGTTAGATAGATTAAGCTTCCAACAAGCTTTCTACATAACGTCTCATCTACATCCTGATCCTCCTCAGCTTTAGTATGCTTACATCCACTATCATATGGTGTAGAAATAGGCTTGCACTCTGACATATTGAACTTTTCAAGAAGCTCATGAGCATACTTAGATTGAGAAATAAATAGCCCCTGTGCTACTCTCCATACCTCAATCCCAAGAAAATATTGTAGTGAACCAAGACCTTTCATGTCATATTCCGATGAGAGATCTTTCTTGATACCCTAAATCATACCATGATCTGATCCTGTAATAACAAGGTCATCCATGTACATCACTACAATTACAATATGACCATCCCTGATCAAAACATAAAGAGTATGCTCCGAACTGCTCCTCTGAAAGCCAAAGCTCCTCAAAGTATGTGTCAATCCTCATGTATCATGCCCTGCGTGCCTGCTTAAGTCGATATAATGCCTTGTCCGGGCCCGGCTAGCGTCACATGCGATTTTTGGAACTGCGGCGGCCTCTCCACCTCTTCTACAACGGCTGATCTTCTCCACCTCTTCTACAGCAGCTGATCTTGACACGTATCCATGTTCGGCTGTTTTTTTACTTTTTGCAAACATATGAGTCTTCCACACACCCACGTCCGCACATTTCTAGTTTTCAATGGATTTCTGCTCCATGACCTATGCTAAGGGCAAGATACTTCGGCCTCTGGCAGAGTTGCATGTTTGTACAGGTTGGTGTATACTCCTATTCGGTTGGTGTCTCAGGATACTTATGGCCGTTACTTGTGGCTTCAGATTATTGCATCCTTCTTGGGGCTGGACTGGAACTTGTTTGTTGCAGTGTGCTACTTTGCTCCCCACACTTCCGTGTTTATGGATTTGGGAGGTGATCCTTTTCAGGCCCTTTCTAACGGCGTTGCTAGACTCTCTATAGGGTTACATATTGCTTACAGGGGACTTTAACGCACGCACAGCTGCTCGCCAAAATGAGTTCTATGCTGAAATACTCTCTCTTTCCGTTGGATACCTCGTATGCCCGTTATTCTCAGGACTCATCAGCGATGGTTACGCTTTTTGGGGAACAGCTTCTGAGGTTGGCTCAAGCACACGGTCTCATTATCCTTAACGGTCTCCTTCAGTGGCCATCCTCCTCTGCATATACTTGCCACCCACTTGGTGGCGGTCACAGCGTAGTTGACTATTTCATTGCATCTCCTGCTTTATTGCCCTGCCTGGCATCCTTCACCATCTCTACCCCGGTGCTCACTAATCACTCTCTGCTCTACCTCTCCTTCTCCCCACCTTCTCCTCCACCTTCCCTCTTTGTTCGACTGACCCGCTATCGTATACCTCCTCATCAATCCCAGGCCTATGTTGCCCACATTTGTCGTCTTCTGGACCACTTTCCTTCCTCCTCTGATGTCACTACCCAAGCCTCCTTGACACATGCCCTTACTACCGCCGCTCATGCCATTGTGCCCCCTCGCCACTTCTCTTCTCATCGTCGTACCCATAATAAATGGTATGACAACGACTGTTCTTTCTTCCAAAAATATGTCGAGTTTCTCAAATTCTCCAATTCTACACTTTCTTCTTCTGAGGAAAAGCAGCTTCATTCCCTTCTCCGCAAAAAGAAAGTGGCCTACTTTTCTTCCCGTTCCTCCTATTTCCTTCGCTCCCTCCACTCTGCTTCCTCGGCTACTTTTTGGAAGATCTTTCTTCATAAGCCCCTATCCATTGCACCCATCCCTCTTCAATCCTGGGTCGACTATGCATCCAACCTATATACAATTGCTCACCCTTCCATCTCTCTTTGACCTCTTTGCTCCTGACATGGTTGAAGCCACCATCTGCAAACTCAAGAACAATCATACGTCTGACATTGATCTTCTTTCAGCCGAGCTCCTCAAACCAGTTGCCAAAAACTGGCCTCCCCTTTCCTGGCCCACTGTTTCAACCGCTCTGTCATTGATGGTTTCCCCATACCTTGGGCCACCAATCTCCTTCACCCCATTCTTAAAGCAGGAGATGCCATGAATGTCCACAAATATCGCACTATTATGATTGGTCATACCATGGCCAAGTTGTACACCACTATTCTCCAGACGGCAAAGGCTGATTCTCGACTATTGTATGCGACTGGTCAGGCTGGCTTCCGCCAGGGTTATAGCACTCTTGATCATGTCCTCACCCTATGACTATCGTTGAAGAGGCAAAGCATATGGGCAAAATGGTATTTGCTTGTTTCGTTGATCTCTCTAAGGCCTTTGATACTGTTCCCGTCATCTTTTGATCAGCAGACTACGTCAGCTTGGCTTTTCCGACTCTATTCTCGCGGCAGTGGTTGCTCTGTATGACAAAGTTCTAGCACGTATTCAGCTGGGTACTGATTTTTGTGAAGGTCGAGATGGTTGCCCGCTGGCTCATTTCCTCATCCCCATTCTACTTTATGCTGATGACATTGTTCTGCTTTCTCCCTCACCAGAAGGGTTGCAATGTCACTTACAAGTCTTACATCGGTTTTGTGGTGCTTGCGGTCTCTCTGTTAATTTAAGAAAGACGAAGATCATGATTTTCAACACCAATCACAATTATCAATTCTTCTATGACGGCTAGGAAGTTGACATTGTTGCCTCTTATACTTACTTGGGAGTCCTGTTTACTATGCCCCTTCTTGGTTTCCGCCAGGCAGCATTTGCGCACATTTCCTCTGGTCTTTCAGCATTGGTCCAGTTCGAGCATGGTTGTCCAATGAATCATATTTTTGATCCCGCTACTAGATGCCAGTTGTTTCACACACGGGTGGTTCCAGCAGTGATGTATGCCTCCGAGATCTGGTTGCCAGGACTTTAGTACTTGATCTTGATTATCTTGATAAGAAGATTGACCTCCCTGTCTGCCTGAGTTGCATTGTCGGGAAGTAGACTAGGAATCCTTTCAGATCAAGATGTTGTCCCTAGAATTCAACATGACAAATCTAGGCGAAGCTCACTACTATCTCGGAATCCAGAGCTACGGACACATAGAACACAGGCTGATTTATATCACCCAACAGAGGTACATTCTTAATGCACTCACCAGATACACTTTGATGAACTGCAAATTTCACCAATGGATCCAGGCCTAAAATTGTCGAAGGACCAATGTCCTCAGACAAAGGAAGAGAAGGAGCAAATGAGAGATTACCCATACCAATCTGTCTTAGGTACTCTTATGTATGCAATGGGCTGCACCAAACCAGGCATCGCTTTTGCAATAAGCTCCCTAAGCCGATACATGGTTAATCTAAGCATTACCCATTAGAAGGCTCTAATCAAAGTCATGAGATATATTCGAGCTACGAAGGACCAATGTGTCTACTACGAACGAGTCGACAACGACAACAACAAGCTCCACATACTAAGTGGACATACAGATGCAAGCTGGGCAGGAGATGCAGATACTTGTAAATCCACATCTGGATTTACATTCTTCCTCAACAATGATCTTATCGCTTGGAACAGTCGCAAGCAAACCTCTATTGCTCTCTCATCTACAAAGTCCGAGTATATCGTTGCCTCTCAAGCTACGAAAGAAGCAGTGTGGTTGAGAAATTTCTTATCGAACTTTCAGGTACAATATGGTCCAACAATCATCTTATGTGATAATCAAAGTGCCATTTCCTTATCGGCCCATCCTTTGCATTCTAGAAGTAAGCAAATTCAAATTAAATATCACTATGTCAGGGGCAAGATTCTAGACAAAGAGGTCACCTTGGAAAACTGTTGAACGCACTACATGACTGTAGATATATTCACTAAAGCGTTGGGCACAGATGCACACAACAAATTTTGTGAAAAGTTAATCCAATCTTTAATCTAGATCCATTCAGTTGCCTAACAATCGACAGGTCATCGAACAGTCGCGGACTGTCATCGAACAATCGGCAGGTCATCGAATTGTCAGACAAAGTCTATTGGCCTGTCACCAGCCACTTACGAGTTCTTGTGAAGTCTTCTTACGAGCTTTTTACAAGTACCTATGACTATTGGCCAGGGATGACTATGATGTTTGACGGCCCAATACAAATCCAACCACCTGATGTTCAGAGATGTACTTCAACATGAAGACCTAGTACATCGTCAACCACCTCTCGATCTGACAAGGCACTTCAAGCAAGTGCATTAAACTCTGTCATGATCTACCGTACGCGGTCATATAGCAACTAATCCAATGCCCCTGGTTCCCAATGCAACCCTGTATATATACCTCATTATTCATCAATAAAAGATTGATCCAGCGCGGCCTCCTTCCGCCTTAGATTGTTCAAGTCAAAGCGTTGGTAAGAGAGACGGCTTCGAGCACACGTTTACTACCGAAATTGCATTGTGCTTGTCATTTAGCTGATTATGTGCATGCTACATTCTGAACTCAATCTAGTTGTCTCATTGCGTTCAGTTACCATGTCAGTATGAATGTTATGCTTCTCTGATTTACTTCTTTAAGCACCTTCATTTCTTAGCTCTCGTATAGATTTGTTTGAACATCTCAATGCTTCCGCAATACACGTTTCCACAACTAACATTAATGAATTTGTGTTTGTCTACGTAATCAATTGAATCGATTCTGACGATTTCAAAGTGAGGATTAGGTAAAATCGTTTGCGACCTTTGTCGCGATACAATTGATTTGAATCTGATAGGTGTAGCTCATACACCGAGGGAAAGGAGTCATTCTTCAGAGTCCGATAGTTTGAACATAGTTCCTTTCCTCCAGCCTTTCATCATTCCCTTTGCTTCCATATTCCCCAACATGTACCATTATTTATAGTGGATTTTGAGCACTTGGCCTCAATGGCTATTGGCCAATCTCTACCTCCCTTATTATTCAAATTTGAAATTTGGTCGAAATGGACCCTCCATTCACTAACTTGACTTTTAGGGCTCTAAATCATTTACTCCTGCAAATAGCCTAAAAGTCTCTTTATTGTTATCTATTAAATCAAATAATAACGTGAGCAATGGATTGGACTTACACACACAGGGTGCCAATTCCCTCACACTTATTCCCTACTCTAGATCAATCTGATCTATGTACATGGTGTGGTAATGTCCCACCAAGCCCCAACAATTCTATTTGACACTAACCTCACATAACATCATTAACTCCACTTTGATTAAACGGTTAAGACTGAGCACACAACCATCGTTGTACCAGTACACAGTCGAAATGGCTGATAGAAGGGTACGGAAGTGTGGGATGTCAAGATTGTGGGGTATGCCTCTAACCGTTCAAAGCTATACTGAGGAGCTAGATTTTGAGATTACCTGTTTGGCTTGTTTCAATGGTCATTGAAAATGACCTGATTGTTGAGATTAGACAAGCTCATCAACAGGAGGATCCTCATTGTAAGGATATTGTGAGAGAGGCAAATCTTATACAAGTAGAATCTCAGGAGGAAAGTTCTAATTTGTTTGCTCACACTTAACTTAAATATACCATAGAAGATGGTATGGGTAAAAGAAATAGCAAACTTCTCATTCCAAGCATAAGATAATTGTCCACTTATGTCATGAAAGCCCTAGTGTTGGTCATCATGTTGTGGATAGGACCTATGAGCTAATCCTACGTAACTTTTGGTGGCCTAAAGTCCAATTGAGAATGAGTAGTACAGAGCATCCTAAAACGGATGGCCAAACTGAGAGAGTCAACCGGACCTTAGAAGATATGCTTAGGGCATTTGTTGGAGATAAGCAAACTGTTAGAGACCTAGACACCACAGTAGGGCTAACTGATCCACCCAACCAAGCCAACTCCCTGATATGGAGTAAGCCCCTCCTAGCCCAGTGTGAGGACTGGTAGCATGCATACTGCCAAGTGTCGGCCACGTGGCATTGATGTGGCCGACTGCACGTCGGGACCCAACGTGGCCCCCCCTTATCCTGCTGACAGGGTCCCTAGGTTGTGTTAGGCCCGCCATGGCTATGGTCCATGCTGGGGCACACTACTCACACTGTCTTGCCCTGTTGGACATGTACGTTGGACATGCCCCTGACTGTGGTATCTGACCTCCTGTGTTCTCTAGGGTTCGGCACTGGTTACAGGCTCGTAACACTCCCTCCCCCTTAAGAACCGTCTTGGTCATCTAAGACAAAATCTGGAAATAACTTGCGAAGGACGCTGCCCTTTTCCCAAATGGCATTCTCAACAGGCTGTTCCGTCCACTTGATTAGATATTCTTGGTATAGAGTATGACGGGTCTGCGTCTCTCTACTACTAAGGATCTCCTCTGGTTCATGTAAAAGTTGCTGAGAATCCAATGGGAGAACTAGAACACTGTCCCCTACCAGATTTTCAGATCTTGTTAAGGCTTTTCGTAACTGACTTACATGAAAGACTGAAAAAACCTTACTGTTGCATGGGAGTTCTAGTTCATAGGTGACCTCGCCTAGTCCCCTACTAATGGTAAAAGGACCACAATACCTAGGAGACACAGTCCTAATTTGAGGGTTTTAGAGACAACTAGGACTCGTAAATAGACTTTCTCACCAGCAGAGAACTGCACATCCCGTCTGTGTGGATCTGCATAATGCCTGGCCCAGTCCTGGGATTGCCTGATGCTACGCTTAGCATGCTCTATCATCTGGTTTAGGTCTTCTAAAAAGTTTCTAGCTGCTTCAACCTTTTCTTGTTTAAACCCTACAGCTGTAGGTGAGCGTGGCTGAAAACCATACATCAGCATGAATGGGCTCTATTCCATAGCTGAATGTTTGGCACTGTTATAAGCAAACTGTAATATCGAGAGATATTCCTCCCAATTTGTCTGCTTTTTGCTGACGTATGCTCGAAGCATGTCCTCTAGCACCTGATTTACTCTTTCTGTTTGATCGTCCGTCTGTGGATGGTCGGTAGTATTCATGTTTAGTTTAGTATGGAGATGATGGAATACTGCCCTCCAAAAATTTCCATTAAACTCATTGTCCCGGTTGCTGACAAAGTTGGAAGGGAGACCGTACAATTTAAATAGCCCATCTCTAAAGAACCTCACTAACTCTGGAGCTCTAACGGTTGTTTTAGTTGGAATAAAGTGAGCCATTTTGGTCAAACGCTCAACTGTGACCCATATAGCGTCGTTACCAAGGTTGCATCGAATCGCTGTTCGAACCGCCTTTTACGGTTCGAACCATCGAATCGTTCGGACCCAGTTCGAACCGTTCTAATCGTTCGAACTGTCTAGCCCTAAATCGTTCAGGATCGGGATTCTCAGTTCTGTTCGCGCCACAGAGAGAGAGAGAGAGAGAGAGAGAGAGAGAGAGAGAGAGAGAGAGAGAGAGAGAGAGGGGTGGGTGTGCACTCAGGAGTCAGCACTCTGTGTGCATTTGCCATTCAGATTGTGTGTGCTCAGTGCTGTGTGTGAGAGAGAGAGAAAATGGTGTGATTTTGTGTGTGTGTGTGTGTGTGTGTGTGTGTGTGTGTGTGAGTGATTGTGTGATATTGTGTGTCCACTGTCTTTTGATGTGTACAGTGTGTGTAAGTGAATCAGTGAGTGTGTGTGTGAGAGAGAGAGAGAGTGTGTGTGTGTGTGTGTGAGTTTTGAGATGTGTGCACACTGTACTGTGAGTTTGTCTGAGGCTTGAGCACTGAGATTGTGTGTGTGTGCACTGTAGTCTGTGTGTGCACTGTGTGTGTGTGTTTGTGTGTGTCAGTGTGTGTGCACTCAGGAGGGGCCTGGGCAGTGGGCATTGTGAGATGGGTGTGGGATCTGGGTAGCTACTTAGTTAGAAGTTAGAAGTTTCAAGTTAGAACTTAGAAGTTAGGAGTTAGAAGTTAGGAGTTAGTGACTAGTTTGAGTTAGTAGTTACGAGTTAGTACTAAGTAGTTACTAGAGTCTAGTTAGAACTTAGAACTTAGAAGTTAGAGCTTAGAGAGATCTGTAGAGAGAGAGAGAGAGAGAGCCACCATGCCGAGGGATAGGGATCCCTTGTGGGATCCCGTCACCATCGCTGCGGCCTATGGCACATCGGGCACAAAGAGATGGACTTGCAGATACTGTCACCAGTCTTACACTGGAGGGCCCACACGCATCAGGGCACATTTGTTACGTTTGAGGGGGTACGAGATTGCCGCTTGCATGCATGCTCTTGACACGCTACTCACTCCTGTCGCATCGGAGGAGGTTGGCCCTTCGAGGATGGGGCCTAGACCGAGAGGTAAACATTCAACTCTAAGACTCTTACACTTCAAAGTTCAAATATTGATCAAGTTTTAACTTTTAGCTTTTAGCTCACATGATACATCAAGTTTGAAGTTTCAATTTCATTGATCATCTAATTTTTAAATTGTATTGTAATTTCAAATTTGTCTTTTTTGGCAAATCGAGATGCAGTCACGGCAACACAGCCAGAGGCCACCACATCACACCCCCTAGTTGCCATCCGCTCACCCCTCGCTTCCCATGGCCCAGAGGACAGAGCTGCAGATGAGGCAGGGCCTAGTACCCGGCCTGACCCGCCTTTTGGTGCAGGATCTTCGACACCACCTCCAGCCATGACCATACCGGCACCACATCATCCACCTGAGAGAGGGAGATGTAGACGGAGCCGCACTACACAGATGGGGGGTAGGGAGAACTATGTGTCCAGCTTCGCTCCTAGAGCCATGGCAGAGGCAGAGGTTGTCGTTCGACAGTTGTTCTACACCTGCGATCTGCCATTTCATTTGGCTAGGACCCCGGCATGGAGGAGGGCGATGAGTGCAGTGAGTGCGATTGGGCAGGTGTGGCAGGGGCCATCCTGCGAGCACCTGAGGACGAAGGGGCTTCTTGATGAGCGGGCTTCTATTGACCAGAAGCTAGAGCCTCTCAGGAAGGCATGGGCCAAGTACGTACTACTTGCTTTTAACTTTATCTACTCTAAACTTTAAAGACTTTATGATGATTGTTAAATTGCAGGTGTTAATTGTAAATTACTTGTTAATTGCAATTTGCAGGCTGCAGCTAGCTATTTATGTTTAATCATGAATATTCAAATGATCATTTATCATTGGAATTGGCCATGAAATTTGAATTACAATTAACAATTTAAGATCTATCCTAATTCCTCTCGGATCTATCATGAATCATGATTCATCTTGTTTTGTCACCTGTAAGTGAGTCGTGACCACGGAGTCTTGAATTCGGAATTCCAAACTCACGCACATTGCACATTGCATTGTATGGTTGTGCAAGTGGTCACAAATAATGCGTCAAACTGCATCTCCATGGGTAGGCTCGTTAATGAGACCTACCCCCACATCTTTTGGACACCTTGTGCTGCACATTGCCTGGACTTGTTGGTCGAGGATGTGGCCAAGATTCCATGGATTGCAGAGGTGGTGCGTACTGCACGGTTCTTGGTGAGATTTGTCACCAAGAAGCCTAGGGTCCTAGCCATGTTCAGGAGACAGTCCACCTTAGATGTCTTGAGACCTGCCCCCACCAGGTATGCAAGTTGCAACTCAAATTTGATTCTTGGATGCGCTTTTGTAGAGTGTTGGAACTTGGTAAGTATTTACTGTTTAGTTAGTAGTGGTAAATATTTCATGCAATGATGCATGTGCCATGTATTGTCTTGACTCTTGACAAAAGTTAAAACTTAGAATTTGTCACTTGTGCAATGTGCCTTGTGCAGGTTTGCATTTATGTTCCTAGTCCTGGAACGACTGCTGAAAGTTCATCAGGGCTTGAGGCAAATGGTTGTTGTTGTTGATTGGGTGCAGTTGGGGCCGTCACAGGAGCCCAAGAGTAAGAGATTCGAGCGGACCGTTATGCATTCACCATTTTGGGATGAGGCTCGATCCATTGTGGTGGGCCTACAGCCCATCTACACTGTCCTGCGCCTTACAGATCGAGAGGGCTGCACATTGGGCCTCTTGTACGAGTTCATGGACAGGCTGGCCGAGCAGTTGAGGCTTTGCACGACCATTAGCCCAGAGAGGTATTATGTATATCAAGAATCAAGATTCAAATTTCAAATGTAGTATGTAGACAGTAGTATGCAGTATGTACTATCATGTACATTGTACTATATTGTATAATTATTATTGTGTCTTAACTCTTGAATCTTAATTCTTGCAAGCTTACGGAGGTCCGGCTCCTATGGTTGAGTAGGTGGGAGTGGTTTCATAGGCCCCTGCATGCCATGGCCCACATACTCCATCCACTTTGGAGGAATGAGGAGCAGTTCATAGATAGGGAGCTCAGGATGGCTGGAATGCCTATATCTCCCGAGTTTATCCTGATGTACGCGAGCAGGATAACCTGCTGGATGAGCTTCAGATTTTCAGGCAGGAGACCTTGGAGTTCGCCATTGGCCCGGCGCTTTTGAGAGAGGGTAATAAACTGACCATGTGGCATGGTCCATGACTCCATTACAGTTTAAACTTGTTACAACTTACTTCACATTTTACTGCACAGTTAGTCAATCATATTGTAACTTGTTGGAAGTTGGAACTTGGATCTTGGTTGCAACTTGCTAGTAGTAAGTACTAACTGCCCCTTGAACTGTGATTCAGGCCAGCTACGTCCCGTGTCATGGTGGTCGAAGTTTGGGGTTGATGTCCCCAAATTGCGTCGCCTTGCCATCAGGATTCTCTCACAGGACTGCAGCGCAGTCGCTTGTGAGAGGAACTGGAGTGTCCATTCCATGATTCACACGAAGAAGAGGAATCGACTATCATCAGCGCAGTTGGAGAGGTTGGTGTACGTACACGCCAACCTGAGACTTTTGGGTAGACTCCAGACCACCGCAGAGCCTATCCAGGTAACTTGTACACCATAAATTATAGTTTCTAATTCTAACATGTGATCCATCATCCCAGGTGGCAGGACCCAGTTGGCAATTAGTAGATACTATTATACTAAATAGATCATATTACATACTACATAGTAGATACTAGACTGTACTATGTAGCTAAATTTTAACTTTTGTCGGGACTCGGCCCTCCAAATTTTGTCTTGATTTTAATGTGCATTGTGTGCGTAGGTTAATCCCGATCTGATCGATGTGGCAAAGGTTCCAGAGTTGCCACCGAGAGACCAGTCAGAGGAGGACGTGTACGCATTCCTCCATGAGGAGGCCATGCAGAGTGCAAGTGAGAAATTAGGATTGTCTAAGGTGACAAATCTTGAATTAAATTTTCGAAGTTACTAATTGTCGTAAATTGTAATTTACTGATTTGCAGGATGAACAGTGTCCTTAGACCATACTTGGGTAAATTTGTAGTCGTATTTTTAGATGACATCCTCGTCTACAGCAAAACGAGGAAGGAGCATCTAAAACAGCATATTTGGGTCACATTATCTCGTCAGATGGGATTAAAATGGACTTGAATAAGGTTAAAGCCATACTCAGTTGGCTAAAACCTCAGAACATCTTTGCTAAGTGGTAAACCATGCGGTAAATCTTCAGGAAAAACATCTTCAAACTTTGACAATAAAGTTTCTAATTTATTTACTTGCTGTTGCAAAGAACTAGAACTGCAGACCATAGGACTATTGGGGACATCATGCTCCCCTTGCAACTGGATCTTTCTGCCATTATGCTGAAAGCTGAGGCAAAGAACTAGAACTGCAGACCATAGGACTATTGGGGACATCATGCTCCCCTTGCAACTGGATCTTTCTGCCATTATGCTGAAAGCTGAGGGTGTTCTCCTAATAATTTCAATGGAGGGAAGGGCCTAAGCTGTAGAGCCAGTCTCTCCCGAGAACAAGGTCTGTACGATCCAGGTGCATTATCTGAAAATTAATTTCATCTTGATACCCCTGAATATCAAGATTTAAACTGCTTACCATAGTTTCCCAAATTTTCTTGTCTTCACCCTTGGCCAAAGAAACTATGTACCTATGTTGACTAGGTACCTCTGGAAGTCTGAGTTTCTTAACTAGGGTGTAGTTGATGAAATTATGGGTTGCCCCATCATCAACCATGACTCTTACTAACTGGTTACCAATGTTACCATGCATACGTACTAGATCATGTGGCCCAAAGCTGACGGGTCTCCCTAGCATTGCAGAGGTCAATTGGCAACAGTGTTCATGATCTTCATGAAACACTTTTATCTCGGAAGCTGCCGAGTCATTTGGGAAGCTTACCATTTGTACAAGATTACAATCTGTAAGCTTACGACTTACAGTTTGTACAAGATTAACTTTTTTTTTTATCTTTTTTAATAAATGGCCACTTGGGACACTGCCCACCGACTGTGTGACCCTTCTTGCCCATACACACAAAGCACAAACATTCTTGTTTGGCTTTCTCGAAATCCTCTAGTTTCAAGGGTTGTATGAGTGATGGACGTTTCAAGGGCTGTAGGAGTGGGACGTTTCTAAGGAGCTTCATTTCTAACTTTTTCTTCTTTCTTTCTTTTTAAAATTTTTTTCTTTTTAAATTGAAAGTCCTAAGTAGGCTGCTCAGAAAAGGATTGTTGTCTCGCCTTCTTCCTGCCCACTGAATCATCATAGATTTGGACATATTTGAGAGCTTGCTCTAAGGTAGTAGGCGAGTTTCTCTAGACCTCTAATTTATATTCATCTCGAAGCCCACGGAAAAACCCTCTGACTTTCTGATAGTCAATTCAATAAAGTTAGAATTTGAGATCTATTTGTACATGTTGTATTGTGCTTTGTGTATGAGTGTAGTTCAGGGAGAGCCTGACAACTATTGACAGAAGAATGTATGCTACCAAAATCAACAAGAGCCATAAACTTAATGGGGAAACAGAGGTCGACTGAAGCATATTTGGAAAGGTGAAGTGCAACAAGCTAAATCTATTGATAAGTAGAATGTGGTGACAATTGCAAACAAGTCTCCAATCAGAAAAAATATTGCACTTTGTTGCCCCCACATATATCGATAAAGATACCTCATCCTCAATTCACATATATTATGGCTAGGATGAATATCAAGAGCAACCAAGAGAAAGGTACAGGTAGCGGGGTAGCCAATGCAAAAAGGCAAAGGGAAACGGATGTCATCATGGCACACCTTTGGCCATATTATCCTAGATAGTTTGCAACATAGAAGCATGAAGGGTAACAACGACTCGAACATCAGATAATTGGGCGGAACGTGGATGTCATCGGTGGAGGAAGAAGCTCATGTGGACGGCATGATGGTGTCACAAGGAGCGAAAAGAAATAACGGGAGTCCTCTTGATGAATCTTTGCTCCAGCATATCCATCCCTGCACCAATTGGTAGATCATTGTCCTAGCAAGAATCTTGTTGTCTTGACATATTCCTTAGTTTCCGTTGCTGCCTAGAAAAGCTATTTTTGCTATTTCACAGACCTATTTGCGAAAACAGTGATTTAGCTATAAGAGCGATGTGGAGTAGCAATAGAGGGACTGGAAGCAACAAGGGCAGCAATGGAGCTAATGGGGTACATAAAAGCAACAATGAACTTGTTAGAAAAAGGGTAGGCTAAGAATGGAGAAAAGGTAAGTAGGACGGAACAGCAAATTGTGAAAGAGCAGCTAGTGGGTTAGCAATGGAAGAGCTTAAGAAGAAAAAGGGCAACAATGAGGCAACTAAAAGTAGATAGGGGCAACAATGGATCAGAGGGAGGAGGATAGGGCAATGAATAGCAAGGAGAGAAGAAGATGAAGATGGGAGCAAAAAAAAATTTAGTAGCAATGAAGTATAAAGATAACAGATAGCATCCACAAAGCATTCTCCAACTAAAAACTCAATGAACAACAATGGCTGCTGATAGCTCAAGCACATCTTCAACAAAAATCTCAAAAAATATACAACTCCCGTACAAGAAGCTCCAAGCACAAAATCCAATTATCTAAGAAATGATAGTCTCTAATTGCTACTTATGCCATTGTAGCAATCAACTAGAAGGTTCCAACTGTGACCCTCCAGCAAGGGGCACAATTTAGGGCATTTGCAATGCAACATAGTCTTATCTATAACAATGGGGTCCTATACATTTATAATTACAATAGTTTGGTCATCAGGCATAAATGTGATTTCCAAAATAAAATTTTGGTTTTTTATCACTCCCTTGTAATGCCTGACATTGAAGTATTCTAGACGTGTCAATGTAATTAAGAAACAAGTATGTTGCTTTATTTCAATTTCATCCTCGTCCTTCTAACTGGAGAACTTCTCTCAAATCAGGTCTTCATTGTTTATTAAACATCATCTTTAAGATACCTTCTTGATAAGACATTCAAATGGCTTAGTCTCATTTATGGAAACAATTAAAACAAAGAACAATCATCCTTTCATGTCGAATAATAAATACTAGTAAACTCTGTGCATTTAGATTTCATTTTAAGAAGCTGTGTCCATGTTATCCTTTCAACTTGCAAACAAATGTCAATGTTATAAGAATACCCTCAAGAATATAATCTCAACCATAAGCAAGATACAAATGAAAATAACATTGTACAAAAATGTATCGACCTGATATCCAAGTGTTGTAGTAAGGGTAGTTCGTTAAGAATGTGTCCAACACTCAAACATGGAATTGTTCCATCTTCAACAGCTTTCCATAAGGGCAATTTGATAAGATCTGGCATCTCACTCATAGAGCATGTATCAATTAGTTCCAATGGCCTCATGGGAGGAGGATGTCTTTTGTTGTGAGAAAAATTACATCATTTTCACAATTGTCTTCTTGAAATCTAATAAAACATGAACTTGGGCTTATTGTAAGAGAACAGTTGTGAAGACTTGGTACAAAAGTATACATTGTTTTCCTTATTTGTACCAAGTGACCCCTATCGAATGGGAAGAGTAATCAAACCCTAGCATCAATGAACTAGAACAACACCACTTCTAGCAAGCATGATACACACATTAAAAAAAAGTGGATGACTATAAGATATAGACATAGAGTTATCTTGAATAAGATCGCTTATCATGTTAAACTTAGTCAACATCCTAACTACACATACACATCCGGCTCATATTGCTTAGAGAAAAGGTCCCATTGAAAGCCTATTGAATTGTGGTTCAACAACATATCTACATATATAATATAATACAAAGGAGATACTAAATTCGTTTGTGATGTGTATTTGATGAAATTCACTATTCACTTACTACTAATTAGAGGTCAAACCACAAAAAAAAATAGCTTGTAGAGGTCTAATGTAGCTCTCTTGTTAACACATTGTAATATTGTTATAGTTTCTATTCCCTATCCCGGTAACTTACAATTTTCATAGACAAATGTACATTTTGTAATTATTGTAAGCTAATAAACAAACCGTGAAGCCCAAATCTGTCATGTCGATTTGTAAGGACAACATTTGTTTCGCATCTTTTATTAGTTCGACACTGTCGCTAAATAGTAGTGTGTCGTCCATGTACAATGTAATGATAATATAAGAATGTTGTACAGACTTGAAGTAGACATTAGAACCTGAAGTGCTTGGGTTATAACCATGATCTATAAGGAAAGTGTTGATCCTCTAAAACCAAGCTCTAGCAAATTGCTTCAACTGTAAAGTGCTCTTTGGAGTCTACATACATGATTCTCCTTGTCGTCGATTAGATAACCTTCGAGATGTATCATGTAGATATCTTCTTCGATAACTCCATTCTATACTATTATGTACTTATATTCCTGCCTCAGTGTGAACATGTCCAACCTGTAAATTGTAATTATCAAGGGTGTTTGGTAAAATTGTAAATAACAGGTTTTTGGTAACTTGTTGTCCTGCTTATATTTGGTACAGGTACTAGGTCTTAATTTAGAGGCTGCTAGACTGACCCCCTAAAAAGTAGGAGAGTTGATCGGTCAACGGGACACGTGTCATATGCTCATTGGGACACTTGGTCTAGTGCATGAGTGACACGGGTCGAACAGTCCTCCTAGTAGCAGTGCTCTTATGTGTGTATGTGGATAGCTTGCTAGGCACGTTGAACAGAAATCAATAAAGTGGATATTTGGTGCCTACTTTGGTGTGCTTTGAGTTGAATTCAGATAGTTGTGAGATTTGGTATCAGAGCAGTTCCTTTCCAGGATTGTGTGGGGTTTGGCATCACTTTCGTATTCAGTTAGGGTTTATTGGATGCTAGGTGGGTCAGCGCCCTTCTACAGGAGTGTTTCTGAGCATTTTGAGAGCCCTGAAGCTTACAGATTGCAGCCCTATTGTGGATTGCTCAGTGCTGGTCCTTGGGCAGCAGCATCTACTATTGTCTAGCCTATTTTTTTCTCTTTGCTTTTAGCCTTCCTTAGATTTGTAAAAGTGTTTGTAACTTTTTCAATTCTCAGTATTTTTCGAATCTGACAGTTGCTAAAGTCTTCTAGTGGTAGGTCGTTGATGGGGTAGAGCCTATCAGATCCCTATTCCGAGTTTTCCTCTTGTTTTTGAAGATTGTCAGTTTCAAACCCTTGTTTGCTGGTTTTTCAAGGAAAAGAGTTTGTGGGTTGCCAGATTTCGGCTGTAAAGGATCTATTTTATCCAGTTCTTTTAGGAATTCAGGGTAGTTCCCATGTGTGCTTGTTTGGGGTGAAAAAGGCTTGTTTCTGCTTTGTTTTAAGTGCTTTAATTGCTGGGTTTTTGCATAATTTTGCAAGTTGCTTTGTGTTTCCTGGCTAGTTTTTGCTATGGAATCTTCTAGTGATACTACACATGATTCTCAGAGGATCGATGCACTTTCCACCAAAGTTGATGGCATGGAGTTGATGTTAAAGTAGATCTTAGAACAATTGAAGCCTGGCCATAACCC
This sequence comes from Diphasiastrum complanatum, assembly GCA_029204225.1. Lineage (NCBI taxonomy): Eukaryota > Viridiplantae > Streptophyta > Lycopodiopsida > Lycopodiales > Lycopodiaceae > Diphasiastrum > Diphasiastrum complanatum. Next base: position 21,630,873 of record CM055108.1, read on the forward strand.
TGAAAGAGTAAGTTCTACAGGGAATTTGGGTGGTGACCTGGTTCAACTGAAAGAGATGCAGATCTTGGCAGGAAGAGCAAGTTGACGTCCATTAAGGACTTGAAACCTCCAAAGTTTACAGGTGCAGCAGTGGTCAGAACCACAGATGCAATGGAAAAAGGCTTTGGAATGTGTGGAATTACCGATGAGTCATAGATGATTGCTGAAGCTACCTATCGGTTACAGGAATCGGCACAACGATGGTGGAGAAAAGTTGACAAAGACGACCTTGTACCGGATTCCTGGGGGGCATTTCGACAGATGTTTGTACAAAATTGTGTGCCTCTTGATGAAAATAATCGAGCCATGCTGATGCAACAGTGGACAGGCCTCAAGCAAGGCAATTGGTCGGTTCAAGAATATGTTGATGATATAGAGAGGCGTTGCTGAGAATCCCTGAGGAAGCGAAAGGAGCAAACACACATTGTTCAAAATGCCATTCAAATGGCTATTTATTATGAAGATGGGAAGAAGTCTCATGAACCTAATGCAGGAACCTCAAGTGGTCAAGCCCAAGGGGGCCAAATGCCTTGGGATAAGCCCAAATTCAAGAAGTTCAAAGGCCAATGGCAAGGGCAAGGGCAAGGGCAAGCTCCAGGTGGCCAAAAGGGTAAAGGGGTTGGTGCTCCGAAAGGCAAAGGGTTGTATGGCGGCCTAATGCCCAAGGGGGTCAACACTCTATGTTGTCGCCACAGGACCAAGAGAGGGCAAAAACAGGGCAAAAAGAGAGAATTTATGCTTTAAATGCTTGGGACAACATCGATGGAAGGAATGTCCACGAAACCAAATGAGAACCACCTGTAATCTTCAAGTAGAACAGCAACAACAACCAATGGAAGTGGAAGAGATCTTGCCAAAAGCTAATCCTGATGTTCCTCGTTTGATGAATGTTTTTGTGGTGCGGAAGGTGTACACGGCTCCTCCACTGATGCTATCAAAAGCGGCGCAACATGGGTATCAATTTCCTAATACGTCTTTGATAGTTACGCATGGACAGCTTTGTGGTATAAGTATTTTAGTTCTATTTGACATTGGGTCCTCGCATAATGTCATAAATCAACCCTTGTTAAGAATTAAAAGTGGGCACACAACCGTCCAAGTACCAATACACAGTCGAGATGGCTGATGGACTTTAACTATTCAAAGTTTTTCTGAGGAGTTGGATTTTGAGATAACTTGTTTGGTGCATGTCATTTTGGGGATGTGTTGGCACGCGATGCGGAAGCCTTACATAGCTTGGGATACTCATGTGTATGAGTTTCAGCATGGTGGTAAGCTTCATTCCATCTGTGGTGAGTGGGATGTGCCTCCAGGACCACTGGTCTCAGCTACGCAGTTGCATAAGGTAAGTTGTGAAGGTATGTATGTTTGTTTTTTGCTGGATATGACTACTACTACTAATGAGAGTAGCATGTGGCAAGTACAAGACAATACTTCAACTAACCTAGACCGTGAAATTAGGAGTGAGTCTGCATATGTGTTTACTGATGATTTGCCATCTGCATTACCGCCTAATAGGAAAAAATGTTGAACATAAGATTGAGCTTATTCTTGGATCCTATCCTGTAAATAGGCCATCTTGTAGAATGAGTTTGATAGAGGAAGAAGAGGTGACGAAGATGCTAGGGGACTATCTTGCACATGGGCAGATTAGGCCTAGCTTCTCACCTTTTGCCTCGCGGATCATTCTAGTAAAAAAGGACGGATCTGGCATATGTGTGTGGATTATCGAGGCCTTACTAAGATTACTATCAAGCATCAATATCTTATGCCACGTATTGATGATTTGCTTGATGCTCTTCATGGTGCTACTGTATTTAGTAAGATAGACTTGAAGAGTCGGTATCATCAAGTTAGAGTGAAGAGGATGTTCATAAAACTGCGTTCCGAACTCAGTTTGGTCATTATGAGTATCTTGTGTGATCCGACGTAGTTTTTGGTGGCCCAAGCTTAATCAAGATGTCCATAGTTTTGTGACATATGTTTTAAGTGTCAAGTTAACAAAGTCGAAGGGTCTTAATTTAGAGGCTGCTAGATTGACCTCCTAAAAAGAAGAAAAATTGACTAGGCAACTGGGCACGTGTCATGTACACTGGGACACTTGGTGTATGAGCGAAACATGTCAGACGGTCCTACTTACTTGCCTATGTGTCAGGGTACTGCCAAGTGGGGAGTGTTGTATGTGCACGTTGTATGCCATGTGTCAACAATATGACAAGTCTAAGGTCAAGTGGGTGCTTGAGGTAAGAGATCATGGGAGCTCAAGACGGGGAGCCTCTTGAGTATGCCTCATCTTTCTACTATGCAGCAGGTGGCTGGGAAGAGACTTAGCAACAATGCTCTTGTGTGTTTATGCTAGTATCTTGACATGTACTTGGAGGAGAAATCAATGAAGTGGATATTTGGTGCCTACTTTGGTTTGCTTTGGGTTTGATTCAGATAGCTTTGTGAGAAACATGCACAGCCACAAACACAATAATATTAGTAGTAGTAGTAGTAGTAGTAGTCATCTATATATAGAGCTATAAATAGTAGTTCAAAATTTGTTTGTGCAAGAGCAAAAGGCCTTGCAAAAAATTTAACAAAAGAAATGTTCAAACCGGCCAAAACCAAATGGAATCAGTTCAAACCGGATGAATCGGCCAGGGAACATTACAATCAACTCTTGAAGTTCCTATCAACGACTCTAATATAGTGTTTTTAATAATGTGAGCTTGAACTATGAAGCTTTTGAGTTCTTGTATCTTTTTGTCGCAAGAAGACATGGAAGGGCTTCCAAACTTGACATAATTCCTTAAATCCTCCTGTAGCATGTGTAAGCTCTTCCAAGTGAAAATATGTGGAGCTTCCATAACACTCCAATATTTCATATTTTCTCACTCGACATAGTCACATAATTGTAATTTTAGTACTCCCATAAGTGAAACTTTAGAACTTGTGTTATTATTACCTACCATTTTATTTGAAAATAACCACAAGCAGAATATGTATTGGAAATTGTTGCAACAGATCATGATCCGCTGCAACAGCAATCCAGAATGAGCATTCCAGAGCACTACCAATCTAGACAATGGATTGTTATCCAAAATGCATTTTTTTTAAATCAAAAAATGAATAAAAAAACCAGTAAAAATTCAATTTTAAGAATTGAAACCAAATTTTTGAGTCACTAGAATTAAACACTAACACTTTAAGGCCTAAACCCTTTATAGAACCAAATCAAATGAAAAAAGACCAAAAAAATTATAATAATATTAGTTTGGGGCTTAGTTGCATTGCGTTTCTAGAACCCCGTCCAGAAACGTGTTCAAAAACAAGTTTCTGAATCACGTTTCTGGTTTTTTTTTTTTTTTTGTGGACAATATGGGTATCAAATTAAAGCATTGATTAAGGGCAATAAATTTATGTAGGTTGCTAAATGTTTCAGGTATAGTGTGGTCCAGTTTAGGTGCATCAATCGAAAATTCCTACTGGATTCTGTCAATTTTAATTGAATGTTTAATATCTGTTTTTTCTTTTTGTTCAGAGATTCTGAATCCAGAAACGCGTTTCTAGAAACGTTTTCCTCCAGAAACGCGTTTCTGTGCAACTATTTGGATTTCCCATAACAGGATCTGGAACGAGATCCAGATCATGGGCCGCAACTATGGTATGAATTCAAGAAGTAGTTTTTTAGTGTATGATGTTGAAATAATTTATTTAAGGCAACCCAATGTCATTCCCTATTTTCCACCAGTTTAAAAACATATTAGAAAAGTAAAAATTCAGAAAAAGACCACTTTAAACAAAAAGATCAGGTCACATTTTGAATGGAAACACATTTGGGACACTTCCAAAATGTGTTCCATTTCAAAACATGCTTCTATGGTAAGTATTATACTTTCCATGGAAAACAAACACATGTCAAGACGCATCAAAACACTTGATCAGTATTAAAGAGTTTAAGTTTAATTACTCGATATTGTAATAGCTCAAACATATTCTTTGATAAAAAGATTTGCAAAAAGACACTGAATTCTTCATAAGAAGCTTCCAACTAGCTAGCAAAACTTTGTCAGCTCTTAACTCTTACTAACTGTCCAAAGACTCCCACATTTAGATAAGTGGGAATTTACTTGAAAATTGAGAAAATTACAAAAGTATTCAGCAATAGAACTTACTCAATGAGAGCAAATTGGGATATTGAGCTGCATATGAAGGTAATGATAAGCTATTCCTCCCCTTCATAACCCATTCCCAAAACATTGGCCTTATCTGCAAAAATTGTATAGATGGCATGCACTTTCAGCATTATATTTACAACACAAACATCTATAGGAATGTATTGAAGAAAAGAAGACAGTCCTCTATAAAATCGAATCTAAAAGTTAAAATCACAAAAAAGAAAACAGCCTATCAATCAACCTTACAATTACAGACAACAATACATTATAGTGACTAAATTAGCATCTTTTGTTAAATTGGAACAAATCCAAATGCAGGATGCAATCAGGAAATATTAGATGATCCTCAGAACAATAATATATTGGCCACATTATTACTTGCACTAAGCTTTACGGCTTGCGTACTTGGAATATTCATTATTTAGCATCCATTATTGATATGACCAGTCAAATGGTCACTATTGGGAGCTGCTAGGTGGGTGCAGCCCCAAACCTAGATCATGGGCCCTGAACAGGATAAACAGGCCATAAGGCCACATAAGCAGTGGCTACTTATCTGGAAACTATTTCTTAGATCAAAGAATAGAGGTCAATTGAGTATGGCTTGAGCATAAATTATGATTTCAATCAACTTAAATAAATCAATATCGTCATTGAGTTACTATTCTAAATCATGAAACTCATTACGTTTGTTGTGTTCTCTTTGTCATATTTTGCTCAGTATTTGAGCAACTTTTTGGGGCAACACGATACTGGCTCCTACTACTTTGATGCATCAAAATTCAAATTTTATTTAAGTGCTAAATAGCTTGCACATGGATTGCTGGATTCTGAAGAAAGCCCTAATCTTCTTCTCTTGGCTCCAATCTTTTCTAGTGTCAAAGTTTTGACCTGATTGGATCATTGGCTTCTTCATCTTGATTCACTACAGCTGATACAGTTTTTTGCTTAAATCCAATTTCAAAAGGTAGGAGGGGATGCCAAAGATTTCACCTATTTCAGTTATTGAATATTTCATCCTTCTGTGCTTTTTGTGTACTTTTAGTTTATCTTTATATCATTATGTTTCTTGAAATAGGGTGCCTCTATCATTTGGATAACTAGAAAATGAGTTACTAAGTCTTCAAATTTTTCTGGTTTTGATCATTTAATTCTTTTCATGATATTTGTGAACATTTAAGGCAATCTTTCTATCATTGTTCTTCCCTACTACAGGGAGCTTCTAATGCACTACACAATCATTATTTGGGGTCAAAAGTTCAGTTAGTGTGTTTCCAAGTTTTTCAAGTTCCTAGGAACCATGACTTCATCTCCTTGTACATTTTTGGTTTTACATTTTTGCTAAGCTTTTACATCATATTATTCCTACAAAAAGACCGATTCGTGTAAACAAGCACTAGATCAAGTATGAACAAAAGCATAAGCCACCATTGACACCAAAGAAGGAGAAAACCATAATATGAAAAGCAGAGAGATAGTACAACAAAACACCTAAATCCTAATGAGCTCAATAATAGCTCAGTTCACACAATACAATGACAATTGGTCACCTGGTCATAATAGTCAAAGTTCCTTAAAACAATGTAAAATGAACATTGTAATTCTAACACTCCTCCATGAGCAATTTACATTCTACTAAACCTAATAATGAACAAAATTTCTCAAATTTAACTCTACCTAAAGATTTTGTAAAAATATCTGCTACTTGGTCATCAAATTTACATGATACCAGGTCTACGGCTTTATCTTGTAATTTCTCTCTGACAAAGTGATAATGTATGTATCTCTATATGTTTTGCTCTAGCATGAAGTATAGGAAATATAGCCAAATGAAGGCAACTCTAATTATCACAAGATATGAATGTAGGATGCTCCTGAGTTTGCTCAAGATCAGCAAATAATCTCCTCAGCCAAATAGCTTTAAAACTCAATGCCCGATAGTCAGCTTCAGTTGATGATATAGCAACAATGGGTTGCTTCTTGCTGCTCCAAGATACAGATGCAGTACCTACACTAAACACAAATCTTGTCGTGGACCTTCTGTCATCAACATGTCCTGCCCAATCAGCATCAGAAAATCCAACCAAAACAGGTGATTCATTCTCACAAAACTGTAAGCCATACTGTAGAGTTCCTTTGATGTCGCGCAGAACTCCTCTTGCAGCATGCTAGTGTGTCTCTCTCGGTTTAGACATGAATTGAGTCAATAAACCAACAAAAAAGGAAATATAAGGACGCGTATGAGTAAAACAAATAAGGCTGCCAATTACAATGGTCAAATGTCCATCCATTAAGGCACTCTATTTTATAGCCAATTCTTCAATTTGCAGCATGTGGTCTTGATATAACTACAAGAGTTATATATCGTACTTGAACTTTTTGTTTGTCCATCCTTACTGTTGATACATGCTACATTGCTCAGTTTTCATATGTTCCTCCAGATGTGCATCCTTCTATTACACCCCTTGTTGATCCACCTTTCATGATTCAATTTAATATGTCACTCCAGGTTTGCCTTCTTCTGCATTCTATAACAAAGACAGATCCATTTATTGCCTTCTTCATGTTGTTCCAACATCTATTTCATAATTCCCTTTGCATCAGTTGCATGTCATGTTTACCAGTTGACATTTTGTGATATCCCTCTTATAGATTTCATCTTTGGTTGTATTTCTTTGCATGTTTGAGCATCAGTACCTGCTATAACAGTGGTCCTTTGAGAAGCAATACAGCGATGTCTACATGACAGTTCCAGTCAAACTTTTCTTTTCATGTATGATATCATCTACTTGGATCCTTCTGCAGTTCTATCTAGAGATCTACATTTATGTTTGCTAAGCAATAAAGTTTTACACTATCTCAGTGGGCTGCATTCATATATATGGAGCCAATACTGCTGCTTGTCATCATAGGCTCTGTCTATACAGCTCGATTTCATTCTATCTACTCCGCACTTATCAATTCTACAGATAGCTTGGAATGTATTTGCTTCTCTCAAGTCATCTATTTCCACTATTATTAAGTACTAGGAGTCTATATTGCTTAGCTTGGGGTATGACCTGGCAGAACATTTTTAATCTTGTTCCTCGTGCCTGCCTTTTTAGATTTACAATTCTTTTTTATGCAACATTCATTCGATTTATAGAATTCCATCTCTTCTGGCTTCATCAGTAATTTATGTGTTTTTTTCATAACGGCAATTATATACATATTCACTGCAGCATTCAGTGTAAGGGGTAATACCAAGAAAACAATTATGAAAAGCAAGATTGATTTTGCAGATTTGTGATTCCTGGAAAATATAAAAAATATGCACAGATTTAATGTATGGAAACTAGCAGACTTGATGAAGACTATTCTGCATCTTTCCAGACTGGAAAGGTCTATGAATTCTCAGAGACTGTTGTAGCAAAGAGGATACGACTTGAGCACTGAAGATTTTTCAGAAATTTATGGTTATTTTTTACCATCAGAAGAAAGTGATATACCTGGAAAATTGCTCATGAGTGACGAACCTCCCCCAGTACATGTTTTCAGGAAACGAATGATCCATCCAAATGATTGATATTGTACTTGTGGTACTTATGTACATTTCTAGCACGAGAATGACAATGAGGCTATAGCTGGGTTGATGAAAAAAGAGAATGGTTTTAACCAGATAGGCTATTCCAGGGATCGATGGAGTACACTGTATTCAACGGTCATCATTGGACACATGGTGGTCAGGTATACATTAACTACAGCAGTGGTTGTGAGTGAAAATCTTGAGAAGGCGGTTATGGAAAACTAAGAAAGTTTTTGCAGACTTCAAGTCTCTTGAAGAAAAAGAAAATCTTAAAATTGACTGCACACTAGCAAATTTCATAAAGCCTATCCTGCAATTTTCCAGACTGGATAGACATACAAATTTTTGGAGATTACTACAGCACCTTATACGAAACACCTTCACAGCCCACAAGCAAATAATTTGAATGGTAACTCTGAAAAAACTGGAGAATTTTGACTCATACTTCTGAGCGCACATTGAACAGTAAAATCACATGTGCCTAAGGATGAGCACAAGGAGTACTAGCTCGACTGATATCATCTTACTGTGTGACTGAAGGCATGCTTTCCCTTGTAACTGATGCTTTTGAAAAACTTTTCATTTTCACCTGATCAGTGAATCTTCATTAGTTAGAGCAAACATCATTCTACCTCACCAGTAAAACCTATCCTGAGCTTTTGCCAACACTGCCTAAAGATCCAATCTATTCAAAGCCTATCAGATTCATCAAGTCAAATGTAACAATCAAAGAAATAGAAATCATGCAAAACCTCGTACCTCCATCTTGGCGATCTGCAAGATGTTGTAATTGAAGAGCAATAAACAAGGACTTCCAAGATGTTGGCGGTGGACCAGCTCCAAGGCCCCAACAGTCATAAGAAGGGTAAGGCAAAGATTTTGGCATAGGAGGAACAATGTCCACTTGAAAACATTTCTTGCAGTGCTTTTCCCATAAAATTTCTGTATCTGCAAAGATAATCATGTAGTCATTTTCAATTTAAAGATTCAGATCGCGCAATCTCATTACAATCAGTTCTGAAAAATTTAACACCAGAGTTTCATGACACAGGTTCTGTTATTCTATCAACTAAGAAAAACACTCTCCAAATTGAATCGATTACAAAATTTACCAAGATTTAAAGATAAAAAATCAGAACGATCCTCTGCATCCAGCAGTTCTTGTGCTGAGAACTGCTCTGCGACACACCATGCCAGATCCGAAGGCATTGATGACACATCAGGTAAATCTGCAAGGGACATAAAGGTGAACTATTAGTGATTTTAAGAAAGTAACTGGCAGCTAGGTCAAGCTGCCATGTAATTACGACTAATCTTTATTGTTGCTTAGGTCCAAGAAACACAGAGATAGGCATTTCAAGGAATTCACATAACTGCATGATCGTGACCCAGCCACTTCCCAGAAAGGGAGAAACTCATGCAATACTCTAATTGTTGCATCCATAAGAAGAAACAGAAACTTTGATTCTTAATTTTTTTTAATTAAATTTTTTTGACCCCCAAAAATAGCCCCTAAATCACATTGAAAAAAAATTCAAATTTTTTTTTTTTTAAAAAAGTCCCCTGCACCCCCACGGCACGTGTCCCGTGGGGAACTATGGTTCAAGAATACCCACTAGCCATGCAAGTTTTGTTCTATAATCACTAAACTCTAGATGCCAATGCCAATAGAAAGCTATTATTTATTTGTTGAACAAAAATGGGTTGGTTGCCGGAACACATCATTCTGGACTGCAAAAATCTCTACAAATTGGGTTTTGTTTTGGATCAAGAAGCTTTGGTGGTGCAATAAGATGTTATAAGTCATCTTTGGCATGAACGGTATGGTCACCTACATTACGAAGCCTTGAAGCTTTTTCATGAGAAACAAATGGTGAGAGGTCTTCCCAAAATCTTGAACAGATTAAGTGTTTGTGATTCTAGCATTTTGGGCAAGCGTACTAGTTAAAAACCGATTTACAGCAGATCACTAGCTAGGCTAAGAAAGCAACACATAAGCAGGAACTAGCTCTAGAAAGCAATAAAGAGAATGCTTTAGGAGACTAAAGAGAGAGATCAATATCATCAGCTATGAAATGAATGACAACATGTCCTACTTATACACACAAAGAGGCCCAAAAATGCAATTTTCATGGAGCTTTCCAGAGGATAAGATAATGTCAGTGAACCTAATCAAAATGGATAAGGAAGAATAATAGTGCACCCTCGTACAAGAGGGGCCCGACTCCAATATCATATGGCCAAGTACCTAATAAATGAATAAGGCCAAAGGCCAGTACATGAATAAAAAGGGCCCAGTAGTTACGAATAGAGCCACAGCTGATCTAGAGCTAAGCTATGAAAGCATCACATAAGCAAGACTTAAGCTGTGAAAACAACACATAAGCAAGACTTAACCCTAGAAAGCAGGAAAGAGAGAGATTAAGGAGACTAGAGAGAGAGATCAATATCATTAGCTGAATAACAAATGACACAGTTTCCCTACTTATAGCCAAGAGGAAGCCCTAAAAGGAAGCTTCTGGTGGCTAGGGCCCAACTGGGAGGGAACATAGTGCACCCTCCAAGAAGGCCCCCACTTTCCAGTAATATGTCCAAATGGCCTAATAATGAGTAATAAGGCCAAAGGCCAACCATATAGTCTAAGTGTCACTAATGAATTAAAAAGGGCCCCAAGGCCTGCTTATGCATATAGTAAAGTAAATGTAAATGGACGCGGCGAATGTTATGAGCCGAGTCCATAACTCTCCTTGGCACAAAAAAAATAGACCCAACTGCCGAAATAAAACTGGATCAAATAGCAACAAGCCCCGGTGCATCAACAGCTAGAACAACATTTGATGTAGAGGAATCAACAAGTGCAGCAAGAGCACGAGCCTAATCCACAAGTGATGGTGTATGATAAAAGACATCAGTAGGCTCCCATGTGGCCTCCTCAAAAGGATGACCATCCCACTGGACCAAAAACTGAATTTGTCGGCGGCGTCGACTATGGTATAGACGAAGCTGTAATATAGCAGCATGTAAAACTGGAAATAACTCTGGAGCAGTAGGAAACTCAGCATCACAAGGAGCGTCATCCTCAATAGCAGCACGTAATAAACTGACATGGAATACATCACAGGCGCGTGCGGAAGCAGGAAGCTGTAAGCGATATGTAACTGGACTAAGAACCTCCAAAATGCGATAAGGCCCATAATAACGTGGTGCAAGCTTCTCAGTAGAAGCATGGCCCTGGACAAAATGATGACGTGCAAACCGTAGGCGTAGATAAACCATATCTCCAAGCTGAAACTCAACATGGCGGCGGTGACGATCAACTGAGGTCTGATAACGCTGCTGAACATGCTGTAAATGAGAATTGGCCCGGGTAATAAGCTCTAGAGCACATGATAGAAAAGACGCAAGTGTGACAAGTGTATCCTCAGGAGGGAGAGGAATGCCAGGTAAAAGAGGTGCATAGCCATGAGATAATAAAAATGGTGAGACACTTGTGCTGGTACTAACAGAGCTATTATAGCTATACTCTGCTAAACATAAATGTTGATCCCAATCCTTCCCAGAAGGAGTAACAAAATGGTGTAAATAATCCTCAAGGATCCTGTTAAGGACCTCAGACTGCCCATCAGAAGTAGAATGATCAAGCAGCAACCAGGAATGCCAAGGTATCCGTAATGCCCAAGATAGTAGAGGATCAGCCCAAAAGATAGGGACATCATACCAAGGTATCCAAAAAGCCCGAGAAGGTAGAACTGCATCAGCAACAGGAAGCCAATAAGAAAACTGGAAAAGAGATGGATACTCATCGCAAATAGCCGCATCATACATGTAACCATCAACCATATGTGCAAACTCAGTGATATAGGTGCCCGAAGAAAAGATAGCAGCATCGGAAGACCAGCACCAAGGAGTAGGAACATAAGCAGGACGACAGGCACGCTGTAATAGCATGAAAAAGCAAGCGATATGCCAGGAAACATGGATCATAAAGAGATCATCCTGACAAAGGATAGTTAAAATGGAGAAACGTGCACCAGCATGGTCAAAAACCCAAGGTATCTATAAGGCCCATGAATGAGAAGTAGCAATGGCACACGGTACCTTCAAGGCCCCTATCACGAGAAGAGCAGCATGCCAAAAGCTCTAGAAGGTCCAAGAAATCAATGCATCATCTAAAGAAACATGATGCATAAAAACAATAGAAAAAAATCTAGAAATAGTAGAGGCCTCAACTGAAAAACTTTAGCCGAAAAATTCATCCAGAAAGACCTCATATGGACATACCAATCCATCATAGGATACACCAAAAACGGATGGAGAATCGCATGACCCATCGGAACTGGCCGCAAGTGTAATCCCAAAGTACACACCAGGCGCACAAGTGAGGAATAGAAGAAATGCACTGGAACGCGGAACAGGATCCCCAACATCAGTAGCAAGCATCGGATGAATATCCATGTGTAGCTGGGGATGAGTATCAAAGCACATATGAGCAATATGAAGTATATGGCGGCAACATCCCCATAAACTATCCAAGAGAGGAGAAGGAACTCTCTCAAGGTACTCTGATGGTCTCGGAAAACCAGAACAAAGTGGTAACTCGGCATCAGAGACCAAGCGATATGGAGCAACCTGAAATGACGGGGAATCTGAAGATCACCTGGACAAACAGTAGCTAGAAAGGAGGCAATAACCCAAGCCATCAGGATATGCCAAGCCTGACAATGAGCAACAATCCAAGGAACATATAGAGAGCCACATGCATAATCATAGAGATATCCGCACCATAGGCGATCTGTAATATGGAAAAACCAGCACCAACCAACAGGTCCAAATGGAAACCAAGCTATACGTAATAACCAAGAATGCCATATATCCACAACATCGGCATGGACTGCAGCAAACCTATATGTAGAAACACAAGGAGACTGAAGGATGCCCGTATACTCATCTAGAAAGATCCCAGCATATAAATACCCTAGATAAGTAATAGTGACCATCTGGCAAATATCCTCGGATGGAAAATGTGTAATGGTAAGGGCCAAAGGCGCATGAATCATGTAAGGAACCGTAGAAATATCATGAGGCGGTTCACAAACCTCAAGCAGAGATCCATGCAGTAAAGCGAAAAAAGATACAACTTGATCACCAATAGCGAGGGAACCATCAAACGTGGACCCGTGAAGAACCTCATAGAAATCAGCAGGAACATCGGCCACAACAGACTCAAGAGATGGAGATATAGAGACCAATGGAGAAGATACTGCACCAACCACCGAACCAGGAGGGCTATTTGAGGTATGCACAAAAGCAATAGTAAAAATACCACCAAGGTATACGGCCTGAGGAAGAGGACCCACGAATGGTGAAAGTGAAGCAGCAACTGATGTACTCTAAATGGGAAGAAGAGCTGCATCATGAGCCTTTGGCAGGCTACGCATAAACTGCTTCTCGGTAACCAACTGATAGTCACCCTGGGAATCAATACCAGCAAGTAAATGATGTTGACCAGCATGAGTAAAGGAAAGTGTCTGCTGAGAGAGATCCACAGCAACAGTACCAAGTGAAGAGAACTAGTCGTATGCCATATGGAGATCTACGGGAGTAGCCAAAGCATCTGAAACCGTAGACCCATGAATAATATCGAAATAAGCTGTAAAGTACTGGCAAGAGACATCGCCTCAACAAGTGTGAGAGGACGGAAGGAAGAAACATCGTAACGTAAGGCACCACAAAGCCTAGCAATATAACGAGAAATAAGCTCAGTGGCCGGTAGATCTGTGAAAAGATAAGAAAGCTCCATAAATTGATCTATATAAAAAGCAAGGTCACTGGTCTGAGTGAGACTACGGAATGTATCACATTGGCGGTCGAGCCACTGAGGATCAATCATAGCATGACGGAGGTCATGGCGAAAGGTATGCCATATATGGAGCCCTTCCCGATCAGGATCAGCTCGATAAACTCGCCACCACGTGGCGGCTCGTCCATCTACGTGTAAAGCAGCCAACTGGATCTTCTGAGGATCAGTCTTAGGGTAGATCTGAAAATATGTGTCAAGCTTAGCAAACCAATTCTCTAATAAGTTCCCGTAAGAGGAACCGGAATAGGTAGCAAGTTGTACCCTATCACGAAAGTCTCGAGCAAAATGTGGCTCAGGAACTGGGGGACATGGAAAGAAACCAGGAGGAGGGTTAGGTGGAATGAACGGTCCACCACCAGGCTGACTAATAGAAGAAGATGGAAATCCAAATGGAGGGGGAGCCCCAAATGAAGGAAAGACAGGAGCTTTTCCAGGACCATGAGGCTGTAAAGAATCGATATGTGACTGCATAGTAGCAAAGCCGGTCATAACTGTATCGGTGCTTCTTCATAAATAGACAGCACAGAATCGGCAAAAAACCCACAAAGCCTGTCCTCCAGGTAACCAATAGGACTCCTGAGGCCCATGGTGAACTACTGGTCTGAATTTGGCCTTTCCCAAGATAATCTGTTAACCGCCTAGTTATTTCTTCATCCTCTGTTCAGCTGACCCGATACAGGTGCTGTACCTGGTACTAGGTTTATTACATGATGGTAAACCATGTGGCAAATCTTCAGGAAAACCATCTTTAAATTTAGACAATAAAGCTTCTAATTCACTGATTTTCTGCTGTATAGAACTGGAAATAGAAACTTCAGGAATAAACTGAAAGTCACATAAGAATACCTGATGGTCTTCGTCTCCGATTAGCTGACAGAGCTCTGAACTGCAGACCATAGAATTGTTAGGAACATCATGCTCCCCATGCAACTGGATCTCTTGGCCTTTACGCTGAAAGTTGAGGGTGTTCTCCTGATAATTTGTGGAGAGAAGGTCCTATACTGTAAAGCCAATCTCTCCCGAGAACTATGTCTGTGCGATCCAGGTGCATTATCTAAAAGTTTATTTCATCTTGGTACCCCTGAATACCAAGATTTAAGTTACTAACCATAGTTTCCCATATTTTTTTTATCTTCAACCTTAGCTAGTGAAACTATGTACCTATGCTGACTAGGTACTTCTGGTAGTTTAAGCTTTTTAACCAGGGTGTAGTTGATGAAATTATGGGTTGCCCCATCATCAACCATAACTCTTACTGACTGGTTACCAACTTTCCCATGCATACGTACTAGGTCATGCGGCCCAAAGCTGAAGGGTCTCGCCAGCATTGCAGAGGTCAACTGGGAACAGTGTTCATGATCTTCATGATACACTTTGATCTCGGAAGCTGCCGAGTCACTGGGGAAACTTACAGTCTGAACAAGATGAACTTGTTTCTTATCTTTCTTATCTTTTTTAGTGAAAGGCCCCTTGGGACACTGTCCGACTGTGTGTGCCTTGCCCATACACACAAAGCACAAACGTTCCTATTTGGCTTTCTCAAAATCATCTGGTTTTAAGGGCTATATGAGTGAAGGGCGTTTCTGAGGAGCTTCACTTTTAAATTTTCCTTCTTTTTTTAAATTGAAAGTCTTTCTGAGGAGGCTGCTCAGAAAGGGGCTGCTGTCTCGCCCTCTTCCTACCCACTGAATCATCATAGATTTGAGCATATCTGAGAGCTTGCTCAAGGGTAGTAGGCGAGTTTCTCTGGACCTCTACTTTATATTCATCTTTGAGGCCACGGACAAATCCCCTGATTTTCTAATAATCATCCATATTTTTAATCTTTAAAATTGCTTCTCGATTTACAAGTTGGAGTATCGAATCCAAGCGCAAGAACACAGAGCACAGAAGAAAGGAAATGCGATGCGCGCTTGAATGCGATACCGGACGAGGCAGTATCGGTTCCAGTGCAAATTAGTCAACGGAGGGTAATCAGAGCAAGCGGTGCGCTTGAAATTGATCTCCGGCCAAGCAATCGTCAATTTGCATGAAAATCCGAGCCGAAAAAGACCTATTTATAAAAAAAAGAAAAATTGCACGTGTGGAGGAGTGGTGAAGGAACACGTGTCGACTTGTGATTGGTCAAAATTAATGCGACGTACCTAGAATGATTGATTTGACATCTGTCACGTGCGAAAATGACACGCTTCGAGAACGGATTTGTGCACGTGTCCCAGCCCACGTGGCCTCATAATTGGGTCATCATTTTCACTACAACCACCAAAGAGGTGCTTTGGATCAAGAGATTATTATTGGAGCTAAAGTGCATCAAGGAAGATGATCTACCAATGATCAAGTGTGATAATATCTCGGCCCAAGCTCTTGCGAAATATATTGGATTAGGGACTTGTCCATTACTGTTCTTTCCCAGGCTTCCCAGGCTCTATCAAGTTCATTTTCAGGTAGGAATTCTCTTAGGAAGGCTTCTTCAAAAGCTTTCCATGACCGGGGAGTCTGCCCAGTCTCCTGGAGAATTAATCACCACTTATAGGCCATGGGCCCTAAGGAAAGACTGGCCTCAATAGCTTGCAAATGGTCAGGGGTCTGTTTAAGAGCATGAATGTTCTTCCATTTGCTAAGGAAGGTTTGTAGAATGTCTGCATTTCTATCCTTCGTGACAACTGAGAAGTGGAGGGAAAGCTTCCTTTCGTGGAACTCAAAATCAAGCTTTTGAGTTCAGCGAACGAGTCGTCCACACTGGACTTGAAATTGGCTAATGACAACTTCAGTTCATCCACTTCTGTTACCAATTGGAGAAACTGCTCCTTGGTAACCAGTTCGTCGAGTTCTTCGGCGAACTGTTCCTGTTCTTCCATTTCCATAGGTTCTTTCCCTTTACTGTAAGCCAAGGCTTCTGTTTCAAGTTTGTCAAAGCCTCTCTCCGGGGGTTGATCAGATCCCTGAGGAGTGGTCATTTTCGGAACTGAAAAAGGGGTACCTTAACTTCTAATGAAAAAAAGTCAAAAGACTAATTTACAACTGTACAAGGAAAAGGAAAGATGACTTAGCTGTTTCTGAGGACTGTACTTCGAAAGAAATTACAAAGAGGAACCCTCTCAGCTCCTTTACCCGAGATTTTAGACCTGCTGTCCCGGAAAATCCCAGCTTGAAGCTCCAAAACGGCGTCAAAATTTTCGGTTCCTTGAGTATAGTAGCTCGCTGATCTGATTGCAGCTGTGAGGCTCCAAAAAACTTTGATTTAAACCCAAAAATGATTCTGGAAATCAGAAAAGATGTGGGTACTATCAGCGCTGGAGCAGCACCACTCTTTCTCTTCAAAATCTCGTTCTAATTCCCGAATCTGAGGGCAAAAATCAGAGATGAGGTCTGGTTTTGCAGCGCTGGACCTGCTCTAGAAATTTTATCTAATTTCTATCTGACAAGCAAGCTTTTCTACACACTTCTGATCGGTAGCAAGCTGTTCCTACAGCGCAGGCCCTGCTACTCTACTTTTTGAGAATTTGAAAAAGTTCTGAGCAATCTAGCTACTTTCTCCACTGCTGAAAACTGAATTCCCTAGGATGGAGATGGCTCTGATACCAGTGTAATAGATCCTAACACCACAGTAGGGCAAACACTAACTGATCCACCCAACCTTGCCTACCCCCTAATATAGAGTAAGCCCCTCCTAGCCTAGTGTGAGGACTGGTAGCATGCAATTGCCAAGTGTCGGCCATGTGTCACTGACGTGGCCGACTACACGTCGAGACCCAACTGAGGGCCCTATCTTGCTGACAGGGTCCCTAGACTGTGTTAGGCCCGCCATGGCTATGGACCGTGCTGGGGCACACTACTCACACTGTCTTGCCCTGTTGGTCGTGTACGCTGGACACGACCCTGACTGTGGTATCTGACCTATCTGTGTTCTCTAGAGTTCGGCACTGGTTACGAGCTCGTAACAGCTGACATGTGTCACTCATCCACTGGACCAAGTGTCCCAGTGAGCATATCCCATGTGTCATGTTGACTAGTCAACTCCTACTTTTCAGGAGGTCAATCCAGCCACTCCTAATTAATGACCCAGTACCCTATACCAAAGCAACATGCGACTCTGGGGCTCAAAAACTTAATTAACAACTTTATTTACATTTTGTTACAAAGGTCACCACAGGCTGGTGACTTAGCCATTTCTGTATTTACAAGAAGTACATCTATAAGTAAAAACGGTTAACAACCGAGGCAGGGAGTAAAAGCTGTAACATCCCTTCCCCCCTCAGGTTACATCATCCGCGATGGCGAAGCTAGGGTATTGTGCATGCAGACTGTGTGCGGTCTCCCAGGTAGCATCAAAAAGAGGCCTGCCATGCCAAGTGACCAAGTACTCATGGATCAGACGGTTGCGTAAATGCCTCTCCCGCCTATCCAACCCTCGCTGGCCCATGGATCACTTTTCCTGTTCCTGAAATGCAAACAAACCATCAGACAACAAGTTATCACCGTTATGTAAAATCCGTTTCAATCTAGAAACATGAAATAGAGGATGCACTTTACAAGTTTCAGGAAAATCTAACTTGTAAGAAACATCACTGATTCTTTTAACAATTTACCAGGGTCCACAATAACGCGGGGATAACTTGTAACATTTGCCCATCTTAAGGGTCCCTGGGTACTTGGAGAAACACCATGTCTCCTACCACAAACTCTCTAGGCGTGCGATGCTGATCAACCTAAGACTTAGCTCGATCCATCACTTGCCTTACATTAAACTTTGCTAACTCAAAGTATTTCATTCATTTGAGTTAGGAAATTAGCCGCACCAGGCACTTTATGAGGAATCCCTACCGAAACAGGGCTAACTGGCTAAAACCATAATTAAGCTTGAAAGGACTCATCTTAGTACTTACATTTTTCTTGTTATTGTAAGCGAACTCCAACAGTGGCAAATACTTCTCCCACTGAGTGCTTATCCCCAACAAATGCCCTAAGCATATCCTCTAAGGTCTAGTTGACTCTCTCAGTTTGGCCATCCGTTTCAGGATGCTCTGTACTGCTCATTCTCAATTGGACTTCAAGTTTGGCCATAACTACAGTCCAAAATTTCCATTGAATCGAGTATCCATGTCAAACACTATGGATGACGGTAATCTATGAATTCTGAACACATGCTCGATAAACAAATTAGCTACTCCAACCGCATCAATATTTTTACGCGTTGGAATAAAATGAGCCATCTTAGTGAGTCTGTCAACTATGACCAAGATAGAATCATGTTGTGACTATGTACGAGGCAAGTTAGTGATAAAATCCATGGAGATACTCTCCCATCTGCCACCTAGCACAGGTAGTGGGTGTAAAACTCCAAGAGTTTTAATCCTTTCAACTTTATTGACCTGGCACTTCAAACAATGGGTCACATAATGGTAAATATCTTTTCTCAATTTAGGCCACCAGAAGTGACGTAAGATCAACTCATAGGTCCTATCCACACCAGGATGACCTACACTAGGGCTATCATGACATAAATGGACAATCTTCCTACGCAGCTCCTCCCAGGCTGGACGAGAAGTTTGTCATTTCTCTTAATCATACCATCTTCTATGGTATATTTAAGGTAAGTGTTAGCAAAGAGACCAGCACTCTCATCCTGAGATTCTACGTGCGCAAGATTTGCCTCCCTCACAATTCCCTGACAATGAGGATCCTCTTGTTGAGCTTGTCTAATCTCAGCAATCAGGTCATTTTCAATGACCACAAAAGACATCTGATACAATATACGAGATAATGCATCAGCCACACGATTTTCGACACTCTTCTTGTACCCAATTTCCATGTGAAATTCCTGCATCAACTCAACCCACCTGGCCTGCCGCCCTCTGAGGTCCGGTTGGTTGCAGAAATATCTCAAAGTGTTATGATCGGTGTACATATAGCATTCCGCACCATACAAATAAGGCCTCCATGCCTTCAAAGCGTGGATATTGGCATACAGCTCCTCATGAGTTGGATAGAGGGTTGAGCTTCTTGCTCTCAAAGGCGACAGCCTACCCTCTTGCATCAGAACTGCCCCAAGGGTGGCGTCACTTGCATCCGTTTCTATGACAAACGGTTTTTGAGGGTCAACAATTTTTAACGTGACAAAGTCAGCTACGGCTTGTTTCAAAGCATCGAAACTTTGCTGCTGAACTTCCGTCCACTCTTTCCATTTATGATGGCTGGTGTGAGGAATGATCCACCCGACCGTAGATGCCCTCCTCTTGAGTCTATCTGATTACTATTATGGGCCTGGTAGACTTGGTTGCCATGCAACGATGATCAGTCCCCATGGTGCAATGTGAATCCACTACCCGTAATCAATGTGTGGCTCTGAGGCACCACCCCCAAGCCTCGTCATGGACTTGTGACACATACGGTCGCCCAGCAGCTACTCGTCGTTGCTCGTCCAACAGAGGCGCCTCCGCTGCTAACGACTAGGGCCCATACGGTCATAACTCCTCCTACTGACATCCTGTCAAGGGGTCACACCGAGTCACTACCAATGATGCACCAATCACAATACCATGTGTCCATCCCAGTTACTGGCCCTCCAATACCATGGCCCTCGGCCCCTACTAACTGGTCGTGCCGGGAATACGTTAGAGCCCAACTGGCATCTAACAAAATTGTTTAACTAGTACAACATTTGAACATACTTGATGTGATGCCCAAAGACGTTCACATTTTAAGTTGAAAGCTACAATTGAAGGATTCCCCTCTAGCTACACATTCAATTGACACCTTCCAAAAACTTGTCCTAAAAAATTGCACATTTGCACTTATTTGATAGCCTAGGAGATTGGAGTGTGACAATTGATAGAGAATCCTACTTTCAAAATAGTTGAAAGTCAAGGCCCTTCTTACCTCCACGCACTTAAAAACTTGAGAAGCTTGACAACGCTGTTATCACCAACAGATTCTAATATAGGGCCTAGATCAAGTCTTGAAAAGTATTTTTCTTAGATTGTGAGTGAAAATTTTCAAGGAGAAAATACTTCCAAGTAATATTGGTCTAAGTTAGGGGCCTATATCAATTTGTGCTTTTTGACAAGTTTGCTATATGATCGCTTTTCCATTTATAGCTAGATCAGTATATCGTGTTTATTAAGGGCTAGTTTCATATTTGGTCAGGTTCAATTTTTCACCAAAACACTGCACAATCGTTTCTAAGGCTATCGTTACAAGTTCATTATGGAAGCACTCAACCTACACATTTGTAATACTCAAAAGCAATCCACCAAATTTTCATTTAATGCAACTTTTAGTACCACACGTACATCTATTTATCACTATATCCTGCAGCACCGTACTACTACCCATTTCAACCTCTATACAATCAAAGAAGCAATGGTTGCTCATATGATGAAAAGCCTTTTTCTCTAACAAAATCCTGTAAATTCTTACATGCTTGTTATCCACAAAATGTTATGGCGTATATGTATTTAATCGTGATGACTTTATGTGCCTTCAAATCAATCTTAAATATTCACTATGCGCATCAATGTCACGTTAATAGAATAACCTTGGAGATGTTGGGCAACCATTGTGGCAGCAACACTTAGTAAACTCTTGATGCCTAGAAAATGAGCTGCATAGATAGTATCCATGACTTGCCCCGGATCAACCTTCACTCAAAATTTCAGCAAAGTATATTGATAGTTAGATGGAGAGCCACATACTTCAAAAAACACACCACAAAAAAACCGTCACATCATCGTAAGCAACTAATAACTACAAGAGGAGGAAACTAACATATGTACCAAAAACTTGCCAAAACACATTCACAACTACGCTCTAGTAGACTTTCATCGCAAGGGAATTTTGTAGAGATACAAATATATCCTTCATAAATGAAAAGGAAACTTCCTAATACAATATATTCAAGATGAACCTTTACTCATGTGGTCATCTTTTTCTTAGGCTTAGTGTGCTTCTGATCTTTTGAAGAGGATGTAATTTGATGAATTGTTTTTAGTTGGACATTCCTTGACCTCTATTGGTCCCAGTAGATGGCCCCATTCATTAAGTTCAGGGTCATGAATAATCTCCTTGAGTTGGACTAAGCCCTTTTAGAAGGACAAAAGGTTATAGCCTAACTCTAGCAATAGTATCCCAATATGTTCCTCTAAGGGCCTCTGAAGTGGTAAAGAAATGGTTGCTTGCAAGAGGACCACAATTGTTTGGTTTGCTCTCTTGAGTCTTTTGAAAGAGGCTCTATAGCATGTCTTTGTGGATCTACTAGTTCTCTTGGCAATAAGTATCATTATATGGTGTAAGTGATTGGAGATTGTTGTATAATTATCACTTGTTGCCATTTTATCTTCGTGCAATGCTTCATCTATCGATATGTTTTTAACTCAATAACTTAGTAGCTAGGGTTCTACTAGGGTAATTTCGGTGTAATTAGCTAGGGCCTAGCATTGCTTGGTAGGTATAGGACCTAGGGTTAAGGGATACCCTTTGTGGTTAGGACTATGTCTCTAAGTCAAGGGTGAGTCCTCGGAACACTAGAAGAGCGTGTGTGGGGCGTTGTTAATCCCATAAGCACTCTTGGGCATATGGCCTGGGTTGTGGCTATATAAGAGTGGTAGACGACATGAATTTTATCATTCATTAGTTCCCTAGCTGGGATACTGAAACTATGGGATGAGCCTATCGGCCCTCCTGGAGACACCACCCTGTTGATAGGTGGGCTATGGTAGTATGGGATGCCATAGTCATGCCCTAGTTGCCAGACCTTGGACTTCCACTCAGGCAGAAACCTATTGAACTAAATGGGGAAATGTGTGTTCTTGTTTTACTTAGAGATTGCATGTCATTAGGATTCAAACAAGCAATATCAACATAACTCTACCAAAGGAAAATCTTAAGATCATTGGATAATAACTTGTAAAGAAATCCCAATACTTTTTTTACGGTATTGATGACCATGGCATACTGTAAGTCATAATTAACAAATGACCTAAATTTTACGTATAGAAGAATTCGATATTGATTGAATCATGACACTTTGTATCTCCTTAGTTGCGTCAAATCGATGTTAATGAGTCAATAAGTGCTCGTCAGTAATCTAGTTTATATAAGATTTGATCAAAGATCCATATGCTGATTTTGCAAGGCTTAATCAAAGATCTCGAAATCTATCTTGATGCTTGCTTTTGCATTTATTTGAGTAGTGATTAAATAGTCATAAACAAACAAGCTATGAGCTACTTTTTGCAACTCATATGTCCAAAGCGTATGTATGAGAAAGAATTGTGATTTGGCAATCATGATTCCTTTTAAACATTGGACATACAACCTAACAAGCTCAAACGACTTCTAGATATTTTATTCTTATTTATGTCTTAGCTCAATAGTTAATATAGCCTTACATTCACATGCAGTAAATTAATTTTCTTGATAGAATCTTATTTCAAACTTAAAGCTAGAAGTTTTGATTTAGATAATTGGGGTGAGATTATGTTAGAAGTTCAATTTACCCCTAATGTTACTAGGCCATGCTACGAGCTATTTTAGGGTCCTATGCTATTCTTAGATCAGTAATAGTTCTATGCATGTAGAAGGACATTAGAGGACTATAATAGGACTTCATTTTTTATTTAGTAATTAACTCGGACATTTACGAAGTATAGGAGCTAGATTTAGGAATAAGCTTTATGCTTTAGCTTGAGTTTTTGCCTAAGTTAGAGATTGGCAAATATTTATATAAAGAGGATCTGTGTCGTCCTCCACATCCGTTGTAGTGAGTTTCAAACTTATGATTGGAATCTAAGTTATTCTCTTTTGCTCTCTATCTATTCATTGTTGCATGTGTGTGAGTACTGATAAGATTAGATCACTTGTGTGTGAGCTATAATTCTATTATGGTATCAAAGCAAGGTGCTTTGACTATTTCGAATTGAAGCATTTTTTTAAAAAGGGCTGTACATAGGAGTGGGTTCGTTACAAGAAGGGTCACTTTTTGGAAACAATTTGCTACAAAATCTACAAGGCAAATTATAGTATTGGTTTGCTACACTTCCACTTCATTTTTGTAGCCATTAGATCGTTGTACTACTATCACGACAATTTTCAAACCACTATCTCAAGATAGCACAATACGATTCTCATGTTTACTGGATGGACAAGTCTAGGACATGCTTGGCATTTGTAAGGTGCAACGCATATCAAAGGCCTATTTGGCTTTCAAAGAAAAGCAAAGTATTCGCCATCGAGTATAGCAGCCTATTTGTGATGTACAGTGTGAACATTGCACATCATGATGCTAGAGCAATGTTGTTCATTTGCAAAATGAATGAACAATCAAGTAAACAACAAGCAAATTGTTTCTTCGAAGTAATAAGTCACTACTTTCGCGAAGTTCATTGGAAAAATCATTCAAGTCACAAACCCTTTGAGAGAAGGCACTGTAGGAATCCAGAATCAAGACTATTCATTAACACAAAGTATTCTCAAAGAGAAGAGAGAGATGGTTAGATGACCCTCTTGTAGAAACTTGTGGACAGCCAATATGAACAGTAGATTGCTTAACAAAAGTGTGTCTCATACAAATGAATGGCTACATATAAGTAGTCCAAGATGGCTATCTACCTTCATGACTGTTGGCTGTCCAATAACTTGACTAATGGCTATCTAGCTACCATAAGTTACATAAATAATTAAGTACCCCAAATAACAAGTTAGGTACTTAATTCACATGTATAGGCCCCTAGTGGACCCACGAGTCCCTACAAGTTAGTTTCATACTAACTTGGGCCTAAAATATAAATGACCATGGTTACACAGATCTCGACCTTTTGGGTTATAGTAACCTATGGCTTCTACATCATTTACATTTATTATTCTAACACCCTCCTTAAATGAAAATGACATGTAGAAATGACATGTATTCACTAAGTAAGAAAATCAGCATGTTGCTTTAAATTTAAAGCTTCACAAAGAGCTTTAAATCGAACTCTAGGCAATGCCTTAGTGAACACATCTGCAATATTATCCTCCGTGGGACAATATTCAAGCGTGATGTCGCCATTATGAAGCTTCTCCCGAACAAAGTGATAGTGGATCTCGATATGCTTTGTTCTTGCATGAAATACTGGATTTCGTGCAATGGCAATAGCACTTTGACTATCCGTAAATAGGAGAATAGCTGAGGGCTGGCCATGCTTCATATCGACAAGTAATTGTCTCAGCCATATACACTCCGTAGTGGCTGAAAACGTTGCTCTATATTCTGCTTCACTTGAGGATGTAGCAACGGTGGGCTGCTTCTTGCTTAACCAAGAAACTGCAGAATTTCCAATGAAAAAGCAATGACCACTAGTAGAGCGTCTAGTGTCTTGATCTCCACCCCAATCCGAGTCAATTCATGCATGCTCCGTTGAAATCACATTGGAAAGCATTGAAGAGGATCCTTCGATATCTTCAAGGAAGTAAAACACTTGGTTCTGATACCATGTAGGAATCCAGAATCAAGACTATTCATTAACACAAAGTATTCTCAAAGAGAAGAGAGAGATGTTTAGATGACCCTCTTGTAGAAACTTGTGGACAGCCAATATGAACAGTAGATTGCTTAACAAAAGTGTGTCTCATACGAATGAATGGCTACATATAAGTAGTCCAAGATGGCTATCTACCTTCATGACTGTTGGCTGTCCAATAACTTGACTAATGGCTATCTAGCTACCATAAGTTACATAAAATAATTAAGTACCCCAAATAACAAGTTAGGTACTTAATTCACACGTATAGGCCCCTAGTGGACCCACGAGTCCCTACAAGTTAGTTTCATACTAACTTAGGCCTAAAATATAAATGACCATGGTTACACAGATCTCGACCTTTTGGGTCATAGTAACCTATGGCTTCTACATCATTTACATTTATTATTCTAATAGGCACCATCAAAGAATATTCATAATGTTGGCCATTGTAGATTATTTATAATATATTCTCAATTTAATAATCATAATTTTAACATACATGCGACAATATTTGAGGAAACACAATCTACAAATTTTAGAAAATAAAAACTACAAAAGTCTCACCTCAAACTGGAAAACAAGACGTGGCATCTCATGTCCCCAATATTTGGCCGCTTTCAAGGTATTCAAGTGTTCTATGAATACAAACCGTAAGATAGATTCCATGACCTGTAAACTTCAATAGTCAAAAAACCCCAAGTAGCAAAAAGATAGCCAAAAGAACTTATTCATAAAATCGCAAACTATTCAACCATCATGTGCATGAGCTATAAATAGTTGTAATCCATCAATGGCAGATGTTTATAATGACATCAACATAGCAAATATCAACAGTACGTTCATGTTGATTATTCATAACATAAGGCATTGTATACAAAGAATAAGAACACGTTACTAGGTTGTGCAAAACATGTAGGCATGTACTTCGTATTCATATATTGATACAAAAATTTTGGGAGAACTCCCTATGCACCATTTTTGGGGCATATGCATTAGGAGATACCTAGCATCAAAGAGAAATGGAAGCCTTACCCATGCAACAACTAATCTAAGAATATTGAAACTACATCATCTTAGAATCATCTCCCCAAAAAGGAGAATCCTATTACTTGTAGAATATTAACATTAAGTTACACTTCAATACATATTGGTTATTCTTGACTTCCTTAGCAATAGCTCTAGTTTTGTAACAAAGTATTATTGTGCAACATTCAAATAGATAGTTTGTAATTTTTATTTGATGGACGAATTTCATTCCCAGGAGCCTGGAGGACAATATTATTGTTTGCTAACAATGGAAGTTTCGAACACAAAGGCAAGGCAGCGTTAGAGGCAGCAGCAAGAGGTTCCATTTTAGCACCAAGCAACAAATGTGGACTTTAGGCACCCCCCAACTATTGATGAACTTCAGCTTTGTTGAGAGAGAAAGAAAGAAAGAAAGAAATTGTATTAATTTCTGTTGAGTGCCCAAGGGCACATAAGACAGAATGAATAAGTACATGTCTCGTAGGATTACTGTCCATGACGTACAACATAATAAAAGATGCTAGTCTAAGTGGAAAGACAACATAGAACTCTCTCTAGCTAGGTAAAGACATAACCAATATGGAATCATAAAATGAATATAAGAGCAGATACGCAAGAGCTTAACCTCCAGCTCTGAAGAGGGTACATGTGCAAGAGCTTAACCGCCTGCTCTACTGAGGAAAGTAAAAGGATAAATATCAATCTCGAA
The DNA here is from genome assembly GCA_029204225.1 of Diphasiastrum complanatum. Taxonomy (NCBI): domain Eukaryota; kingdom Viridiplantae; phylum Streptophyta; class Lycopodiopsida; order Lycopodiales; family Lycopodiaceae; genus Diphasiastrum; species Diphasiastrum complanatum. The sequence continues at coordinate 21,657,736 of CM055108.1, forward strand.
AAAAGCGTCTGACACCCATAGTAGCTATGGGTTGTGATCGAGGAGCTCTGGTAGCTCTAGAGGCGCATGTAGATCTGGCAAGAGGTGGTGGCTGAGCACGCTGGGCCTTCGCCCTCACCGGTATGACTGCCTCATCATCTGATAGGTCATCGCACTCCCGCTTCTGAAAGAAGCTAGTAATGAGATGCTGGCCAGAATCACTAAGACTCTCCGATGTTAGCAAAGAGGCTCTCAACATAAGCATCTCTCGTAGTAAAAGGCCAACACATCTGGGATCCCGATACTCCAAAAATGTACTGAGGGTAATAGGGGTGTCTCGATATAAGTAATGATATCTACCACGTATCTCATAGTATGCAAGGCATATGAAGATAAAATGAAACTCGTCCTCCACTACACCCAATGTGCATACCAGGCATATCCAATGCTCTCTCAAAATGCCTGAATATCTGCCTGTCTCAATAGCAAGCTGATGCGAAGAGACTCGTAACTGTCCCAATCTGTATCGGAGCCCAAAAGAGAGAGGAAGAGATAGATATAAAGGTCTAATAGGGAGTCCCAAACTGTCTCTGCGTAAGATATGTGTGCCATAGAAGGTAAGCTTGACTCTCTCATAATCAGGGCGATCCCATATCATGTGACAATATCTACGATTGTTGTCTGATAAATGTATGAGTTCCTTGTGGGAGATCCAGCATCGAGAAGCCCCATGACTGAAAGAAAGCCACCACATCACCGTACCAAGAAGATCTAGCCTGTTGTCCAGCTATAGTCTGAGAAGAAGTAAGCGTTGTCGTCATGTATCTGTGAGTATCCATGGTCTCAAGTCGATGTAGAAAGGGGACAATCTGGAACATAGCCTCTACCATCATGGGGAGTGAGGCGAACTTCGCTAAAAGAATCTCATGAGGAACTGATGGCTTCGCATGAATCATCCTCCCTAGCATGGTGATCTGCAGACGAGTGATGTCTCTCCAAGTACCCTCAGATATCCCTGGGCACCAGACCTCCGCCGAGTGCATAGCCACTGGTGAGACCACTGTAGAGAAAAGGTGGTCTCTGGTAGCAGGATCATGTATATGGCAAGTAGTACACACTCTCTCCATATTTACCAAGGCAGCATGCCCCTTATGCAGGCGAGATAGAGCAGTGGAGCGAAAAGTGAGTAGGGGGCCGGTGAATAATACACCTAGGTAGGTGTATGATGTAACAATCTCCAGCTGCTGTCCATCATAATAAAATGTGTCATCTCTCATATGATGCCGATTTGTGTAAACACCATTACCTTGTTCTTAGCAATATTCACCGTCAAGCCCCACACTAAGCAAAAACCATATAGAGCATCAAGATGTCGCTGTAATCCAGAGGCTGTAGAGGATAGCAATGCCACATCATCCGCATACAGTAGGATAGGAATAATAACATCAGCAAGTGGACATCCATCACCCCCCTCCTCCTTGATGATCCGCTCTAGATCATCAATGTACAATGCAAAACGAGTGGGAGAGAGTGGACATCCCTGCTTGACTCCAATTGTGCTCTGGATAAAAGGCGACCAGCTGTTGCCATCTCTGAAACGTGCTAAAACCCTCTCATATAAGGCGCTGATAGCCATAATGATATCTTGTGAGAAGCCAAGTGAAGATAAGCGCTGAAGTAGCAGGTGCCGTGGAACTGAGTCAAAGGCCTTGCGGAAATCCACAAAGCAGCAGTATACTCTCCGTCTTCGATGTCGAGCCTCCTCTATGATGCAGCATAGGACAAATGCATGATCAATGGTAGAGTATCAGGGTCTAAAGCCAGCCTGTCCAAGAGCAAATAACTCATTTGATTCCGCCTGGGAACCAACCATAGACTGCAAAACTGAGCCATAAAGCTTCGCCATCATGTGACTGATCATGAGAGTGCGATAGTTATCCACGTTCACTGGATCACCAGCCTTGAGAATGGGATGGAGAAGGTTCGTGCACCAGTTGGTGGGGAAGCCCGAGGTAACAGCCAAGTTAAAAGTGTGGGCAATGTAAGGAGAGATAAGTTGGGAGACAAGTTTGAGGAAGTCCGTGTTAAGAGAGTCGACGTTTTTCGCTTTATGGGATTGGGCTTTACAAATCGCGAATTCAATTTGGTCAAAGGTAAAAAGAGAGAATGTAGCAGGTCGGGTGATAGGGATACGCGGAGAATCTGTAGTGTGTAAACGAGTAGCATATTCCACCCAAGAGTCGATATCAATAGGTGAAAGTAAGGCAGATTTCTTAGAAAAGATTTTCCATAAATGAGAGGAGGAAGAGAAAAGGGAGTCTATAAGTTTCTGACCATCTCGTGTTAGAGAGTCTCTTTTCTTTTAATTAACTACATGACAATATTGCTTTTGTACGAGCACTAAAAGATCTGGAGAGTGATGCATGGCAAATACCACCTTCTTATGTAAGGCGTGGCAATCATGATCATACCATCGGTTATAAGTCTTTCGATGAGTGGGATATGTCTTAGGGGGAAAGGCCTGGGTGGCGGCTTGTATAAGGGAGAGCGACAAGAAGCTTGCCTGTTGCTCAATAGGGGAGGAGAAGGGAAAATCTTGCAAAAGGGAGTTGAGCGTGAGTATGTAGTGTGGGATGAGATGTGTACGAAAAGAGAAGTAAGGTGTAGTGATTTTGGGTCGAATGATTGGAAGGGAAGAGGTCTGGCCAACAGAGAGTAAGAGCAGTGAGTGATCAGCAAGGGTAGGGGAGAGTATAGTAAAGTTGTGAATGAGAGGAATCAAGGCTGGTGAACCAATGAAGAAATCCACCACACCATGTCCGCCACTGTGAAAAGGGTCCCCAACATAGTCTGCAAATGTCGAACTCTGAGGAGCAATATAACATACTGCCACGAAGATATCTCTAGCCAAACCTAAGGAATGTCCAAATAACTGTAACCATATAAAACGCGCATACGGGTCTTTCTTAACCAGCTTAATAGTATGACGATATTGGTCTCTGTATAAGCATGCCACCCCACCGGAGCCTCTAGAGGTCTTCCCTCGTAGGAATGGTCTAAAAATTGGGTGCCAAGAGAAATCTGCCACCACCGGAAGAGGACGAAAATGAGACTCATGAGTCTCTGCTAGCAGTAAAATATCTATACGAGCAAGATAGGACTACAAGTCACCTACAGAAGAGGAAGAGTGGAAGCCATTACAATTCCAAAAGCCAATACGAAGCGACATAGGGGATCTCGGGCTGCTCCCATGCCCGGGAGCCCCAATTCCCTATGGGGAGCGCTCATAGTATCGTGGCCGTCAATAAACACCACCCGTTGCCCTTTTTTTTTAGCTTCTTGTATGATTTTTTTCCTTGCTAGCCATTGTGTATGAGTTAAATCATCATCCATAAAAATAAAAGTCCCTTTCAGCTTGGCTCGAAGTTTCAAGGCAGCATTACGATGTGCAAGAGACCGGAATTTAATAAATAAAACATTCTCATCATACTTGCCTCTCCAAGCATCCCTCAGTTTAGTGTGAGAGTTTATTGCAAAGTAAATCCTTAGCTTCCTCAAGAGGTTTTCCAGCATTTGGGATGCCTCTCACTCTAATATTCAGAGCTTTTCTAGCTCTTTTCTCTTGCTCCGAAAACATGCTTTCTAATCTTGAGTCAATTGAAACATTCGTACGCAAATCTATCATACCATTATCTTTTTTGAACAGTGCTGCCCAAGATTTCGTCTCTTCCACTTGTTTCTCAAGGCTGGAAATCTTGTTAGAAGTTTCTGCAAGGTCCGTAGTAGATGATGGTAATAGAGTTTGCAGCTGGCTGATCTCATCCCGTAATTTTTGAACCTCCAATTTGAGCGCTGCATTTTCTCCTTGTACTTCTGAAAATAGTGCATACAATTGTCCAACATGATAATGGACGTCTTCCGGTAGAATAGAGCGAGGGATAGTTGGAGGTGAGACCTTAGATAGCACAAATGGAGGAGGAGTAGAAGGATTAGGAGGGAGATCAGAGGGAGGTGTAGCTGGTTCCATATATCCGACAAGGATCAGCGAGCAGGGATGACAACTTGCCCAATTTCACGATAGTTCCTTCTCTAAAATGCACTGGAACTGGAATAGCACGGAGAGCCAGCTTAGGTGCTCATGAGGCCATCGCGCTTAGAGAGGGAGAGCATTAGAGAGAGAGAGGGGGGGGGGGGCACAACAAGGGAGATTTGGAGAGGTGGCTTCCAACTGTCATAGCAAAATGAAATGCTTGTTGAGGTGTGGCATGAAAGCTTGGATGTGTCTAAATGCAACTAAAGTGTTTTGCCTAGTGGATGAGGGTACGTGGATAGAAATGCCTTACCATGCACAACTCTCTTATCTTGACTCTAATCACTTTCATTTGTCTTGGTCTTGATCCCACCCATGGCCTTGGCTTGCATTTTGCCATCAAATGTGCTTTCTTGCTCATTGTACATGATTCTTTGATGTCTTGATATAGGGGACGCTAACCATACAAAGTCACCCTCCTATCAACCACTAGGGTCCTTGATTTTCCTTATTGAGAGCCTTTCTTTGGGCACTAAGGCACAAGGTCACTCTCAAGTACCCTTACGTATCCATCTTCGAGGCCTCTCTTCATTCTTGGATCTAGATAGCTATGCAAAAGTTTATTAAGCAAGAGATCCAAACATAAAATCAGATCATTGTAGAAAAAAACTTGTTGCATCTTCTCCCTAAGCACCTACATTAAGGATACAGATCACATTAATCTATATTTGCCGTCAATTATGCATTTCATAAGTCATGGATACATCCATTCATTGGATGAATTCAATGCACAAGTGGTTTTACAAGAAAAACTTCTATATCATTTAACGCATGCTACAAGAAACTTCAAATGTTATGGACTTAGTTTTAAGCTCCATAGAAGGTGGCACTAAATGTGCATTGTGTAATTTGAGCAAACTTGATTTAGTATCATTCTTCTTAGTGATTTCTAGTGTTCCAAAAAAATTATAAAAGGAATATGGTAAAAAGTTAATTTAGATCTCTTTTCAACAACCCCCCACTATGTCACTAGCTCTACCAACAACTTTCCATAGTTGAGGCTATCTGTCTCAATCTAAAGAGCAACATGCCATGCTTAGGTAAACTCACTCCGAAGAAAGACGCCAATTGCTATGTTAGCATGATAAGGAGATATCAATCATACATATGAAATGCAAGAGGTATCTATCACAAACCAAATCTGAGATAAGACAACGATTATTTGGCTGAATATGGCAAGAAAATAAGAGAACAACCATTCAATAAATGTAGGCACAAATAATCAAAGAAAAATAGCTATATTGTGTGCATTTTATATGCAAAAAAGCTTTTCAAGAGCACGAGGATTTATTGGTGTGATATCATGTGAAAAAACATCAAAATACCTTAGCTTGAATATCTGGAAAACGAATGACTTTATCGAGCTTCTCTCGAAACATCACTAACAAACAGAAACGATCATTGTGAGAGAAAGGGTAATATATCAATATACCAAATAGGGCTAGTTGAGAGTATTTATGGCACATTGCATCTTCTAAGACTCAAATCGACAATTATCGAAAATTACCTTAAGAATTTCATACAAAAAACATACCACATGTTCTAATGCCATTGAAAATAGAAAGAACAAGTACTCTGTTATAAAGGTACAGATATTAATGCTCCAATGCATTCTAAAAAAAATTTGAGGATGTATCGACATACATTTAGAATAGAACCTGAATATGGCCAAGAAAAAGGATTGCAATCTTTAAATTTGAAAAGTCAGCACACGAAGTTCTATACCAACAACTTTAGAATACATATTACTAATGATGTGCTACAACATCCCTACAAATGTTATCAATGCATAAGAATCGATACATATCACATGCACAATGATGCGCCAACAAGAGCTAAAATACTTAGTTTCTATCATCTTCTCTAGAGGAGTGTTATGACCCTAATTCAATCTAGATAATTAGCCACTAACCTTAGGTCAAGGGTGACCTAGATGAGGTTACGGGACTCAAGTGACTATAGTTAAAGTTAACTCTTAGTGGACAGCTAGTATTTGGACATTATAGGTGAGAATCAATGAGATATAGCCAAGATGTAGCTCATGGATTGAGGCTATAAAGCCAGGGGCATGGCACTAGTCAGAGGCATCCAATGGATTGTGATCTATTAAGTCCATAGAACATCTAGTATTTGCATTTGGTATCTCCAACACTGGAATGGAATCTAATGGTATGGGACACCATGGTTAGGAGCTCAAGGGATGGATCTTTTAATGCTATAGTAATTCTCATAGCAAGAGGTGAGTATAGATTTACACAAAGGATGGGTTGTTAGTCTGATGTTCCATAGCTACTGTTGTTTGCATGGGTTTACCTTAGGTTGGATCCTGAAGGGCTCAAAGTTAGTCCTGTGATAAGCCAAAGAAAATAAGAGGCCATCCTAAAGGAAAAGCTACATAACTAGTGTTGCTTTGGATCCTCAAGGACCATAACAAGGAGGAGGACAAATTCGGCCATGATGAATGTCAATACTAGAGCAAAGCCAATAACATTAGAAGGTACTTCCTTGTAAAACCATGAGAAAAATTACAAATCACAAGCAATCATTTCACAATTTGATTCTCCACATCTCTATTTTGCAAGTTGACTTGTGGATGTGTTCATTGCTTGTGTAGTGTAGTACTTACTCAAGCTTATTCTGCTTGCAAGAGACGCACTGGTTCAAACAATCCAATTGTGCAAAAAAAACATATTGCCTTGGTAGACGGTGATAGCACTCATACTTAATCTATTCTCCATTACCCTCACAATCCTGATCATCTCCAAGTATCCCGAATAATTTGCAAGTTGAAGTGGCTTTGGCCGACGCTCTTTCACAACACACAAGGATTGCTTGTTGTCTCTTATCATATTGTCACATACTCAACCCCGATTGATTTCTATGTTTTTCCACTTTAGCAATATGTCTCATCGTAGGCTGTATGTATATCAATGTTATGTCTATGATAGTGCCCAGAAATGCTTAGAATATTGACTTCATCATAAACAACACAAACGTTATTCTACGCACTAATCGACCAATTTCAACACTGAGAGAAGTAGTCTTGAATCTTGGCACATTAACAGCTTTGAGATCATATGTTCAAGATCACATGTTCAAGGCTTCAGGCTAGTAGTTTCTTCAACAAGGGATTGCTAATCATGAGTAGCATTACTATCTCATGATCATTTCAACCTTCAACTTCTCAGCCTTTTTACAGTGACGATTTGTTGCATCTTCATTTGGCATCCTCATTTTTGTGGCTGATCTTCCTTCAAAATCTTCATTTTTGCAACCTATGCTTCCAACTTTTCAATGTAAAGGATCCTCATTCTTTGTAGCATTTTCTTTCAGCACATTCACATTGTGCATAATCTTTTGATTCTGATATCTTCATGTACACCACTTTCATTGCTAACTTTGGCAAATTCTCAACAAATTGTGAACAATACTTTGTAAGGGATAATTCAAAGTTCAAACATAAAATTTTATTGTTATTTGGGATCTCATTGACCACGTTTGGATGCCTATAACCATACTGGTTATTTTTGGGCCCTACTTAATTCCATGAAGGAATTGTTCTTATGTGGGAGCGACCTTCTGCAGACTGCAGACTATGAATACCCTCAAAGGGTTTTCATTTGTTAATCATTGATGAACAATATTTATCAGGCAATATTTTCTGTTCTGTTTTTCTATTCTTTGATGTTATCTTGTGGATTTGTTCCCTATTTGTCGCCAAAGTGCACCATTAAATATGAAAAGTATTAGCACAAACCAGCCAGCTGGTTTGAACTTCTCTTTCATCGAAAGAACATGTAATAGATGCTTACTCAAGGTATTGCACAGTATTTTGCATAAGAAATACTTGTTGTTTAGCTTGGAAAAATTCGACAATTTTAGAAAATACAAATTGATCTATGACATTTAGTCGACTTGCAAGCATCTATTGCTCAAAGAATGGGTTATGGAGCTTTCAATTAGGGAAATGAAGCAAAAAAATACAGAAATTTTAAAATGACAATGCCTAGTTAATTCCACAGATAGACTTGATTCCACGTTTTTATACATAAATATACGACAATGGATGCCCCAAGTGACAAGGGGCCAATGCAATAGCGCAGTTACACCGATCATAAAGAATTGAGCTTTAACATTCAGAAATTAAGCTGAGTGTTATGGATCGAGTGCTAACTAACCATCACCATGGAGAATAACATCCACACATTGGAAGCAATCCACCACTTTAGATGGCACAAGAAATTCGGCATCATCTCCAGTGACAATGCGCATATACCCACTTTCTGGCGGAGTGATTTCTAAGCAAGAATGACCGTAGACAACAGGCTTTCCCTCGAAAATCTCTATCTCCTCTAGAGCACCCCCATTTATAAACGACTTTCTCAGCTGCTTTTGCTTCCAAGGCTTCATCACACATTCTTTCTTGCTACCGGATTGAAGTGATGCATCGCTTCCAGCAGCTAAAGCCTCTGTCTGGCTTGTAGGTGCAGTTTCCATTGCCATATCTCTCTCTCTCTCTCTCTCTCTCTCAACTCACATTATATATATTGCTATTTTTCATTCCTAAACCTGGAAATTAAACCCTAACCCTAAATTTTCAAAAAAAAGTAAAACTCTACATTGCATCTTATAGATTCTTATACATTGACTCTATCTCTCTCTCTCTCTCTCTAGAAGATTCTCTTTAGCACGTGTTCTCTCTCTAAAATAAACTTGTGTGATTTTAAAACCCACTTCAATTGCTTTTCAACTACCCTTTAAATACATTTTAGGACAAACATAGACCAATGAGAAGCTCCAAAATGTGTTTTCTCTATCATTGATAACACACTCTCTCTGTCTCTTCTTGTTCTAGAGGCATAGTGTAGGACTTGACTGCCTTCCAAGGAGGCCATTGTGGAAAATTGTTTGCTTATTTTTCTTCAAGCTATATCACAATAGTGGCAAGCTATCTTTGATGATTCTCGACTCCCAATGCTTTTTGGGGTTAGTTTGAAATAAAATATGCTTTTTTAATTAGAATCAACAAACTTGTAGACCAAAGATATTCGTGATCTTTTAGATTGCCTTCTTTTGATTGGGCTTGCCTTGTGAGGGCAAAAACATATGTCAAGCAACGTCAAATTTGACTTTTTTTTAGCACATCAAAAAGTCTAGTTGAAGGGCAAGAAAAGTTTGTAGACTTTGGCATGAATGAGCAAAATTTTGATACAAAGGTCATGTTAACAAACAAGTTGACAAGTGTAATTCATCTTATTCTCTTCTTTTTAGCTTTGTCATTGTAGTGGTAAGTGATTGTGATAATTTGCTAAAAGTTGAGGGTGTAACACGTGGGTGAGTTTGAGCATTAAAATAAGTTTTTTTTTTAACTTTTCTATTCTTTTAAAATCAATCTTTGTTTTGTTATGGTTTGATGATTTTTTGATGCCCTGCTTCCTAAGGCAAAGCTTCTCATGATATATTAATCACCTTGTTTTCTTTTCTCGTTGTGTAGGAATAAATAGTGGATGCAATAAACATGGTTGCTTGACATGTTCCACCTTATGCACTTGACAAGGGACACATTCTTGCACATATGTATATATAGTCTTCTTCATACCAGCCCCCTTTGAATAGGCTTCCTGATTGTTTGATATGTCTTCAACATTCCACTATGCCCATCACTCGGAGATGAGTGTATCTTATATAATACTTGTGGATTTAGGAGCAAATTCAACTCTAGAATTATCATACAACAATATTTGTCCTTGCCTTTATAATGAGGATGAACAATAGATTGGAATTTTGTAATTCCTCCCAAAAAAAAAAATTAATCTGAATCTTCCATATACTCCACTTGGATGTCTTTTACCCAATCAGCATTATGATAAGGTTATTGCATAAATTGTGCCAAGTCTTAAATTTGATCACAACTTTTACAAGTAGAAGTGAGGAAGTCCTCCAAATCCAAAGTGGAACCTCCAAATTTTCTTTAAAGCAACCTGCAAGCTTCAAGATGCTCCCCAACTCCAAGCTAGGATGCCTCCACCTGCAAGTAAGGATCTGCAAGCCTCCAAGGATCTCTCCTCTACATGTGTCCCTACTCTTTAAACACAAAGATAGATAACAAGCTGGCCTCAAGTATTTACCACCCACCCATAGCTAGATCCAAGCTCCAAGCAAGACGTATCTAGCACCCCCTTGCTAACCATAAACAAATCACAAGCATACCACAACACTCCATAGCATACTCAAGATCCAAATCCTACTTATGTCTCATACCATAAGCAGGATCCAAACCTTAAGCATACTACCACAAGAAAGCACTCTACACACTAGTAGCAACACTAGAGCATAAGCAAAGCAAACAAGAGAGATCTCCCCCCTCCCAATGGAAACCCTACTACCCTCATATAGATGACCCATGGACCCGTCCAATGCAGTATGGAGTTCCATGCTCATCCAGAGAGAGAGAGAAGCCTATGGGAGTTAAAGAATCTCCAAGATCCTCCATAGGCTCATGGAAGGTCAAGAGACTCATTCCATAATCTATGACTCTTTGAATGTCTTTCTTGTGGGAGTTGGGAACTCAATGGACACTTTAGAAGGGCGCCCTCCTACTAGGTCCCATTGCCCAAGTTGTGCAAGTATACTTTGGTCCTAGACCATTAAAGTGATATGGTTCAAGGTTGAGGCCCAAGGTTTAAAGAAATAGCTAGAAAATTTGTTTCAGTCTTTCCCTGATTCGAGGAATATTGCAAACCTGAATCGACCCCCGAAAGTACTTGTTGCCAATATTCTCCCAAAAAAGGATCGGACTCATACAGTCCTTGAAGAGATTGAAACAACCTCAGTTCTATAACAGTAAAGCACAACTGATTAATAACCGGTAACCGACTCAAAGCATCCGCTAGAGTATTTTAACTTCCTTTACAATAACGTATATAAAAGTCAAAAATTTGCATCAGCTCAACCCATCTAGCTTGTCTCCCCTTTAAATCTGTAACATCACAGAAATATCGAAGAGTTTGATGATCCGTCAAAACTTTAAATCTGGCTCCATACAAATAATGTCAACAAATTTTCAAGGAATGAACAATTGCAAACAGTTCCTTCTCATAGGTACAATACCTAGACTGAGCAGGATTGAGTTTCTTGCTTTCATAAGCCACAAGATGTCCACTCTGCATCAAAACAGCTCCAATAGCATAACCACTGGCATCGGTCCTAACCACAAAAGCCTTATTAGGATCGCCAATGATTAGTATTGGTGCCGAAGTGACACTTTTCTTAAGCAACTCAAAACCATTATTCATATTCTCCGTCCACACCACTAGTGGACTCTCAGCCCTCCGGCTTAGCTTCTTATAGCCTTTCAAGGCCTGGGTAAGAAAAAATGCCAATAGAGCAAATTGGAGAATATGTCGACGGAAAAATCCTACAAACCCCAAGAAAAACTCGATTTTCCGAACTGTGGTCAGAATAGGCCAAACAATAACCCTCTGGATACAATTGGCCTCAATTTCCACTCCCCATTTGGAAATCTTATGCCCCAAGTAGGACAATTCCTTAGCAAAAAAGTCACACTTAGACTCCTTGGCAAAGAGCTTTTCCCTTCTTAGAATGTCCAAGACAATCCTAAGATGCTCTTTATGTTCTGCCAAAGTCTTACTGAATACTAGGATATCATCTAAAAATAGCACTATGAATTTTTCCAAATATGGCCTGAACAAATTGTTCATCATCTGTTGGAAAGTTGCTGGTGCATTGGTCAAACCAAAAGGCAACACCAAAAATTCGTAGTGACCAAAGCGAGTTCAAAATCTGGTTTTTGGTATATCTTCTGCCTTAATACGTATCTGATGGTAGCCCGATCTTAGATCTATCTTGGTAAAGTACCCAGCACCACCAAGATAGTCTATTAGATCATCCATCCGCGATAGTGGATATCTATTCTTAACGATTACCTTTTTCAATTTCTTATAGTCGATGCAAAACCTTATAGTCCCATCCTTCTTGGCAACCAAAACTACTGGTGATGCCCAAGGAGACTTACTAGGTTGTACCCACCCCTTTTTCATGTAATCATGTAATTGCCTATTTACCTCAGCCTCTTCCGATGAACTTATCCTATAAGGATGTTGTGCGATTGGAATTGCTCCAAGTATTAGGTCAATTTTATGATCAACTGTCCTTTCTGGTGGTAAACCTACAAGAAGGTCTAAAAAAACATCATTGAATTCATGCCTAAGTTCATTATAGGCTTAAATTTTGTAGTGTTCTCATTGGATATATTCATGGCATTTATGTTAAGTTCATCATCATTGCAACAAATGATATCATTATGAAAACATAAATAAACTTTAAAATCAAAATTCTTTATAATAGAATTAAGTTCATGTTTAGAATAAGGGTTAACATTTTTAGTGTCAACACTTAAACTAGCCTTGATCTTAATTAAAGAATTCTCATGCATGAAAGATAAAGATTTTTCAACAAAATCAATTCTCAATGACTTGTTCTTATCAAAATGTCGTTGTTGCCTAAGAACAATATCTACATTAGCTAATTGAACAACATGGAATTCTAGTTTTTCAGAATAATCTTGAATGTGCAATTCTACATCAGGAACAATAAAATCCATCAAATCGGAATTACTTCTCAATGCCATTGTCACACAGTATTTCTTCTCATTTTTTTGGTAGGAAGGCTTAGCGTTTGCACCAAATTTGTCAAAAAGGACATTAACAACTTGATCATTAACTCTACCTTTAATGCAAATAAGGTCATTAGGTCCAAAAACAAAAGAACTAAGGAAACAAACATCCATTTCATTACTTCAAGATATATTACCTAAGGTTGAAGCTTGTTTTTGGATGCAATCACGTGCAAGGTGACCCTCACCATTGCACTTGAAGCATAGGTTATTCTTACGAGCTTCGGCTTTATCATTGCCACCTTGATGATTTTTAAAAATTTTCTTGGTTTTCTTAGGGTTGTTGGAATTGGGATGTGTCTCACTAACAGCTTCCCTATCCTTCCTCTTAAATTGGAAACCTTTTTTCTGCTCATTAGGCTGTTGAACCCTAGGTGGCTTAGGTGTGTTATCAAAGTATTTTGCAGCCCCAATAGCATCTTCTAGGGTTTTGGGATGGTTCCTACGAACATCCACTTGATAATCTTTTGGTAACCCATCAAGTGCCACATTGGATGGGTTTGATAGATCAAATGTTGGGTTTTCATTGGTTTGATCCATTGGAGTTGCTTGTGTGTTTTTCAATTATGCAAATACAACAACAAGTGCTCAAATTAGAATGATAGAAATGCCTCAATTCTTACAACCGCTTTCGCCCGTCGCCACTGCATCCAACCGTATTCAGCCGCACTACGACTACTCTCGCCCACCTCTACCGCAACACACTTTCAATCGTATCCAGCCGCATTCCATTGTAAACGACCGCATACCATTTAACCGTCCTTTCGTCCTCTCACCCTTCCATCTCCATCGGAACCAGAGCCACCTCTTCAATCTCGACCGACGGCCCTGCATTAGATCTCAACCGACGCCCATCTCTCAGATCTCAACCGACGGCGCTCTGTGACATCTCAACCAACAGCCCTCAGTCCAATCTCGACCGACGGCCCTACCTCGCCCACCTCTACCGCAACACACTTTCAATCGTATCCAGCCGCATTCCATTGTAAACGACCGCATACCATTTAACCGTCCTTTCGTCCTCTCACCCTTCCATCTCCATCGGAACCAGAGCCACCTCTTCAATCTCGACCGACGGCCCTGCATTAGATCTCAACCGACGCCCATCTCTCAGATCTCAACCGACGGCGCTCTGTGACATCTCAACCAACAGCCCTCAGTCCAATCTCGACCGACGGCCCTACGTTAGATCTCAACCAATGCCCATCTCTCAGATCTCAACCGACGACACTCTGTGACATCTCAATCGACAGCCCTCAGTCCAATCTCGACCGACAGCCCTACGTTAGATCTCAATCGGCGCCCATCCTCAGATCTCAACTGACGGCACTCTGTGACATCTCAACCAATAGCCCTCAGTCCAATCTCGGACGACAGCCCTACGTTAGATCTCAACCGACGCCCATCCTCAGATCTCAACCGACGGCACTCTGTGACATCTCAACCGACAGCCCTCAGTCCAATCTCAACCGATGCACTACAGTTAGATCTCAACCGACGGCCCTCAGTTAAGTCTCAACCGATGGCCATTGTCAAATCTCAACCGAGGGCCTGCTTGAAATCTCAACCGGAGCCGGAACCCTTTGTTCAAATCTCAACCAGAGCCGATCGTCAGATCTCGACCGAAGGGGTCCCTCACCATCTCAGCCAGACCAAATCCACGCAAGCCCCTCGAGATTTTCAACCACGATCACCACTGATGAGTACCACATACATCAGCTTGAATCGACGATCTATCTGTCAACCCACACAAGCCACAGGTTGCACCGCTGTAAACGCAAGCAACTACATGGGCCTATGTCTGCATTAGGCCATAACGACCGCGTGACAGCCGTCAGGTTGACTCTTGCTCTGTAGCAACCACAAATACACCGTTGAGCGTCGCAACCATCTTCCATCGCCAACAAACAGCACTACATCTATCATATTCACCGCTATCGCAATGCATCCACCCTTGACCGTGGAGAACACATTCACAGACAGCCCACCTCCATCACACCTAGCTCGCATCTACACCGCAATCCCCCGTCAACCACCGCACACAACTCTCCTAACTACCTCCGCATAAAACACCTTCCTTCTTCATTAAACCACCTTCCTCACATCGCAACTGACCGCATGCCATCCCGTTAAACACACCTTCCACTTCAGTCGCAATAATCCGCACTCTCCCCACCTTACGGACCACCTCCACCTGCATCCTCAATCACACGTCACAACCATCGCAATCATCCCCATCCCGTTAAACCGCATTCTCTCACATCACAACCGTCATCCATCATAACTCGTAGGCATCGTAATATATCGTAACCATACAAATCGTAAACAATCGCAAATCACCGTCATCCATCGCAAACTGTACGGACTGCCATCCACCATAACCCGTAGGTATAGCAGCCCACCGCAAACCGTTGCCATCCATCCCGAACCATAGGATCCATCCACCATCGCAAACACACGCAACTCACTGTCATCCATTCTTGTCAATCCTCACAACCGATTCCGATTGACACCGTTCGGACCACAGATCACCGCACAACTCCACAATCCACTCATCTCCGTTCTCAACCTGTGGAAACCGCAAGCCATCTACACTTTCAATCGTACCCAGCCGCATTCACCCGCACTGACTCGCACTACAACCATTGCCACCACCTTACAGCCGTAGCAACCACAGTGATCCCTAGTGACATCCCTTGAATTGTAGTATCACCGTTAACCGTCCCCAACCCTTACACTGTAGTATTAACATTGAACCGCACCAGCCGCCTTCAACAGCAAACAACCACCTGCATTCACCATTCACCAACACCAACAAGCACCTGCATTCGCCATTCACAAGCACCAACCCACAATCAAACCGTAAACATCCACCTAGACCACACTAAACAAACTGACTGCCAAGAACTGTAGCCACCACATTAGCCTACATTCAATCGCCGCACTGCATTTAGCCATATCGTCTGTCACTATACACATACATCCGTCCCAAACGAATTCAACTGCCACAGAACGCACTCAACCGCAACCATTGCATTCAACCCCACCTGTCCACCATCACCACCGTAGTCAACCGTCACCAACGTAGTCACCACTAAGCCATAGTGCCTAACCGCATCCAACCGCACTTCTTTGCCCTACGACTACCATCGGCAATCTTCACCGCAACACACGGACACCGTAAACCCGCAACTGACTGCACCAGACCACAAATCACCACTAACCACAAACACCCGCAAATAACAACAACCCACTGTAACCGTAAACCACACCAGGCCATAAACCATAAATCGTAAACCGTAGGGACATCAAAAAAAAAATAAACTCAAAAACACCAGTACCCAATGGACCAAACAAAAGACCCTAAAATTTCAGACGATTATCCATACGAGGTTAGATCCCCTGTAGCTGAACAAATCAGACGTCATAGGTTCTATCGAATGAGAGCCCAACTTCTTTTTTTTGCATCCACAAACCCATTCGAGGAACAAGAACCTGATAGAGCCGAGTCTTCACGCGCACGACCTCATTTTTCCGGTGTTGAGCCCTCACAGGTCAGAACCAAACCTAATGGAGTTCTTGCTACCCACGAAGCTCATTTTGAAAGACGTACACCCAAGCTAGATCTACCAAAGTTTGACGGTAGTTCGGACCCTCAAATATTTTTGCAAATCTTTGAGAATGCATGTGATGTGTATGGCGAAACATCTCCTGATGCTATGGTCCAACTGTTTTCGATGACCATGATCGCTAAAGCATGTGATTGGTTTTTCAACCTCGATCGTGACGAAAAGACAGACTGGTCAATTTTAAAAGAATCCTTTATCAAGCATTTTAAGCCCTTTTGCTTGATCGAGAGCCCTTTTGTCAAATTGAGTAACATCAAAATGACAAAAGATGAGCGTGTACGAGACTATATCAAGCGTTTCAAACGCCTCAAAAGTTAAGTCCAAGAACAGCCCTCTGAACAGATGCTCATCATGTGGTTCCTAGTCAGACTTCCAAGATGGATTAGACGCGAGCTTAAATCCAATGATGAATATATGAGCCTAAAGTTAGCTATGTCTGATGCCATCAAGGAGGAAGATGAAGGATCAGATGTTGACGAATCCAGGGAAAGGCGAGCACCACGTGCTTCTGTCCATGAGTCGAAGCCGATCGAGGATACCCGAGATCGGCTTTGGAAATCTCAGTTGGAGCTGTTTAATAAGCAACACCAACTATAGATGGAGAAACTCACCAATGAGTTTCAAACTACCCTGAAGTCTATCCAAATCAGTATGCCTGGTCAGTCAAACCTTGCACAGGTACCTTATAGACAAAAAACAATATGGTGCCCACATTACCAGGCTACGCATCATGTTGATGCTTGTCCTTCATATCCGCCTATCCAAGCACATACAGTCCAACAATATGAAGCACAACCATCACATTCTTGACATTCCTTGACTTATCCCGAATATCCACCAAAAAAGTCCAGAACCATTAGCCATACAAGATGGCTATGCCGTTATACAAGGGCCATTGCACACCAGATGTTTCATCTGTGGTGAAACTGGCATTAGAGGAGCTTTGAGCTCCAAAAAAACCCTTTAAAAATTCGTGCAAGATGTAGTTTATATTATTAAAATATTATAACACTAATACTTTTGACTTGCCATAACTTTTTAGTCGTAGCTCAAAAGTATATCACATAACATATCATTGGAAAGCCCTTGTCGAGCGCTTTCCAATGCACTAAACTCCGCTAAATTCGGACTTACCACTAAGAAGCTATGCCATTTTTAGTGTGGAATCAAAATGTGGACTCAAAAAGTTACGTTACGTAGATTTCAAATTTGAGTGTTTTGATTGGTCCATGTGTAAGACAAAATTGAGAAAAAATATAAAAAGAATCTTTACAAAGGGTCTTTTTTGGATTTAGAACTCCTCTAATGCCACTTCATGGTTGATTGTCTAGTTAAGACCCAGTACCATGCTGAGGGTCCCAACTGTATTAGAAAACACAGTCTCAAAGACTGTCCAAAACAACCAACTAAGATCCTACCTGCCCATCACGTCAGTTATGAATCACAATAGGATCCTCACGACAACACAACACGAGCACCATAGCACCCAAAAGCTCAACCTGCTGCTCACTTGAGAAGTTTCTTGCAAACTTCTAAATTACCAATCAACACATGCTAATCAGATTTCCAATGTGCCAATCCACAATAAATCTACGATTCGGAAATCCATATAGAGATTCGGTTATGGATCTCTTGTTCAACGAGGTCCTCAGGACATAGTACCTCAACCACACCTGCATCTCAAGCTATCAATGATAGTAGATTTTCGTGTCACCTACCCTGCCTTGTTTTGACAAGGGCATGTCAAAGTAAGTTTCATCACTCTACAAAACAATGGCATATTGCAACTGTCAAGGTAAATTATCAATGTTGATGAATGCAAGTTTTGTTCGACAAGTGCTCTACAATTCTCACTCTTTGTCACATTTGTTTATTTCCTTGTTTCTCTTCACCTATTTTGTGTGATTGATTTTTGCATAAGGAATAGCTACTGCACGAGAGTCTTCTATAGAGCATCTCTAGAACACATTTTCATTCATTTATCCATCTTCAAATTCCCTTGTACAACAGTTTAGGATTTTTGAGACATATGAGAAATCCATGTCAAATTAGAGTTGATTCCTGCATCTCATTGCCATATTATTTTTTGAGTTAACTACAGCAAGATCGAAACAAATTTAGTTAAAATTTGTTCAATCTTTAGTCCAGTCGCATGTTCAATGAGTTTCAACTACGTGTTCCACATGCCGATCCAATCCTGAGCATGAACAGTTACCAGCAACAACATCCCAACAAACAGATTTGGGGGGGAGAGAGAGAGTGGATCTGCTTGGATCCATTGGAATAGTTACGCTGCTAGCAACAACACCAGCAAGATCGACAGCCAAGTTCACAAACCCAAAGTCGACAACGACAAGGCTAAGAAGACAGATGGGCAATCCAAAGCGACTCGATCAGAAGAAGTATCCCAGTCACGACGAAGATCCTTCAGAAAGAAAAAAAACACAAGCATTGGAAAACCAGTCTCCTTCTTCAACCGACCTCTTGCCATACTTTTGCGCCCATTCTCATGCCTATCGCCCACACCATCTACCGTTGTCACTACCACCCTTCCCTCCATCCATTTGTTTATCATTAGTTTACTATTCTTCTGAGAAATCCCTAGTTTTTATAGTCCTACTGAAGCAGTTGAAAGATCATTGCAAATGTCTTGCCGAGACCAATTGCCACCTACAATGGTTGATCAGCCAAAAGAAGACCTACAAAAGCAGGCGAAGCAGCTAGAATACATCCAAAATTAAGCAAAGAAGCTAAGGAGGAAAGGAAAAAGCTTAAGCAATAGATGAGTCAGATCAATCTTGATCAAAAGAAACTCTCTGGAGTAATGATAGTTGAATCCCCTCTTATGAAGCCCAAGTAGATCCAAAAGTAACGGATCATAAGAAAGAGCTCCAGAAAATGAAAAATGAAGACATCCGTGAACCTGCAAAATAAAACGAGCTCCTCATCCAACAAGTGGTGGTCGAAGCTCGACATTGCAAGGGTCCAAGGCTGCAACTGTAGAACTATCAGTTCCTTCACCCTACCACCAAGCCTTCATCATGTTTCCTTACCGTTACCAAACCGTCCATCCAAAACTGTTCCTACTGCCAATTTTTGATGAATCCATCCCCTTGAGACTGATAATCAAAGTTTGTGCAACCTGCAGGTCAATGGTTTTCCTTGAGACTGGAACTTCAACTGAGAGAATAACCACGGAAACACCCAGAAGCGAATGGAGGATACAGACCTCCTAGAAGATAGAATCTGCCAAGAAACCAAAGATAAAACCGTCAATGGCAGATACAAGTGACAAAACAAAGAGACACATGGAAAGCACTTGAGCATGCAAGTTGTGAAGCTGCTGAGAGCTCTCAAGTTTTGAGAATGTCAACCACCTATAGCAATAAAACATTCTGATCCAATTGTGGCAATTTATAAAAAATAATTTTTGTGTTACAGACCGACGACAATAAGAACTTGGTTTTATGTAAGCGAATGAAGATCTACACTTTTTCAAGTACCATTCGAAGATGCCAATGCAAAAGCGGAGCGACATCGTCCAATATGGGTTGCAGTGGGTCCTGCAACACATTAGGGGTGGGATGATGTTGGCTGATTCTGTCGAATCCCCAAGATACTTGGACAGAGCAACTCAAGAGCATCTCTCACCTTAGACGGAGGAGGTCTCTGAGAAGTCGAGACCAACGAAGACTGAGAGCCGAGAAATACTATCCCTTCTGATAGATCTGTTCTGCTATCCATGGTCAGATTGAGTATGCGACGATTTCTCATCAGATGAAGTATCTTCATTTCTTTTATTACTTCGTGATGGTTTAGTATTAGTAGCATTCTCCTGTATTGTGCTATCTTCATCTTCATCATCTTCAACAATCAAGGAAATACCTACAAATTTCACTTTGTCGCACTAATAGAAAAAAAAATAGACAGTAGAAACTATGGCTAATTAAAATTGGAGGAGTCTCACAAGATTGATCATAACTTGAGCAATATAATTCCAAATGGAGAAAACTCAATACCTCCAAAAAGCTGAAATCAAGAGCTACAAACCTAAAATAAGAGATCAAATAAAACACAAAAAATAAGGGATCAAAATTTGACCCAAGGCATTCTAGAGTTTGAAATTTCAAGAAATTAAAAAGAATAAGACTACCAAATTCAAGAAACATCTAAACCTAATGACAATCATGAAAGATCATGATGTAGTTTGGATCTTATGATCTGATACCAAGAAATGTCATGTGAAAAATCCAAGCAAATAGCAATAATAATGGAATTAAAGCTAGTAGCAAAAAAAGTTACAAGGCATTCATGATAACATGCACATAAAAAGCAAATGGCAGAAGGATCTCAATGGAATCACAATAGAAATGAGCAAATGATTACAAAGATATTAAAAAGGGCATGGATTTATGTAGATAAGGCACATGAGACCTAGCAATGAAAATCCCCAAGCTAATATTCACAAAGACGAGGCTAAGAGCTCTCTCATTTGCAAATGGGCCAAAAGATTCAAAAATTGATGTCTCTTGCCTAATTATAGACAATGTCATAACTTAACTAAACTATCTTGAAGGACAATTAGCCCTTGTTAAGTCTTATTACATGTATTTGGACCCATATTGGACTATTATCCTTACTAAGGTACTTTGAAGGGCCTAAAGAGAGAACTGCCTATATGTGAGGTATGTCATGGCCATCACTCTTCTTTCTCTTCTTCTCTATTCTCTTCTCCTCTATGCTCATTACTCCCTTGCAGTGCCCAGCTACATCTTCTAGAGTGCAATCTACCGTTGATCCTTTCATCAATTTTGAATCGCCATTCATTGCTTGTCTAAAGCGCAAGCTAGCCACGACCGATTGAAGGTTGTGTTCAATTTATAAGACAATTCATGCATATGTAAACCATTAAATAACTGCCACATGACATTGCCTAAGCACTAAACTTTTTCTGATTTTCAATCACTGTCTTTTCCACGGATAATATACTCACTGGCCGCTAGCAATGGCTGATGACTCATCGCACCTTAGCGATGTACAATGGTGTAGTTTTTCCTCTTAACTACCCCATTGCTATGTAGTGTATGTGATTGTGTAAATTGCCTCTTGATTCCATGCTCCTTGCAAAATGCCTCAAAGTCATCTCCCTTGTACTCACCCCCTCTATCAGATCTTAGCACTCTAATGCGTGTCCAACTAGTTCTCTACCAAAGGTTTGAATTCCTTGAAGTGAGAATGTATCAGATTTCTTCTTCAAGAAATAGATCCATGTCCTCCTAGAGTAGTCGTCAATGAATGTCATAAAGTAGTAGGCTCCTCCCAATGTTATGGTCTTCATAGGGCCACATAAATCACTATGGATGAGCTCAAGTGGTTTCTTCGCTCTAGCACTCCCCCCTTCTTGAACTTCTCTCTATGGTACTTCCCCATCACGCATCCTTCACAAATAGAATGCTGCTCATCCTGTATTGCAGGTAATCCACTTACCATCTTCAATTTGGCCATCAACTGTAGACTTTCATACTTCAAATGACACAGTCTTATGTGCCACAACTCAGATTGTGCAGCTATTGATGAAGGTAAACCACATTCACTTGGCTTGGCCACATCTAACTTGTAGATCCCACAGTCATTGTCACGATATCCCGTTGCCACCACTTTGTAATCATGATCCATATCTTTCATCAAACAAATATCTTTGACAAAATCAACCTGCAAACGTTGATTTCTCATAACTCCAACATAAAGTAAGTTTTTTGTAAGTCCAGGTACATAGAGTACATTGGAAAGATTTCTGATCTTACCATCGAAAAACTGCATAGGTACATTGCCAATGCCCTGAATCTGGAATTCCTCCCCATTGGCTTGCGTGACCTTCTCCCCATCATGGATTGGCGAGAAGTTCTCGAACCAATCACGCTTCCTAGTCATGTGTTGTGCGGTGCCGAAATCAATGAACCATCTAGCACCATCGTCCACCTAAGATGCCAATGCTGATGTTAAGACATTGGTCTCGTCGTCCTCTCCATCATCCTCAACAACGTTCCCTTGTTGCTTCAGCTTGCCTTTCTTGATGTCCACTTTTTTTTTACAATGTCTTGGCTTATGTCAATAGTAGCACTTGCCTTTTGTCTTTTTCAGCTTTGATGAGGATGACTCTCCCTCGTCCTTTTGCCCTTTTTTCGAATGCACTTGCACCCATGTTGCTTGTCTTTGGCCACCAATGTTTGGTCTTCCTAAGTGGTATATCTTGATTTTACCACCTCCCGCTTTTGCTCTTCCTGCAGTAAGATCCCATGAAGATTTTCAAAGGTGGGCAATCTCTCCCTCGAAGCGTACTACTCACGAACGTTTGCAAGCTTTCTGACATGCCACTCATGGTAGTGTGCAACAATTCAACATCTCTGACTAGTTCTGCAATGACAACAAGTTGGTCTTGCAATTGAGAGAGTGTCATTGACCTAGACCCTGGCATTTAAGGCCTATGTATTTCTCATCCTCAGGCCGAGCATTATAAGGTTGCAAGTAGGCTTAGAAATTGAGTATGGGCTAGTAGTAGCATGTTATTCAACTGAGTAGGGCTTTTTTGCTTCTGAATGCAAGTAGTTTGAATTAGTGCCATTAAGAACCCAGCTACGAGTGGGATTTCCATTTTGAAATTTGAGTGGGAGTATGAGCTGGGGTTAGAAAATTCTAAATGCGAGTAGCCCATTATCATTTTCCTACGACTTATCCTATAAAGAGACAACAAATTATTGTCAAAATTCTGATGTTTCACCTAATCAGTGATTCCTGATAAACAAATTCACAAACCTAAGCTTAGGAGATCAAATTCAGTGGAAAAATACAATGAGAAAGGCTCTGTTGTGGGAATTGGTGCTTTGAAGAGCTAGCCCATAACCTTCAAATGAGAGTCTAACAAAAGTTATCTGGACTTGTGAATTTGGAATCGTTTTCCAAATCCGAACAAGAAAAACACAATTCAGATTGCAATGGATAGCACAAAGTAGATCTAATAAGCAGTTAAGCAGTGAATTCAAAAGTGCATAGCTAATAGCTTGCCAATCAGAAATCAGGCAGTTAGAAAGTTGAAATCAAAGATCTTCAAAGTCTTCTTTAAATTTTCATGATTTTAGAGTATAACATTGCTTCTTTTTTTTTGTGATTTGAATAATGCCAATTGTGAGCTAAAAACAATAGCTATAAGTTTCCTTAGTGACTATTTAATATTAATGATTGTAGATTTTTAACAATTGTAGTCTTGATTTACAAAAAAATTGAAATTTGAGTATTTACAATTCACAATCTCATAATCAATAGACTCAAAATCATGCATAATTTTTAAAGTATTAAATTCACAATATTGTAGTCAGTTTTCACAAAAGTACTTGCAAATTATATTATCAAGTATTTAAGTTTTATTGCTCAATATAAAAGTTTCAAAATTGATTTTCACACGAGTAGTTGTAAATTTCACAATCTAATATTTGTGATTTCATGATGCACATTTCACAAATTCAGAACATGAATATCACAATTTACTATTTACAAATTGATGAAAGTAGTCATAAAGTTTATAGTGCTCGATTTCACGATTTAATTTACAAAAATGATCACAATGTGTGCAATTAAGTACTCACAATAGCACAATCTATATTAACAATTTCATTATAAATATTTATGAAAATAATCACAAGTATTATGATTCAACACACTAATTTCATAATGCAATATAATTAATGAAATGCACATTTGATATCCAGAAAAGTCTCACTTTAATATTTATGAAGTTTAATATTCACAATTTGAATATTTAGAAAGTCGCTATTCATTAATCGTAATTGCATTAATTCAATATTCATAATTTCACAATTTACAAAAGTCATGATTGAATACCCACAATTTTATAGTCTAATATTTACAAAGGCGATTTACAATATTGATTTTTATGATTTGAAAATACTTAAGATTATATAATCATTTTTCATAAATGAGCTTTTTCATAATTATTGTCATTCATAATATTCAAGAACACAATTCAAAAACATGTGTTTATGTACTGGGTCATAGTGAGATTATTCTCATATGTGCACGATTGATCTTGTGTGGTTCTACACTGTATTCTTGGTTGCTAGGATTTTAGTGCACTTAACCTAGTCGGTGAACATAGACATATGATCAAGTATTGTGTTGGACAATTACTTGCAGAGTTAACAGATCTTGTTATAAAAGATTTATTTGTTGACTTAAAAGTGACTTGGATAAGGATCTAAATGTGGTCTTGTACTGGTACAATTTAAGATCTGCATGATGCATGATTTATGTATTATTGAGATTCATCAATAATAATTATGTGCATAGACTATATAGAAGTTCTTGGTAGAGTATTTCTCAAACGAGAAAAAGACTCAACTCATTAGTGATTGTATCCTAGAGAGCTTAATTGGATAACAAATCATACTGGGTCCAAGAATGATAACTGAATTTTTATAAAATCTCGTAGAACTTTAGATATCTAAATTCAGTTCTAGATAGTAATCTAAAGTTTTTGTGGTTGAAGATAGTACACGCTTTGGTTTACTTGGCTACCTGAGTTGTAAACTCGGGTACCCAAGTGGCAATCCTTATAGGCCCCTTTTTTAAGCTTAATCTTCTCTAATGACCATCACATTGTCAATGCTTAGACCACTCTAATACACTTCAGCTATTAAATCCTTTTTCAACTCCCACTTTCCTCACTGCCCAAGTTAATTATTATTCTATAGATATGGGCGGAAAAAAAAATCATGATTCTAGTTCTTTGGATGAAACATTCAAAAGAAAGAATTTCTAGAGTCACCAATGTTTTGTCCCACCAAATTAGCTCTTCTAGAATAGGTTTTAGATCAAGAATTTACAATCCAACAGTAGAGATGATGTGGTACTAGTAAGCGCAACCAACTACTTAGAAAAACCCATTTACAAACTCAGTTGTTAAGGTTCTATAGAACTACTTTTGACAATCAAAGGACTAATATTAGAGATTCAAAAATCTAAATCAGATGTGTTTATAGGTTTCATAGCCAAGAGAAGAATATCAGATCCTATGGATTCCTTTCTCAAATTCCATTATGTTGGATCAATAGCCATATTACTCATTCAATAATTCGATGGTCATCTCTTGATCCTAGTTGCAAGGGGCTATTGGGCACTACAAAGGCCCACTAATCTGTGGAGGACTAATCACCATATGCCGGTCAAAGATCAAGTGACTCAACGTATGATGTCTATTGCAGCTTCCACTTCCAATAGCCATAAAAACTAGTGGAATGAGTAGCCACAATGACAACATCATATAACCATTTTAAAACTAAACAATTGTAACTGCCAATTCACACAACTTACAAAACTACTAGCAATAAGTGAATGTTATATCGAGTCTTACTATTTAGCATTATTAGTTTCACTAGTGACAGTGACATTTGTTTACATCATAGCTTTATTTGTATGCATAAATTGACAATGTAGGGGACTTTCCACATGTTGACATGAGAATTACATTAAGCCCTTTTAGATCATCTTCCATTCAAACATTCAATTGTACATGAAGAATTTTGGCTCCATGAATTCAAAAACAAAAAGGAGAGTTGTCATGTGAAATTCGTGATTGGTGTCATATGCGATTTCCAAAGGGATACACATGCTTCCTAAGAGAGTGTAGATGCCAAGTTGTATTGCTTGAAAGTCCATGATTGGCATATTAAGATGATATAAGTATTGTTTTTCATTTTACAATATTATCAAACACAAAATTAATATTTCACTGATGAATTTTATTTAAATTTGCAACATATTTTTCTACCGACATTGAAAGGATGCTTAATCTAACTGAAGATGTATGAAGCACAATATCCAAATTGTCAACATTCATGAGGTAATGATTCTCAATGACACAGTTTGAACAATTAAAAAATAGTATTTATACAATCAGTATCACACATCAATGCACTAGTAACATTGAGTTTGCATATCTATATCCTCAAACGTCATCAAAATAGATAAATAAAATAGATCCACACATAAATGCTAGTTGGCACAAGAGTCTATGTTTATATAAAAGAGTATTTGATGCAAGCAGTGCTCGTAAAAAACCAACAAATACAAACAACGCAATTGTTGATATTTAGTTTTCACTGTTTCATTTTAGATTTATAGGTCTTTTATATGGCCCAAAATCATACGTATTTTAGTTATAAATCTTAGGATTTAAAAGTTTGTTTTAACCTTTTACTAATTCTATAATAGTTTTGTGAGTTTTTTATAAGGTTAGTTTGAAACTTTTTTACAAGCACTGGATGCAAGGAGCAAAGAAGTTCTACCACTGGCTCGTTGTAGTTTCTCAAATGAATTCTTACCACTCATAAAGGTCACTAGAAGGACCGTTCCCCAATTTATGCTCTCACCTCATATTTGGTAACATTCCCATGGAGGTGTGTGCTTTTGCAAAGTCATATGTTGTGACTTGTGAAAGAGCTCAATGGGGGATGCCCAAGGCCTGATTGGTTGAACCCATAAAACCCGAGGCTGCCCAATGATCTCTACCCTCTCGAGAAGCGAGTTAAAAGTGACACTTTATTTCTTCTTCTATGTGCTGTTTTTGTGTATGCCATTGGAGTGAACTCTTGACATCAAGAGGACTCCAAAAAGTGAAGCTTTTGGGCAATGTGACCCCACCAATCCAGCTACTAAAGTGGATGGGTTGTGGGTTTGGTTGACCTTATCATTCTCTAGAACTCATGTACTTGTTACTTTCAATTCATGATCTTATCTGTAATATGACATGAGATCTACCACCTTTTTCAGTAGAGACTGCACACCATACAGACTAATTTCTTTCTTTCTGCTCTTTTTCTTCTGAGGGAAAAAAGAAGAGAAGTAGATGGGCATGCAGATGGTCGTGGTCAGCTGCAGCTGAAGCTTGAGCATATACAGCTGATCATCCATAGTAACGAAACGACCAGGTGTTGATTTCTCCCTCTACACCATGGAAATGAAAAAGCATCTTTGGTTTGGACATGCCAACAACAGCATGGATTCTCAGTTGCGTGAGGATGCTGCTTTGCCAGCGAATTGTGATGTGCAACTGAGACTAGTGGCCCACCTATTCTGGAGTGCACTGTCTCTTGTTGTCTTCATCTATGATGCTTTATCAAATTTTAGCTCAATCTGTTTTCCGGTAGAATGTCCAAATGCATAAAAAGCGGCTCAAGAAACTGAGATTGTCCCTGCATAGGATCGTCACTGCTGGCTTTCGTTCATCTAGAGATCTAGAGATGGGTCATCTCAGTCATGCGCTTGATTCAGGTATTAGAATGTTGTTGTGCTCGTTATGGGTGGCTTCAGTTCTGCAAGTTGCTCTGTGTCAAGGTAGCTGGGAACTTCTTGTGCAGAATGCCGGCATCGCTTCAATGCATACTGCAGTCACGCACTATGGAAATGTGA
Organism: Diphasiastrum complanatum; assembly: GCA_029204225.1. NCBI lineage: Eukaryota > Viridiplantae > Streptophyta > Lycopodiopsida > Lycopodiales > Lycopodiaceae > Diphasiastrum > Diphasiastrum complanatum. The sequence goes on from CM055108.1 coordinate 21,685,610, forward strand.
TTCTGCTTGATAGAACCGACATCGGACCTTCTCAAATCAAGCTCCCGAATGGAAGATGCCGCACTGATTCTACAGACCTGACTAGCACTACGGATTGCTCAGCCCACTCGGTCTTGTTCACTCCTGGAGCAAACAGTGTCAGGCCACTTTACATTGCTACTGATACCTGGTGTTCATCTGGCCAATTCTTTGGTGATGGTACCCTGGTACAAACTGGTGGAGATTCTGACGGCAATACAAAGGTGAGACGATTTTCACCCTGCAATGATGGTACGTGTGACTGGGTTGAAGCAACGGATCAAACTCTACAACAAGGAAGATGGTATGCCACTAATCAGATACTACCAGACGGAACGAGGCAAATTATTGTTGGAGGGAGGAGTGTTTTCACGACTGAGTTCATTCCTGCCAACGGGCAGGGAACCACTACCTTAGCGCTTTTGCAACAAACCAACGACGCACAGAATGACAACTACTATCCATTTGTTCACCTCATTCCAGATGGAAATCTCTTCATATTTGCTAACAGAGACTCAATTCTCTACAACTACGCAACAAACACAGTTGTTAGGACCTACCCAAAGATTCCAGGAGAACCAAGGAACTATCCCTCTGCAGGATCCTCAGTACTGTTGCCCCTTACTGCTAGCAACGGCTTCCAAACAGCCGAGGTGCTTGTATGTGGAGGTGCACAATACGGAGCATTTCTTAATCCACAAAATTTTTTACAAGCCTCAGATAGTTGTGGACGCATAACTGTAACAGATGATAATCCAGGGTGGGCAATGGAGACCATGCCCGCTCCGCGTACGATGGGTGACATGGTGCTTCTTCCTACCGGGGATGTTCTCATCATTAACGGTGCTCAGAATGGCTGTCAAGGTTGGGGCAATGCTAAGAATCCAGCTTTGAGCCCAGTTCTTTACAAGCCAGCAGCTGCAGCAGGCCAGCGCTTTACAACCTTAGCTGCAACTACAATCGCCAGGGTATACCATTCAACTGCCAATCTCCTTCCAGATGCTCGGATACTTGTTGCTGGCAGCAACACCCACCAATTCTACACCCTCACTGGCGAGTTCCCAACAGAATTAAGAATAGAAGCATTTTCACCTGATTATCTTAGCTCCGCAAACAACAACAATAAACCCACAATTGTCAGCTCTCCAGCAGGTGCTGTTTCTTATGGAACCACTTTCACTGTAGTCTTCTCTGTCCCGACTGCACCACAAAATATCATAGCAATTAATCTAGTGAGTTCGCCCTACACCACACACTCCTTTTCGCAAGGACAGCGACTCTTGGAATTGGCGGTTTCTAATCAGGTGACTACTGGTAACAACTTTCAAGTTACAGTCACTGCTCCCAGCAATAACGTCATAGCTCCAACTGCTTATTACATGATGTTCGTAGTCAATCAAGGAATTCCAAGCAGTGCAGTCGGGGTGAAAATCTCAAACTGATGACTGCTTTGAAAATAAGACCTTTCTTATACTCTTGTACATGCTTTCCAGATGTAGCCACCAGGATACGCTGGCCAAAATATTCTAGATCACGCGCGTCGTACTGAATTGTGCAGAGCTCAATTGAGCATGCATGATTGTCGATGGATTTTTTCGATTTAATCTAAAATAGTGAATAAACTACATGCGACGTATCTCTGATACGTCAGGAAGTACGATATTAGCTGTTAGTACATTTCACTTTTCACATGTTCCTTGTATGCACTGGAAAGAGTTGTAATTTTTATTTAGCTCAGTGCAACCTCATATCCCACACTCTTATCATGATACTTTGTGGCTACCAGCAAGTAACACATTCATTAAGTGATGCTTAGTTTATGCTTATATTATCACGTGTATGGATTGCTATGCTGGCAGCCGAATACAATAGGAAAATGTCATTATTCCAAATCAAGGACAGATTTGGCACTGCACATAGAAGAAGCTTCAACTAGATCAAGAAGCTTGATTTTAAATGGGCTCATTCCTCCTTGCTGCAGTGTGCATGGATCAATATCCTTTTCCAGCTCTATCAAACGCTTAGTCAACCAACCAATACTGAAAGTGTAAATTGCAATTGTTTGTGGGTAGGAGCACTTGTCCACCATTATTTCTAGATCTTCTGAAGGTGAGAAACTATAAGATTTTTGTCATGTTTTCAGCATTGTATGTGATAGCATGGTCTAAATTTAAATTTGCAATGAGAGCATGTCAATCCAAACGTATGCCCGATGCTGCTATCATTATGTGATGAATCAAAGAATGAATTGAGTTTGGGACCACCATTACCTACTAGGACATAACTATGGGACCCCGTCTTTTTCTACAAACTTGAATTGGGTGTAACTTTCAGTCCTTTGCCCTCAAAATATGGATTTCTCATGGATGAAACCTTGAAAATACATAAGACTCATAGACAGTGAAATCTGAAAAATATATAGCCCTCAGAAACGGTATCATTCTAGGAAAGTTGAAAATTATGTCTGTAGATTTTTTCTTTCAGATTTTCTTGACACACATTATGTACGATAATGCATGTTTGTTGGTCCATGGTAAAGATACAATGGCATTGTGTCCTCTTGTCTCGCTGCTGTCAAGGCTCGACAAAAGGACTTACCATTATATCCTTACAATGGGCCTCCAAACACCCATTATCTAGTCCATAGTGTGCCTTACAATATTTTTTCATCCCAAATTGAAAAGGATATTTTTTCATCCCAAATTTTTTGACAAACTGTCTTGACCAGCATGAGTTCCTTTTCAAGGCAAGGCCAAATGTGCGATTTTAAATCTTTTTTTAAGACATCCCCAATATTAGCCATTTGATTAATGTTGACGTTATGTACAAAATTAGAGATGAACCTGGGATGAACTACAAAACAAACAACAGAGTGAAGTGAACACATGTTAAATCTATGTCTCACCTGTTAAGGAAGTGTCACTTCTCTGCATAACACAACTCACATTGACATGAAACATAAGCTTTTTGTTTTTGAGTCACAGAGTGAATTACATTTAAGAAATTGTTTAAGTTTTAGAATCTTATTGCTAATTCATTTTTCATAGAATAAAAGTGTTGTTGAGCTGGTGTTGGTTCGATGAGACTGGTAAGGAGATCTGCGCATATGATCCACGACTTATTAGAGCTGAAAGACATTCAAATATCCATGACATAGTCCTAAAAACTTTCCACCATTGGTTCTCACTACTGCCACATTATTGTGATTTTTGCTGAGAAAGTTAAAGAGCATCATTTCATGACAATAGTTATCATCTTTCTGAATCTAAATAATGGACTAGAACATGCATTTTTAGAGGCACATTGTAGGGATATAATGGAGACACTACTTGCCATTGTGGGCGTGCAGAAACACCTTAGAACTCCCAGAAAGATTCATTTTGTCAAAATCCATCCATGCTCCTTGATTTCAAGATTTAGGTGGTTTAGGCCTGAACCCAGTGATCAGGAAAGCCGTGGAAGGACAACTTTGATGAAAACCTGGTCTAAGAAAAATATTACAGGATCAAAAAGTTTTTAAAATCGAGTGCTTAAGAAATATGCAGGAAAACTTGGTCTAATAAAAATATTACAGGATCAAAAAAGCTTTCAAAATCGAGTGCTTAAGAAATATGCAGGATTTTAGAGGGTTAATTTTTTTTTTACAAGAGAATGTGCCTCCAACATGTATACATGGCAGGATAAAATCCTCCACTCTTTGAAAAATATAGGAAATTTTAGGATTCAATTCTTAAGAAGTCGGTTTTTTAAGGACACTATTTAAGTAATCTCGGCTATAATTTGAAGCTTAAGGCATATGCCATAGCCTGTATCAGCTAGGCCCAATGCCCTTGAGACTTGCCACTTGGTCACTTGGACAATGGCACATTTAAGATCCACCTTACAATTGAATGCACATTGCCATGCGCGACTTGCGAGGGCGAGCATTGAGCATTGAGCACTGACTCCTAAGCAGTGAGGCAGCGAGGGTCGCGACTTGCGAGGGTGAAGCACTGAGGCAGTGAGGCGCGATCAGATCATTGAGGTGCGATTAGATCACTGTTTCCAGTGGACAGTACTCCACACGTGTGAGGCTGCTCTCACTAAAAAAATGATGTGTTGATCCATTGCTCTTGCTTAAATCCAAGTGTAGTGAATCTAGATCAAGATCTAATGTGTAGAACTTGATAGATTCATTGATTTTGGTATCAGAGCTAAGTAAGAGAGTGATCATTGAATCATAAATATTGTAAAGATCATTGGCAAAATTTGCTTTTGGCCAATACTAGTGAGGGCGAGTTCTTCTAGAGTGATAGCTTGTAATCATTTGGATCAAAACGACTTGGAGGCTGTGTATGTACTTTTCATACGTGTGAAATCATACAGCAACTTTCAATTCAAGTTACTTTGTGTTTGTTGGTCCCAAAATCACAATACTAGTTCATTTTTTGTGCTTTTTGAAGCATAGTATTGATCTAGATTCATTCTAGCTAATGCCTATGACCAAATAGTGTTTTGGATCATTGAAGCATTTCTTTTTAGAGTCTAAGATCAGATCTTAGAGGCTGATTTGTTCAAATCCTTAGTTGAAGTGAAATCTCTAAGAAAAGTGTAGAGCAATTTTTTTGTGAGTGAAAGCTAGGAGTTTTTGGTAAGATCTTTGAGTATCATTCAAGCTTGTGTGCTAGTTTGATAGAGACAAGCCTATAGGCATTCTAGTAAGCTTTAGGCCTTTTCATAGATCTTTTAAAATTCAAAAATCTTTGTGATTTTTAAAAGAGCATTCATTCTAAAGTGTCATCCATGGGTGGATATTTGATAGAATCAAGTGAGAGACTCACTTCCACAAATTATTCCATTTGGAAAGTGAGAATGGAATCACTCTTAGTGAACCATGATCTATATGACATAGTTCAAGGAGTAGAGCAAGAGCCTCAAACTCCCCAAGAACAAGCCAAATACAAGAAGAGAGCAAGATCAGCTCTACATTGCATAAAATTAAATGTATGCAATGACCTCTTGAAAGAGGTGTCTTCTTGTACCTCATCCAAAGAGGCTTGGGATTCATTAAAGATCATTTATGAATCCAACAATACTTCAAGAATCCTCATGCTAAGAAATCAAGTTTTCCAAAGCATGAAAGGAAGTGGAGAGAGTGGACAAGAGTATGTCCTTAGGATCAAATCTCTTAACAAGGAGTTAAGTGCAATAGGAGAGAAGATCGAAGATCAAGAACTAGTACAAATCATCTTGAATGGTCTAGGTAATGAGCTCACCAACTTAGTCCAATCATTTGCCATTCAAAACTCTCTTCCATCCATTGAAAAGTTGCACAATGTTCTTGTGGCCGAGGAGAGTAGGCTTCTACACCTCAAGACAAGAATGGATAGCATGTCACTTAATGGAGGAGAGGAGAAGCTAACTTTACATCTAAAGGCAAGAAGAAGCAAAATTCATTCAAGAAAAATCAAGGCAAGGAGGCCGAGATGAAGAATGGAGGATCTACCTCCAAAGGCTACCATTTCAAGAAACTTGCTTAGTGTAGGACAATTAATGGACAATGGACTAGATGTACATTTCAAGAATGGAGTTTGTTCCATCTTGAAGAATGATAAGTGCATAGCTAGTGGCATTAAGCAAGGTAGACTTTTCAAGTTGGATGCTAATGTTGCAAGTGAAAGTGTGAACTTGGCTAGGGAGGAGCTAACTCAAGTGGAGCTTTGGCATAAGAGATTAGGCCATCCTAATCTTCAATCTATGGAGTCAATGGCAAGCAAGGAACTAGCTCTCCTACCAAGAGCTTTCAAGAAGTGTGGAAAGATGTGTGAGGCATGTGGCCTTGCAAAGTCACACAAGTCTTCTTACAAGAGATCTTCATCAAGATCTCTCTCTCCCTTGGATCTCATACATTCTGATGTACATAGTTTTTCACATGCAAGTAATGGAGGTGCCTTGATGTACAACTTAGTAGTTCTATCAAAGCACTAAGATGTGATAATGGAGGAGAGTACACCTCCAATAAAATGAAAGACTTTTGTGAGATCAATGGTATTAAGTTACATTACACTTGTTCCTACACCCCTCAACAAAATGGGGTGGCCGAGAGGAAAAATAGGAGTCTATGTGAGTGTGCAAAGTCCTTGAGGCTTGATGCATCACTTCTCATCTCATTTTGGGGAGAAGCCATAACATGTGCTAATTATTTGTGTAATAGACTTCCTAGTAGTGCTATAGATGGGATCTCACCTTATCAAGCCTTGTTTGATAAGAAACCCAATGTAGAAGATTTTAAGATCTTTGGATGTACTTGTTATGTACACATTCCTTTGGAGACTTGAAGGAAAGAAGATGCTACCTCCTTCAAAGGAATCTTTGTTGGCTATGGAGAAAATAGCAAGGGATATAGGATATATGATCCTACATCCAAGAAAGTAAAGGTAAGCAAGGATGTACTTTTTGATGAGTCACAATTTGCTAAGAGCTTGTCAAATGGATCTAACCCATTGTGCATTGAAAATCTTGACAAATCCGAGGAGGATCTTGACAAACCCGAGGAGGATCATGACAAACCCGAGGATGGAGATTTGGATCCGAGTCAAAAGAGGCCGAGAAGATCATCAAGGAGCAAGGCCAAGCCCTCAAGGCTTATCTATGTGGACAAGGGAAAGCAAAAGGAAGGCTCTACATCTTCTATCTCGTACTCTTTTTTAGCTACATTGCTTGAAGAACCATCATCTTTTGAAGAAGCATATAAATCTAAAGTTTGGAGAGATGCAATGCAAGTAGAGTATGATGCATTGGAAGAGAATCATACTTGGAATCTTGTAAATCTTCCAAGAGGAAAGAAACCACTTGCATGTAAGTGGATTTATAGAATTTAGTACAATCAAGATGGATCTATTAGTAAGTACAAAGCTAGGCTTGTTGCTAAGGGATTTCTTCAAATAAAAGGATTGGATTATGAAGAAACATTTGCACCTGTAGCTAAGCTTGTAACTATTAGATTAATCATTTGCATTGCTAATTTATTCAAATGGGATCTCTACCAAATGGATATGACAAATCCCTTCTTGAATGGCTTCTTAGAAGAGGAAATCTACATGATGCAACCTGAGGGCTTCATCAAGGTTGGTGAGGAGCAAAAGGTGTGCTACTTAAGGAAGAGCCTATATGACTTGAAGCAAGTACCTAGGGCTTGGTACTCTAGGTTGCATGATTTTCTCTATTCCCTTGGCTTTGTACTAAGTGCTTATGAACCTTCTTTATATTTCAAATGTAATGAAGGAAAGATCATCATTTTGGTTCTTTATGTTGATGACATCATTATGACAGGAAATGATGATGATGGCATAGGCAAAGTAAAAGTTGACTTATCTAGTGAGTTCAAGATGGTAGATCTAGGCTTCCTAAAGTTTATACTTGGGATAGAAGTGTCTAGAAGTAGCAAGTGTACTTTCATAAGTCAATCTAAGTATGCTACTTCCATTCTTGAAAGATTTGGTATGAAAGATTGTAAGGGGATTGACACCCCTATGGAGCATGTTGTGAAAGCAACTAATGAAGGTGATGAAACATCCTTTGAGGACGTCACCCTCTTTAGGAAGCTTATAGGCTCTCTAATCTATTTAACCATCACTAGACCTGACTTAAGTTTTTGTGTAAGCAAGTTGAGTCAAAGTATGCAAGCTCCTTTAGTTCATCATTGGAAAAGTGCCAAGAGAGTACTTAGATATGTTTCTAGTACTAGATTTTTTGGCATACTTTATGAAGGATCTAACTGGCACTTGAGAGCCTACTCGGATTCAGATTTTGTAGGTAACAAGATGGATAGGAAGTCCATTAGTGCATTTGCAACATTTCTTTGTGGAGGAGTGATATCTTGGCTTTCCAAAAAGCAAGATACAGTCTCACTATCTTCTTGTGAAGCTGAGTACAAGGCATTGGCTTCAACAACCAAAGAGCTCCTATGGCTAAGAAGACTCTTGATGGAACTACATGTGCTAGAGGCCGAGGAGATCCCTTACATATTTTGTGACAATCAAGCTTCTCAACAAATTGCTTCAAATCCTATCTTCCATGCTAGAACAAAGCATATTGAGATAGCTCACCACTTTGTGAGGAGAAGGTACAATCCAAGGAAGTGCAACTACATCATGTACCATCATTCGAATGCATAGCTGATATCGTAACCAAACCATTGTCCAAAGATCCATTTTTTAAGTTAAGATATGCTCTTGGAATTGTAGATAGATGTACACTAGATTTGCCAAGTTAGAAGTGAGGAGGAGTGTTGAAAATTGTCACTTCTCACTTGACATTGGTTCATGTAAATATTCATCAAACATTAGAATATGTTGATGATCTGTTCACACGTGTGGGGCCTGTTCCCACGTGTGAAAGGATGTACTTTTCATGTTTGTATATATCCAAATTGATTTTGTATCATAGGCTAGTTAGTGTGAACATGAAATGACTAGTTTTTAGTCAAGTTGACTAGTCACCTACAAATTAGCTTTTCCTTGCATGTGCATGAGTAAATGCTCCCACATGGCAAGTGGATGTTCACACATGTGTATATAGTACTAGAAGATAAGAGTTGACCATTTTCCTTAGATCCTATCTTGTATGGAATATTTCTATATTCTAGGAGACTAGCTTTCTAGATTTTAGTCATATTCTAGAAGGTCAACTATTGGATAAGGATCAAGGATGGATCAAATGGATAGATCTGAGTGATGTGGCACTCTTCACACGTGTGAAGGCCTGCTGGACTGTACCAGACTCATGGATGTACTTGATCCATAAAAGGATCATCATTTTGCTAAGAAGATTGATGAGACTTTTGCACTCTACACTTTTGTGAGATTTCTAGTCATTTGTCTTGTGATTTTTATGTATGATTGCTATCTAGTATCATTGTACTTGTTGTTTCAGGTGCAGGCCGTACAGTGGACAGTACTCCACACGTGTGAGGCCACTCTCACTAAAAAAATGATGTGTTGATCCATTGCTCTTGCTTAAATCCAAGTGTAGTGAATCTAGATCAAGATCTAATGTGTAGAACTTGATAGATTCATTGATTAAGCAACCAATAACTCTCTATGATTGTAAAGTACAATCATTATTGTCCTAAAAACTGTAAAATTTATCAAGAAGAAGGTGCAAAAGACCTTGAAAAGACTCGCACAGTTGAAGGGTTCCCAAAAGAACTAGAAAATTATTCGCACAAGGGACCAAAATGACTCGCACAAACCTGGAAATGACTCGCAGAGGTTTGAAAGGTTCCCAAAAGAACTAGAAAATGACTCACATAGGGGAACAAAGCAAAAAACAAGTCAAAATGACTCGCACAAGGTTGAAGAATTTCCAAAAGAACTAGAAATGACTCGCACACGGGAACAAAATAACTCGTACAAACCTGGAAATGACTCGCACAGGGGACCAAAATGACTCACACAAGTTTGAAAGGTTTCCAAAAGAACTAGAAAATGACTCGCACAAATGATTTACACATCCTATTTGCACATGACTGAGTACTTCAAAAATGACTCGCGCAAGTCTGAATACTTCAAAAATGACACACAAGATAGTTCGATACTCGCACAAAGGGTAGGCAACTCGCACAAGGTCTTGGCTTCCCAATACTAGCTTGTGCGAGTATGGTCAACTTTATTTGTGCAAAAATGGTCAATATGGTGAAACTTACCAAAAAACCGTCAAAGAATGACTCGCACACCTGATTGTCAGCTGAAAAAAGGCGTTTTCCCTCCAAAATAAGGTTGTGTGAGTAGATTTGAGGACACTTTTGACAGTTATTCGAGAAAATTATATTTGATGGCCATTTCGCCCAAAAATGGCTCACACAAAAATGACTCGCACATCAGATAAAATTGATCAGAATTATCTTCTTGTCCCTAGGGCTGGATGTGCGAATATCTTACCTCACGATGAATAACCTGTGTGCAAGTAGCTTTTGTCCTACAAAACATACTGGGAGGCCAAAAAATAGAGTTTTAGAGCTAGAAAGCACTAAAATCTGACTTTTGGCTACTCGCACACTCAATAAATGAGGATCTTAGCTTTTGAAATTGATGGAAACAGGATGTGCGAGTAGGAATTAGGCAAGAAAACTGACTTTAGGTACTCATGCACTTTTCAAACGTGTAGAGAATGTTGTCAGAGTGCTGAAAAGTACTGGGCGAGTGATTTCTGAGCCGTAATTTCTACAAGGAACCAGAAAAATAGAGTTTTAGCAATTTTTCAAAAAAAATTGTCTCAAGAAGTACTTGCCCACCTTGAAATGATGGATCTTAACCTTTGCAAGTGCGGAAAATGGGCTGGACGAGTGGATCTTAGACTGAAATTTTATGAAAAACGGGTTCCATGTGCCTTTTTCATAAAAAGATAGAGATATGTGTAGAGTGAAAAAGAGACATTTTGTCACTCGCCCAAGCCAAAAAAATGAGGCCAAAATGAGTGTTTTCTGAGGCCAAAATGCCAAAAACTTGGCCAAGTCCATTTTTTTTTCAAGATGCCATGAAGAACTCTTGAAGCCATCCCCTCCGTCAAAGAGGATCTGTCTAGCGGATCAGTGGATGAGCATGGCCTTAGGAGGGCGATTGTCAGCATAGAATGTAGTTTGATGAGCGCACTATGCTGTCTGGTTTCTCAAAAGCTATTAGGATTTGCTAACTGCACCAGTGGCGGCCTCAGAGACAATTCTGTAGTGCGATGGACTGATTGGGAAGCACATGGTTTGTGGCAATGAGCTACAATTGTGTAGTATGATGATTACGGTTGTGGAACACCTGAAAAATGTCTGATAAATATCTACGATGGAAAAGAAATGGGCACAGGCTGAAAAATGATTGTGAAAGGCTTTGAAAAGTGTCTGATTATGCTGGTGATTCTGATGGACGGATTGGAGCTAAAAAAATGATGTTGATGGCAGCTGAAAAACGATGGAAAGAGCTGCTACTGAAAACGTTGGCAAAACTGAAACTTTGGAAAGAGCCCCTACTGAAAACACTGGCAGAACTGATGGCCTTTGGTGCTCTCCCTTGCTGAAAACGTGGCTATTGCCCTACTGAAAACTCGGAAGGGTTAAAATCAAATGCGACTGAAAACGAGGTTGGGTGCAAAGAGTCACGAAGTGGCCTAAGCCACCAAGAAGATACCATTGAAATGAGCACAAGGGGATCCTAAGCTTCTGACCTGCTGCAAACAACCAAGAAACACAAAAAAGAGCAATAGCATTGGATGTGAGTACACAAAGATGAGCCTTGCAGTAAAACAAGCAAGCAAAAAGCAAGAAACGTTAGCAACCAAGAAGAACAATGGCAAGAACACGGCAACGGCGCCAATGTTGGCTTTACAGCATCCCAACCAGCTATGGCTCCAATGTTTTATTCAAGATGATGATGCCGTTATGACCTTGCTTTCTTCTCTTCCAAAGTCATATGAGCACTTTGTGGTGATGATCTCCACACAACCCGACCTTACTCTTGAAAAGGTGATTGGTCACCTACTTCAAGAAGAAATGCGAAGAAAGACTAGCCGCCTGTCTATCAAAGACAAATCCATGGCTCTATACACCAAGAAGAAAGACTACTCCAAGGGCAAAAATCAAGTGCAACAGCAATTTAGTAGAAGCCTCAGTGAGCATGGTGGATCGCGCAAGAAGCTCTTCTGTAAATATTTCAAGAGAGCTAATCACGACATCAAGGAGTGTCGTATCCGGATCTACAACGAGGCAAAGAAGCAGCAACAGCCAGACTCCTCCAATGCAGCGGAATTCAAGGAGCAAGATACACATTTGTTAATGACTTACAGTAGTAGCAAAGACTATGATAGCTGATACCTGGATAGTGGTGCTACCCAACACATGACCTCTCGCAAGGAATGGTTTATCGAGTATGCAGCTTACAACAAAGATCAATTCATCTACCTCGGAGATTCAAGCACCATACGCGTGGAAGGCAAAGGAACAGTCAAGATCACATTCAACAACGATCTATCCATTTGTGTTCCCAGCATCCTTCACGTTTCTCAGCTATCAAAGAACCTGTTATCAGTCTCTAAGATAACTGATGAGGGCTATATTGTTACTTTCTCATCTGAGTAGTGTACAATATTCAAGGAAGACACTACTCTGACTACATGCACTAGAGTAAAAAATCTTTATGTACTCTCTAATTCAGTTGCATTAGCTAGTGTCTCTAATGAAAATGTAAACGACAGTGTTGTTCTATGGCATAGTCGATTTAGACACGTGAATACAAGATCACTTTCTTATATGCGTTGTAATACCTTAGTCGATGGATTGAATTTCTCTTCTTCATTAGATAGGAAATCTTTCTTTTGTGAATCATGCATCTATGGAAAACACTCTAGAAGCAAGTTTTCAAAATCACATTCCATCAAAACAAAGCATGTATTGGATCTTGTACGTAGCGATCTCTGTGGTCCTATGTCAACTCTGTCATTAGGAGATGCAATCTATTTAATCACTTTCATAGATGATTATTCTAGATGGTCTACAATCATGTTCATTAAGCAAAAATCTGAAGCCTTTGAATGCTTCAAGAGATTCAAGGCCATGGCTGAGACACAAACGTCTACAAAACTGAAGACACTCCGAACTTATGGTGGCGACGAATACATCTCTAACGAGATATCCAACTACGTGACTGAACATGGTATTAGAAGACAGTTCACCACTTTTTATTCACCTCAACATAACGGGATTGCAGAAAGGAAGAATCAAACTCTTCTCAACTCAGCCATATCCATGCTACATGAAACACTGTCAAAAATGGTGAACTCCCGCAACTTTGTCTCAGCACGAACAAGAAACGAAGGTTGAACAACAACAATTCACGACAGTCAACGTCCCTTGACTCAAAGCACGAACGATTCGGGAATCATTCGTGAATCGTAAACACACCTCCAGGACCGCAAATTGCAAAGGGATGCAAAATGAAAGACTACGAAAGAAATAAAAAGAACAAAAGCAAACGGGAGATTACGAAATAAACGAAGAGGAATCTTTTGCGTTGCTAGCTGGCAGCTCAATGGGCTTGGAGTAGTAGACTTCACGCCCAGGTGAAACGAGAGGCAACGACGGAGACTAACTGATTAGTTGATCAACGTTAACTAGTCTTGTGAATTCTGCGTTTAGCCATCTTGTAAAATCCACAATGTGGAGGTATAAACTATCCTCTCTGGATCAAAAACCATGTGCAAAGAGAATAGACAAAATTTTCTGTAAGAGACAGAGACAGAGGTAGTGACTAGAGCAGAATAGAGAAATACTAGAAACAATAGAGCTGTGCATGAAAGTCGGCCAACGAGCAGAACACATCCAAAGAGCAGAGTGTCATTCCGCCAATGAGCGAGACACTAATGATCTCGCTCTAAAATTAGACTGATAATATAGTCGCTCTATTAACATGCATCTCCTTGTCTTATGTGGTCTGTCTTGATTGCTCGAATAATATGTGTTCTGTGATGTGCAGTCGAGTGTCTAGGTTCATGTAAAAGCTTCCGCGCAAAAAAAAATTCAAAGACACAAAATTGTTCGCGAATACAAAAACAAAAATGAAAACGGATCAGTTTCACCTTTGCAAAACCGAACCCAACAATTTTTCACTTTCGCGACATGGTATCAGAGCCCACAGGTTATCACCACTGATATCCCAGCAGTGATTCTTCTAGACAACATAATATGTCTACAACAATCCAAACAAGAGTAGCAATCAGTCTTGATGGCACAAATTATAGAATCTAGAAATTCAAAATCAAAACACTTATGAAGGGCGAAGACATCTAGTCGGTAACCAAACTCTTAGAGGTGCAGCCTCCAGAGAGAGACCTGAGGAGAGCTGAATGGATTTGAAAACATGAGCGTGCAATGGAGATTATCGTTTCGTCCATAAATGAAGATCTATTCATGCAGATTGAAGACTGTGAAAGCAGCCATGCAGCGTGGGAAAGATTAAAGCAGAAGTATGAAGTGAGGGCTGCAGCTTCAATCATGCACCTTCACAATTAGCTGCAATCCATACGATGGGATGGCAACCAACTGGATCAGCATGTTGAGAAGATCAGAATGATCTTCGCTCAACTCGCTGCATCAGAACAGGAGCACCAAGTCCCAGCACCACAATAGCTGATGTACTTCATGAAATCTCTATCGACGTCCTATCAACCGCTGAGAATGTTCATACTGAGTCTACCAGATATGACATTTGACAAAGCAGTCAGTCTTGTCGCTGATAAGAGACTGATGAGAGACGAAGGAGAGGGAAGCAGTGATCAAGAGAAGGCTCTCTTCACGAAAGGAAAGAAGAAAAACAAGAACAAGCCAAGATTCGAGAAGACGAAGTCCTCGAATCAGCAATCTTCATCCTGCGATCACTGCCACAAACCAGGCCATACGACCAACAAATGCTGGTTCAATCCAGCAATACCTTGCATGCATTGCAAGAAGAAGGGGCATTCTGCATACGATTGCAGATTCAACCCAAAAAGAAAGAACAAAGCTGAAAAAACTAATGTTGCAGAGTCATCAAAGGATGCTGACAAAGGTGACGAAGTTTTCACGATACTCGATGAAGCTTCAACGAGCTACACTGAACACGACTACGATGTAGTCATTGATTCATGAGCAACATCTCACATCACTTGCAACAAGAAGATCTTGATCAACTTCAGAGAGTTTGAAAACAACAGAACAATGATTCTAGGTGATGGGCACAGACACAATGTCAAGGACATCGGTACTCTACAACTATGAATACTGTCAGGCCAAGCAGAGCTGCTAGGAGCACACTATGTGCCCTCACTCAGAAAAGATCTGCTATCTGTTTTCAAGATGGCATATTTTGACATTCGAGTTTTGTTCAATGGCAACACTTGCCGCATGATCGAAAAGACGACAAACAAGTTGCTGACTGTCGGATGCAGAGAAGGAAACCTCTACCAGGCCAAGATGATCAGCACCTCTAATAGCATATTAAATGCATCAGAAAATGAAGATCAACTCTGGCATAGGAGAATGTATCATCTGAACATGCGGCATGTGTATGACATGAGCAGAAAAGACATAGTCACAGATCTCAAGATTTCAAGACCCAAAACTAAGTTCTGCGAAGCTTGTCAGAAAGGCAAGCAACATCGGAATCCATTTACACATGAAGGAAGAAGAACCAAGTAAGTTCTTGAGCTCGTCCACTCTGATGTCTGTGGACCAATGAAGACGGATTCGCTCTCAAGTTCGAGATACTTTCTAACATTCATAGATGATTATAGCCGGATGACCACGATCTACTACTTAAAGAAGAAATCCGAAGTGTTTGATTCCTTCAAGAAGTTCGTGGCATTTGTAGAGCGACACACCTCAAAAAGGATACAGATCTTAGATCTGACAACGGAGGTGAATACAAAAACAATGAATTCTCAAGATTCTGCAAAGAACAGGGGACCGAACACCAGTTCACTCCTACATAGACACTAGAATACAATGGTGTTGCAAAAAGAAGATACGAAGAAGGATCCAGATGCATGATGGCACAGGCTCAATTGCCAGGTCAATTCTGAACTGTGGCAATAGCTGTAGCCGTACACCTGCAGAACAGATCTACAACGACATCACTGGAAAACAAAACACCATATGAAATCTGGACAAGCAGAAGGTCTGATCTGACATACGTACAAGTGTTTTTATGTGTAGCATACAAGCACATTCCAAAAGAAAAAAGAAGCAAGCTCAATGACAAATCAGAGCAAACAATCATGGTGGGCTACTCGAACGGAACATAGGTGTACAGGCTCTACAATCCAACACAAAGAAGGTTGTTTCGAACAGAGATGTGAAGTTCGATGAGTCCACATTCTCTAGACTGAAAGACGAAAGAGACCATGAGATCTTCACACTGCTTCTCATTCAAAAGGGAGATCGAGGACAGACATCAAATCAGAATGCAGAGCCGCAAACTCCAGAGTACCAGGAAGCAGAGGATCAACCTCACGAATAAGAAACGTTCGAGCAGCGACGAAATGAACCTAGAAGGTCAACGAGGCAAAGAAGACCTCCAAACCGTTACTCTGACAATCTTCAGTGGAGTGAAGATATGCAGTTCGAGTACTGCAGCTTCACTGAAGAGCCAACAACATACCAAGAAGCTATCCAGAGTCCAGAGGAAGAATTCTGAAAGCATGCAATGTCACAGGAAATCAAGTCGATGAGACAAAACAAGGCATGGACACTAGAGCCACTGCCAGAAAACAGAAAAATAGTCGACTGCAAGCGGGTGTATAAGAAAAAGATGAAATCAGATGATACCATTGGCCGCTACAAAGCAAGGCTTATCACAAAGGGCTACACGCAGAGATATGGTGTTGATTATTTCGACACATATTTGTCCATGGTCAAGATGACAAGCATAAGATCACTCCTTGCATACGCCACACAAAACAATCTGAAAATTCACCAGATTGATGTGAAAACGACCTTTCTCCACAGAAATCTAGAGGAGGAAATCTTCATGAGGCATCCTGAAGGCTATGAAGACCTCGACAATTGACAATATGTTTGTCGGTTGCAGAGATGTATCTATGGTCTAAAACATGCATCACAAGCCTGGTATAAAAAGCTTGATGGTCTTCTAAAGTCTCTAGACTTCAATCCTACTCAACCAGACTGCAATGTCTACATCAAAAGAGTAGGAAAGGATTTTGTGATACTGACCATTTTTGTGGATGATTTGCTAATGATAGAAAATTCTTTGATGCTGATCAAAGACACGCAGAGTCAGATTTATGAAAGCTACGAAATCACAGATCTTGGAGAAGCAACAAAATGCCTCAGGATGGAGATCAGAAGAGATTGAACAAAGGATGAAATACAGTTGAGTCAGTTAGAATATGTCAGGGCTGCAAAGAGAAGGCCACACCAATGATAGTTGGAGCCAAGCTCACGAAGCAAGATTGCCCAAAAACGGAAGAGGAAGAACAGAAGATGGCAGGTATACCCTACCAAAACTTAATCGGTAGTCTGAGGTACCTCACAATTTGTACCAGACCCGATTTGGCTTTCTCTGTTTATGCCTTGAGCCAATTCTCTTCAAATCCTAGCATGACACATTGGCAAATGGCCAAACGAATCCTATAGTATCTAAAGGGTACCCAGAATATGGGATTAACCTACAGAGCTGAAAACGAAGAAAAAAGATTTGAGCTGCATCACTATAGTGATGCAAGCTGGGCGAGCTGCAAAGATGACAGCAAGTCCAGTACTGGAGGATGTACAATAGCGTGCGGAGCTACAATCAGTTGGATATGCAAAAAACAAACCTTGGTGGCTTAATCCTCTTGCGAAGTTGAATATGTCGTAGCTTTAAAGGTAGCGAATGAGGTAGTGTGGCTGCAGATGATGTTGGAGGCAATCGGGATACCACAAGAAGGGCCAAACACGATGATGATGGACTCTCAGAGTGCCATCTATCTGTCCCAAGATCATGTCTTCCATTCAAAGACAACACATACCTCTGAAGTAACATCACATTCGAGATTTGATCTCGAAAGGAGAGCTCCAGGTCCAGTATATAAAATCAAAAAATATGATTGCAGATCTGCTCACAAAGCCGCTCGACAAGCCACTATTTGCCAAGCAAAGAAAGACAATTGGAACAAAGCTGCAAGGTTCAAGAAGGAGTGTCAGAAATGGTGAACTCCTGCAACTTTGTCGGAACACGAACAAGAAACGAAGGTCGAACGAGAACAATTCGTGACAGTCAACGTCCCTTGACTCAGAGCACGAACGATCCGCGAATCATTCATGAATTGTAAACACACCTCCAGGACCGCAAACCGCAAAGGAACGCAAAACGAAAGACTACGAAATAAACGAAAAGAACGAAAGCAAATGGGAGATTACGAAATAAACGAAGAGGAATATTTCGCGTTGTCAGCTGGCAGCTCAACGGGCTTCGAGTCATAGACTTCACGCCCAGGTGAAACGAGAGGCAACAACGGAGACTAACTGATTAGTTGATTAGCGTTAACTGGTCTTGTGATTTCTGCGTTTAGCCATCTTGTGAACTACTGACGATCTCGCTCTGAAATTAAATTGATAATACAGTCGCTCTATTTTCGTGCATCTCCTTGTCTTGTGTTGTCTGTCTTGATTGCTAGAATAAAATGTGTATTGTGATGTGTAGTCGAGTGTCTAGGTTCCTGTAAAAGCTTCCGCACAAAAGAAAATTCAAAGACACGAAATTGTTTGCGAATACGAAAACAAAAACAAAAACGGATCAATTTCGCTTTCGCGAAACCGAACCCAACAGTTTTTCGCTTCCCCGACAAGCACACCTACCTCTGAAGTTCTAGGCAAAAACTATTGCCATAGCCTGTTACATGCAGAACAGATCCAGCACCAAAGTCGTCAACAAAAAAAACTCCTTATGAAGTTTGGCATGGACACAAGCCTAGTGTCAACCATTTAAAAATCTTTTGTTGTATATGTTTTGTTCACATTCCTAAACAACTTAGGAAGAAGCTAGATCATAGGACAAATAAAGATTTCATGGCAAATCCAAGCCCATAGAAATCCAGTATCACTTCATTTGGGAGAAAGTTTTCTCAGACAAGTGATCCTTCAATACTGCTCCACAACGAAAATTCTTCAACATGCTGAACCTGACGAATCTACCAGGGCACCAACTGTGACCTTAAGGGGGGTTGTTGGAAATTAAGCCCACAGTTGTCTCCTTGGTGAATCATAACTTAGACAACCGATAATTTGAAAAACATCTAGTTAACCAATCCTATTATAATTTCAAGTTCAGATGTTAAGTTTAATAACTTGAAGTCATTGCAGACTTGGCCATCATCAAGGACTTCCACAAACTTGCATTTAGAACAAGTCTATTGATTTACATTACATTTTTGAACAGTCTGTAGAACTACTAAGAGTCGCACAGTTAACATTTTTCGCACTTTTCTGAAAACTGCGAAATTTGCTTTCGACTTCTTCTGTTCAACTATTTTGAAGAAGTCAACCTATTCACAGTTCAACAGTTTAACTATTTTCAACACCTTCAGCTTTTTCGCATTTTTTCAAAAAATGCAAAGAAAGATGAATTCCAGAAGGTCCTCCATTTTTAAGGGTTAAACTGTTAAAGCACCTTCACCAATTTTTAAGGGCACCTTGAAGTTGTTTTAAAAGCACCTTCAGCTTTTTTGCATTTTTCCGAAAGTGCGCGAAAGTAAAACTGTTAAGGACATCTTCGCTTTTTAAGAGCACCTTCAACTTTCCAAGGGCACCTTTGGCTTTTTCGCATTTTCTCAAAAAGTGCGAGAAAGTCAAACTATTAAAGAAATCTTCGCTTTTTTGAGGGCACCTTCAACTTTCTAAGGGCACCTTAAACTTGTTCAGGGCACCTTCGGCTTTTTTTGCAAAATCCCAAAGAGAGAGAAAAATGCTGAAGGTCTTCTAAATTGAATGACGTACGTTCCCAAGTCACTTCCTAAAAATTTGCGAAGTGAGAGAATTTGTGATGTCCTCGTCCGCATCAACGATCCTGATTTGTTGACCGTATACACTATGTATAGTTGTCACGAAAGCCACATACTTCCAAGTGCAACGGCTTTCCTAATTAGGTGACAATCATTCAATGTAATTATTTCAGAACCATACTTCACATTGAATCCGATTTTCAGTAATACCACACACACAAACCATCTCTAATCTCTTCGGTGGACTGTACTCTTGCTTCTGAGAGTATGAATTAATTTTTAAGATCTTGTTGGGCAATTAGAACACTTAAAAGCTATGATTATATTTAGGGAAATCTTTCTATTAAACTATTTTTGCATCTAGCAGCTGATTGTAACGGGAGAGCTGTTCCACGATATTCATGCTCTCTTCTCTGTTTGCGTTCTTCTATCTCCCTTGTCCCATCACCTTTGGATAGATCAAACTTGCCAACTACCTCAAGGAGGAAAAGGAAGCAGGCTTCCCTAAGAAAGCTGGATCTCGAAGGCCAGCTGCTTCCCTTCCTCCTAGAGTTATCCTTGGCAAGAGACTCTGCATCTTCTTGAGCTCTGAATCAGATGTTGGAGAATCTGATTCAGACCGAGAATCACCCTCTCCTCCTCGCATTATTCGTCTAACTCCTCAGAAGGTTTCTTCACCAAAAGTGATGATTGCCCAAGAGGAGCTCAACAAAATAACCGAAAAATCTGCAAATATTGCGTCTACGTCTCTTTCTCTCCTTGTACATAATTTGTTTGTCAGAATTCCATATGATCCTAATAAGATTTATTTTTATTCTAACCATTATAACCAATACGAGACTTACTTAGCTGATAAAATTGATCTGCTCGACAATTATTTTGATTTCTTTCTTCCAAATTCAAATAGAAGCTATAGATTCGGTCCCAATTTTTGTGCAAAGTTGAAAGAAAAAACATCAAAGATTACAGATGTTATTGTAGAAGTCGGCGAAAACTTTTTGCAGCATAGTGTTAGTTCTGATTCTCAAGATGTAGTTTTTGTTGTCAGTCCATTTTTTATGGAAGGGTGAAGGCAAAAGACGCCAATTTTGAAAGGGCTATATATTTCATCGAATGTAGTTCAGTGGACGTGGATCTACTTCTTGAAGAGGAAGTTGGATGCATTTGACAATTTCAAGAGCTTCAAAGCATTGGTCAAAAAGCAGACATGTAGGAAAATCAAAGTCCTAAGATCAGATAGTGGAGGTGAGTACAAGTCTAATGACTTCAATGATCTTTGTGATCAATGTGGGATTAAAAGACAATTTACGCAAGCTCATACTCCTGCTCTCAATGGTGTAGCTGAGCGCAAGAATCGTACAATTGTGGAAAGTGCCAAATCTATGCTAGTTGAGATGAAACTACCAAAAGATTTTTGGTCAGAAGCATGCAGTACGGCAGTCTATCTTCAAAATAGAAGTCCTACCATTGCCATACCAAAGATAACACCTGAGAAAGCATTCATGAAGAAGAAGCCAAAGGTGAACCACTTGTGAATCTTTGGATGTAAAGCCTTTGTACACATTCCTAAGGAAGAGAGACGTAAACTTAATGTAAAAGCTATCAAGTGTATATTCCTAGGATATGATGAACGTGTGAAGGGCTATATATATTTTGATCCAGTGGAAAACAAAATCCATGTAAGCCGTGATGTTATCTTTGATGAATCCAAGATGTATGAAGACGAGGATGGTGAGAAGATAGGTACATCCAGTGGAAAAGATGGTATAGTGAGGATACCTCCTGATGATGATCCATTCATTGACCTTCCAAGTGATGAATATGAGGATACATCTCAAGATACTACTACTCAACCACAAGAGACAGGTTGGAGAGGTAGAGACAGACCTTTTGGTGCAAGAAGGATTGAAGTTGCAGGTGACAAACGCAAGGAGAAGGATGTACCGTGAGATACATTTTCACCAGGAAGCCGATCACTTGACAGGAAGCTCCCTAAATGGTTTGAGAGATTGTTGGAGAGTCGCAACATAGATGACTTTCCAAGATCATCTAGCCAGGAGAGCTATGAAGATGAACAAGAGAGAAGACACAATCTAAAAGGTATAAAGCAAATTATGCTCTCTTATCTAGCATTATTCAAAGCAAAGAACTTCGACTTATGGTGAAGCAAAGGATGATGACATTTGGATCAAGGCCATGAGAGAGGAGATGGAGTCAATTGCTAAGCATAGTACATGGGACTTAGTAGAACCACCAGTTGGCAAGAAACCCATTGGTTTCAAATGGGTATACATGACTAAGTACCATGTAGATGGAAGTATAGCAAAGCACAAGACAAGATTGGTGATCAAAGGGTATGCACAAAGTAAAGGCATCGACTATGAGGAGACCTTTGTGCCAGTATGTAGGTGGAATACTCTACGTCTACTTGTTGCTTTAGCTTCACATTTTGGTTGGCCTTTGCATCAGGTGGATGTGAAATCTACTTTTTTAAATGGTGAGTTAGAAGAAGAGGTGTTCATGGATCAACCTAAAGGCTTTGTAGCAAAAGGACGGGAAAATAAAGTATGTCGCTTAAAGAAAGCGCTTTATGGTCTTAAACAGGCACCACGTGCGTGGTATAGTAGGATTGATGCCTACTTTCATTCAAAGGGGATGGTGAGAACACATTTTGATCCAAATCTATATGTCTTATGCTTTGATGGTATGGTTGCTTTAATTGCTCTTTATGTTGACGACTTGATTATTACGAAAATAACCAAGAGATGATAGGCATGATCAAGAAAGACCTCATGGAACAATTCGAGATGACAGATCTCAGCCTGATGCATTATTGCCTTGGAGTAGAGGTGTGGCAAAAAGGACACGAAGTGGGTTTAACACATGTGAAGTATGTCAAAGAGTTGTTGCACAGGTTTAGGTTGCAGGATTGCAAACCAGTGAATACTCCTATTGAACTAGGTAAAAAGCTTTCTAAGCTTGATGAGTCACAGTCATTTGATGCTACGCTATACAGGCAGTTAGTAGGGAGCTGGATTTACCTTACCATGACTAGACCAGATATATGCTATGTTGTTGGTATTGTAAGTCAGTTTATGGCAGCACCTACGGAAACGCATTGGAAGGCAGCTAAGGGCATTTTGCATTATGTAAAAGGCACTTCAGATTATGGCTTGATTTACAAGAAGCATGAGGGTTTACTTGAGTTGTGTGGCTATGTGGATGCGGATTGGGGAGGTGACTATGATGATTGTAGATCCACCACAGGGTATGTATTCCAGCTTTGTGGTAGTTGCTTTTCCTGGTCTAGTAAGAAGCAAAGTACAATTGCTCTATCCACCACAGAAGCAGAGTATAAGACAATGTGTAGTGCAGCACGGGAAGCTATATGGTTGAGACAAATCTTGGAAGAAGTTGGCATGAAGCAGAAAAATCCCACAACTTTACATAGCGACAGTCAGAGTGGCATTCAGCTAGCAAAGAATCCAGTGTTCCATGCGAGAACCAAACACATTGAGATTCAGTATCACTTTATACATAAGAGGATGCTGAGTCGTCAAATTCATGTTGTTCATTGTAGTACGGAGAACAACTAGCTGATATTTTCACTAAGCCACCTGTTGGAGAAAAGTTTGATAAGTTTAGATCAAAGCTTTTTGTACTTGAAGTTTGTTGACTTTAAAGCTATGTATATGATTGTATAAAAAGTAGAGTCTATTTCAAAGGAGAGAGTTAGAATTAAAGTAGAATCATTGGCTACTGTACTATGGGTCCTATCAGTTGATAAGGATCAGTTGGCCTCACCACGAGACAAGTCGACGGGACACGCGTCCCGCCAACGGCAACATAGGTCATGCATGGGTTGCCTGAGTGAACAACTATATGTACATTGTAATTTCATTTTGAGAAATACAGCTGCTACGTGAGCTTGCTGTGGAGAGTGTTTTCTGTCTGTGTTACTGTGTAGCATGATCTGTGTTCCTGTTCGAAGCAAATTCTAAGTGTAAGACCTCCAAAAAAAGTAGAATCTGCCAAACCATCAGAAGTGAAATTGCCCATGGCAGATACAAGTGACAAAGAAAGAAGAAAAAGAGACACGAGGGAGACACTCAAGCATGCATGCTAGTGAAGCTACTGGGAGCTCTCCAATTTTGAAGACTGGCAGCAATAAGCACTTGGTTTTATGCAAGCGAATGAGGATCTGTACTTTTTCAAGTGAAATCGAAGATGCTGATGCGAAAGCAGCGCAATATCATCCAATATGGGCTGTAGTGGGTCCTGCAATAAATTAGGGGTGGGATGATGTTGGTTGATTATGGTGAATCCCCATGATACTTGGCCAGAGCTACCCAAGAGCACCTCTCACCTTAGACCGAGGAGGTCTTTGAGAAGATGAGATGAACCAAGACTAAGAGCCGAGAAGCACTAGTTAAGAATGACAAGTAGAAACTGTGTAAGCCTCATGGTGAATCCTGAAAGATGGAATGACCATGTAGGAACTGGTATTTCTAGGCAAATGTAATAAATGCCCCTCTTAGAAAAGTAGAGTGAGCCTGTTCAAAATGCACTCCTTTACAAATCCAATTCTGTGTTTCAACAAAATATCAATGAAATAAGATCAAAATGATGTTTGAATGGTTCGAATTCAAAAAATTTGAAAAATTGAGTTAAAAGCGAAAATGACTAGCCATTTTCAATTGTACAAAGCTTAGAAATGTGCAACGAATAGTAGTGTCAACCACACAAGAACAAAAATGCATGTTTTGCCAAAAGCATTATTAAAAAAAATTCATGAAGATTTATTTTCAAAACACTTGACAATAAAATATTAGAAATATTAGAAATATTAAAAATTCATTTTAGTATAAAAAATGGAATAAAAATTAATGCCCAAGCAGGTTAGTTGGTCATCAAGGTAATTAGAGACCCTACCAAAATTATTGCATGACAAAAGGTATGATCAGGTTAATTTGTCTCTATCATTTACCTTCTAAGCAATCTTATGATCTTAAGATTTTAGCTCAAGTGTATTGATCTTGTTATATCCGTAGAATGGCCCATCTACATCATATTCAAGTTGGTGAGATATATCAAGTAGAAAGTACTCTCAAACTTTCGAGAATAGTCGGCCACACTAAAAGGAGTTCAATTAGGAGATACATAAACTTCAACATAACCAACACCTTTTTGGGAGCATTTGCTGGTTGGCAAAAACAATGTCCAATACTTATGATAATAATAGGCCTCTATTTCCATATGATGATGAGTGTTCACTCTTGGCACCATATGATTGTGTGTGTGTGTGTGAGAGAGAGAGAGTGAGAGAGAGAGAGAGAGATTGGCCACATGCACATTTCACCATGGCTCACTAAGAATGACATTAAGGAGCTAGAGGGGTTGAGCTCATATTTGAGGATCAAGATGTACTAAATGCACATCGTGGAGCTGCTAGCATGCCATGTAATTGCTAGCTAAGGCTGAAATACCGACACATATTGCGCACCCCATGAAATGGCCCTTGCATGGGCAAAACCTAGAAATTTTATTTGACAAGGGAGGTGAATGTATTCTACACGGTGCACTCCAACAAGCCTCACCCTCATCCGAGGGTGGAGAAGCCCTGATGGTAAAGAGATTATGGTTACACATCTTGGCACCATCATCGAGGCTTATCCACCCTTAGATGATCTAAGGTGAGCACTCATGTCACCCTAGTCATGGTTGAAAATACACTCTCCATTAAAAGCAATGGCACATCTTCCATGTAGAGATGATGGCACATCTTGAACGCACATGAACTTGGCCCCCCATGCTTCAAATGTGAGTGGGCAAAAGGTGTGTGGCCCATGCTTCACCAAAAGAAGAGTAGGATCCTCAAAGGAGATGCTCATCTAGATTACCCTATTGCACCCCTGAGAGAGAAATTTTCATGAAAATGATGATCAGTGCTTGAGATTGAACTTGTGTTACAGCCTTCTATAGTTCTCACACAACAACCCATGAAAGATAAAGAGGAGAGCTCTAGCTGGGTGGGAATATCAGTTAGGTAAGGTTGTTAGCACATTGCATCAGGCCGGTAGCTTCTAGACAGTCTGATCGGAGTATGTGGACAAAAGTGAGCGAAATTCGGATCCTGTATAATGGGCGAGGCGAGTTGGGTTCTGTAGTTGTAAGCTGCAGCTGCTTTATCCTGAACTGGTGTTCTATAATGCAGTTTGTATCCTTCCAACCCATGTTCTCTAAGGAGGGATTACCAGGCTCTTTAGTTGATTGTGGTATTCCAGCCCTACAGACAGGTATCCTTGTTCTTCTGTCTCTTCTAGAGCCGAGGCAATGTTTACTGATGTGAAAATTTCCTCTTGCAATCCAACTGCTCAGCAAAGTGCCAAAAAGCAAGATCAATAGCATGATGATCAGCAAATATTCGTCTGCAAATTGTGGTGTTTTTAAATAGTCTCATCTCTAGTGAGGTTGTCTACTCTTTCAGAAACTAATATCGATCCTCCATTTCTCTTTATCCTATAGTCTTAAGTTGGATTATTTGATCATGTTTTAGTTATATGTGCCCAATCAGACGTGGTTCAAGAAACAAAATTATTACTAATGCAGGCAAGACTTGAGTAGATCTGCAATCTGATGATGACAGAAATGCTTGTAAACAGCGCACAAATGTTCCGAAAAGACACTGAAGTCTGTTCAAGTTTCAGATTGCATACAATACCTGCTACAGCTTTTTGTCCCAGAATCGCAGATTGAGCTAAAGGATCATCCTCTTGCAAACTTTTAGATGAATTGTGCGTGAAGTACAACTTCCAAAGTTCCTGTCCCCCTTTAACTGCGAGAGCTGAGTCCCAACGATTGGTTTGAACTTTCAAACTTTTGAGAATTTCAAACAGTGTTTCGTTAATGTAACTTATTTCAGCTCATTAGTTTCATGAAAGTGGACTGCGTTGCTAGATCTCCTAACTTTCTGAAAATTGGGTAGCTATTTTTATAAAACTCTTAACCTTAGGAGTTTTAATTGGCTAGATCATGGGAGCTTCAAGGCTTAAGCTAGTTCTTGTGATCCAGTTGTAGCTGAAATATTGTGCTGATAAACTATCATAGCCTGGGTGAGTTGACAAGCAATGCCTCCAAGTCCTCAACTTCTACATGAGAGAGAGAGAGAGAGAGAGAGAGAGAGAGAGAGAGAGAGAGAGAGAGAGAGAGAGAGAGAGAGAGAGAGAGAGAGAGAGAGAGAGAGAGAGAGGATCAATGTTCATCCTGACTGAAAGATGAGCACAGTTCGATTCCGAAATTTGCAGATCTCATCGATTTACACGCCATGATAGTGTAATCAGACTAGGAATATATATAATCTACAAAGGACGTTCGACATTCGACAACAAACCTGATCGTCCAATGCCCAAAAGACTGAAGCAGATAACACTTGATCAAAATCCTGGCAATAATCGGAGGACAGTAGATCTGAATGGCTTACATCAAAACAAACGTTAAGATTATCTTGTCCATCGGTCAGCTTGATCTTTATCTCATCTCGTTTTTTTTCCCAAACGCATGAAGTATTTTTCAGGTTCATCTATAACATATGAATTTGATACCAGCAAAGTTCTAACATAGCTGTCATTAAAATAGCAGCTTTATACGGAGAGACAGAACTGCCAGAATCATACTGACGATCTGCAACCTAGTTGTTGGAATCTGTTATTGATCAGAAACTTGGAGAATCACTATGTGGAAAACAGCAAAGGATCAACTCTGCAACTTAAATTTCCCGGATACATCTAATTCTGCGTCTGAGCAGTCATAAGGTAGCCCATGTTAAAAGCCCCATGACGCACTCATGCTTCTACACGATCCATGATCAGCCGAAGACTTCATTTCCAGATTACTTGTGATAAGAAGCTATCTGCAAAGAAAGCAAGTGCTGCATCTAATGGCACTTTACTACGGGTTCCATCAACAACAGATCAAAAAGTTCAATGATACAGTAGCGCCAGTGATCTATTGGGCGAGCTGTGACGGTATGAACCGCGGCATTTAACCTGGACTACCTTCATGACTGCTCAGACCAAAGCTCTCTGATTTCTTCTCAAGTGTGTCTTTTGCATAAATTCCAGCTACTACGACTTCTAAAGTTTCACTGTGGTTCAAGTTTCAAGCAGAATTCAAACATTTCGCATGACAAACTGTTCTTCATGCTCGCTTGCCATGTCTTCATTTTCACATTGAATTATGAAGCAAATATCAATATCACCAGCGTAAGGAGACAAGGAGTTCCGTCAGCATTCTAATACCTGAGGAAACTAGTTTGGCCTTAAACTTCTTACAAATCCGATGCCTTTTTTAACCATTTATGCTGTGATTTGTACATGTTTGGGAGCTAACACATGAGGTGGAGATGCTGAACTTACTCTCTTTTTTATTATTATCTTGTATTAATGATTTACACAATAGATCAGAATAAAACTATCTCAGACGTAAAACAGCCGAAGGATTCTGTGCAGCATCTGAAAATTCTACTTTCATCCTATGCATCATGATGCATAATCTTATTAAATCATGGAAATTGAGCTGAATTAGAAGCTACTGAGCTGGTAGCTTTCCATATCCGATTTAAGAAGATATTCTAAATGTCTGCTTTTGAGCTCTTGTACTTGGTATAATCAAGCATTGTAGCTCAATTCCAAATTCACCTTGCATATACAAAAGAAATATGCACTTATTTAGTTTATATGCTGCATTTCTTCAATACACAATGTGCATAAGCTAGATATTAAATGTGAATGTGGTCAGGCTTGGTATCCTCAAATTGCAATGCATATATAAGCTCTATTCTCAATGTAACTTTGAGGAGCTAAAGTTCATATCCTGTTCATACTTCATACCTTTTGAAAAAAAAAAAAGGTTAGAATTTTCTTACAATTTTAGTTTGAAAGCGAGACTTTAAACTTACAAATCATTTGAAACTGAAAAATCAAAGAAGACTTTCACTTGGAAAGGAGGGTGTGTCCTTCAAATTCAGTGCCTTTATTTTTGGCTAAGAGAAACTACTAGATTGTCTTATAGACAAAATGTACAGCCTATGTAAATGAAGCATGTGCCTCCTATGAGATATTAATAAAATATTAACAATCTTCTATGCAATAGTACCAACAAGCGGGGGATGATTTTTGGCGAGCATTTCTCAGCAAGCAGTTCCAAGACAAAGGCGAGCATCTTGAGCACCCGCTCGCCATTCATCCTAGTCTTTTCACTTTATATCTATGCAAGTATCATTTTATGCTTTGATGACATAATCAAGACTACAAAGGTAGCAATTCTACTATGTTTGGATGTTATAGATTTTCATTTGAATGTTCACAAGTTGGCAAGCACATAATCTATCATTCAGGATTTTGTGTATGCTCATGCTCAGAGGCTTGAGACCATTACCACATTGCTTGAGACCATTACCTAGGCCTATTCTTCCACGGGGAAACAGCTTTTTAGGCTTTATTATACTTTGTCTACAAGGTTAAATCCATCTAACTATTCTACATGGAAGGTCTTGTTAGAAAACTGACTTGATCATACAAGTAACCCAAGACAAGATTCTTATTGAAACAATAGCCAAACACACAAAGTGATGGAAAGTCCAACTATGTCCCATTGCAAATGAGCTAGGGCGCCAGCGTACAAGCAAATAGCAAAAGACACAAAACTAATTTCTATAATTACTACCTAGTATTGGGTAAACACCCAAGATGTATTTGTAAGTAGCAAAACCAAATCCTATTCTAGTTGCAGTGTGCCCACCTACATGCATGACTAAAAACAGATTATTATTAATAGTAATGGCCCCTATAATAGCATGCAAGCATGGCCCAATAATCCTAATTAATCATAAATTACAACATTAGGGGTACTAATCTAAACATTAACTCTAACAGCTTCGAATGGAGTCATTGCTAATACTCCAAGACCTGTTTGCGATAAGGTGGAGGAGCCTCAAGGTGGACAAGAGTTGCAAAGGTACAAGAAGAAGACAAATCTTACATTGTGAGATGGCAAGCACTTCTCTAATATGAGGAATTGTTTTTGGCGAGCAATACTATGATAGATTGTACGATGGCAAGCACTTCCTTAATATGAGAAATATTCCAATACTAGTATTTTTTGGTTTTAGGAATGAAGGTGTGGCAACAAATTGACGATTGAGTTTATAATCTCAAATACATGAGCAAAGTACAGTTTGTTTTATGTTGCTTTTTTTTAGTTCAAGTTTATGAGCCAAATTGAATTGAATCAAGATTGTTTGATTCAAACAATTTTTATGAATGAAGGTATTTTATACATTGCATGTGGGTCACTTCGAGAGCCTTTTCTTTTACCTGCCATCTCTTGCATGTGGGTCGCTTCGAGAGCCTTTTCTTTTACCTACCATCTTTTATCTA
This sequence comes from Diphasiastrum complanatum, assembly GCA_029204225.1. Classification (NCBI taxonomy): domain Eukaryota; kingdom Viridiplantae; phylum Streptophyta; class Lycopodiopsida; order Lycopodiales; family Lycopodiaceae; genus Diphasiastrum; species Diphasiastrum complanatum. Next base: position 21,715,561 of record CM055108.1, read on the forward strand.
TGGCATAAAGCACACTAAAACCATTAATGACATTGGTTCATGTCATGGCCTGGGTCGTTGTTCCTTGTTAGCTGATTTTTTGACACACAAAATCAGGCTAATGTTGGGATTCTTTTTCTCGTCATTTTGTAAAAGACTGGCAACTACGATGTTTGATGACATAAAATGACTTATAGATAGTAATAGTAGCCTATCCAAGAAAAAGTATGCATTCAATTTTCTTTTACTAAAAAAACTATGTTGCTTTCAAGAAAGTGCTATCCTACGTCACCTCAGTCACAAGCCACCACACCATCAACATTGAACATATCAACCATGACCAACATGGAGCTTACCCAACATGCTCCCTAGAAAAGAAAAGTGTAAAATGAAAGAATTGGGCCTAAAGTATAAATGGTCACATATATAAGGGAAATTGACATGTGCAATGCATTGTGAGAAAATAATGTAGCACCTTCTTGTACTACTTCACCCTACATGTCACAAACTGAAGGGAGGACAAAATGGCCTCCTTGGCCACTTGGTGAATGAGAAAAAATCTAGCTCATCATTGCAATCAAGAAGATCCCTATGTAGAACCTCTAGAAAGTTTGCATGGAAGCATTATGCATGATGAAGCATAAAAAGATGTCATCTCCGATGTTCTCATCGCTTCTAGGCTGTGCATTCTCATCTCTATTACTAACTTTTTTTTTCCATAAAGTAAATTTAGTTTCCTGATCACGGCTAGTTTGGGTATGAATTGCTCACTTACTTTTCACCACTTGATGATAAGTGTGTGGAGATGAATTGCATGTTGCTACTTATACTACTTATTGTCGGGAATTAGAATGAGATGGATGAATTCCTCATTGCATGAACCATGTCAATCAGATTCGACCTATCATCAATAATTCGATTGTAGATATGCTGAATGCAAGCTTCAAAGTCACAAGGATTCAAACAATTGATTCCATGGACACACATAATCATTTAATTGTGGAAGTGTGGTATCAAGTCAAATCAGAAGCAGCACTGTGGACATACACTTTCAGTCATAAAAACAATTCAATCTACAAACTATCTATCTACAACATTGACTCAGACGAAAACAGAAAATAATGCAAAAGGCACGACATGATATGACAATACTTAGTGTATTGGAATGAGTTCGATTAATTCAAAAGTGTGTACATGTCAAAATGCAATCAGATCCACGATCTCTTTGATACAATACTTTGGAAATGAGAGAGAGAGAGAGAGAGAGAGAGAGAGAGAGAGAGAGAGAGAGAGAGAGAGAGAGAGAGAGAGAGAGAGAGAGAGAGAGAGAGAGAGAGAGAGAGAGAGAGAGAAGAAATCCAATGCCCCTTCATAATCTAGATCCTTGAATGCCTTGATTGTCAAATCCAAGATTGCACAAAAATCATTGTGTGCCTCCTGATTTAATCCTTTTGTAAATATGTCAGCTGCCATATACTATGTTCGACAAAACTTTAGACTTACCTCCTTGTTGAGAATTCTGCTCCTGATGTAGTGATAAATAAATTCAATGTGCTTGCTCCTAGGACAAAATCTAGGCTTGATCAATAATGCAATAGCACTTTCTTATCACACTAAATAATTGTTGGAGCAGATTGTCTGAGTCCAATGTCAGACAACAAGATTCTCAACTAGACTATCTCTTTGGTAGACTACGAAGCTTCAATGTACTTTCATTCTGTTGAAGACATTGTAGTGGAGGTCTGCTTTTGAATATTCTAGGATATCGGACCATTATTGTGTAGGAAGACAAATCCAGAATTGGATTTTCTTGTGGATCAATATCGCCTGCCTAATTCGCATCTGTAAATCCATGTAATGTATGGATGTCGGATGGTATGCCCCTAGTCACTTATTCCTAGGAATTACAAAATTCTACCAAACTAATCTGCATGCTCATTGGGTTGGGCTTATACACATTGTAAGCCAGTGCCCTTGCATTGTACTCATGTGGGGCCCACTTGGTAAGCTTAGCCAACAGTACTTTAGTGGAAAGACCCACTAAGTGTCCAACAGTATACCCCACCTAAATAGGTGTATGTATACATTGATGAGCTATCAACTATCTATACATGGTACTTGTACAATTAAAAGAATGCTTAATTGATGCATTTACAAGATAGATTAAGGGACTAAATTTTATTAGGCTAGATGTTAGGGTTAGGGTATGATAAGTTCAGAGGTGCCCTAATATGCTCAGATCCGAGCTTGAAATGTATAAATGATGGGATCTCCATCCAAACATGAAGAAAAATCAAGTTTTTTTCCCATCTATCAACATTGTCTTTGGGTGGCGAGTTATAGCTATTGGATGTGAGTGATTTTATGCATTAATTACTTGCTTTGGAAGGTACTGAAGTTGATTACAGGTTTGAGAAGCTTGATGCACTTTACTTTAGTGTATTTGATCAAATCTATGTGCCTATTGTGGAGTTAAATGCCAAATTAGCTAGTTTTGGTAACTAGTCTTGATTCTAGCTCATAGTTTGGATCTAGATCTTTGGTTTGTGCATCCTCCATCACTTTTAGAATTGATTGGGATTGAATTTGCTGTAAAATTTTGTCATGGTATCAGAGCCTAAACAAAAGTGAGCTTTAGATTTGATTTTCTCAAGCTTAGATCCTAGATTTGAGTAGTATTGGCTTTGTCCTTGCTACTAGTTGCTAATCTAGTGATTGTACCTCAAAATTTGGTCTCATTCGAGTGAGAATAGATCAAAGGGAACTTTTTTTGCTGATTTATAGCTGCAGGAACCGAGATTGAGCCATTTCCATTCAACCAAACCAAATTAGAAAGTTCTTATGAGTTGAATCTTGAAGTACATGTCTCCTAGTAGAGATTTTCATAAGTATTTGGATGTCAGCACTCTTTAGGAATTTGGATCAGCCATTTGAGAGCTTAATTAGGTCGTTCTTAGGCTTCTTAAGGTCCTAAAATACACCCTTTAGGTTCAGATCAAATGTTTTGATGTTTTCTTCATCAAGAATTTCAAATTCAACTTGAATTTAGAAGGATTTATTTGTGAGGCATTTGCGTGCTATAAAGTGCTTTTGGTTCATTATAGGTGGATTCACCTTTCTTGTGAAGCTGAGATCAAGGAGGAGACTAGTTTTGATCAAATCTATAGTAAATTGAGCTAGGTTTGGAGCTAGTTTGGATCTCAAGATCATCTTAGATCTTGTTGAGAAATTAGAGAGAGATTCATCTCAAGTCCCAAAGAGAGTGGGATAGCTAGTTGTGATCAGATCTTGTACAATCTATCTTGTTTCATTGAATCTATCTCCCTATCATTGAAGATGGCATCCATAAGTGCCTATCTTTTGGATTCGAGTGATAGATTGAACTCTTCAAATTATTAAATTTGGAAGTTAAGAATGGGATCCATCCTTATCAAGATTTGATGGATATTGTGAATGGAGAGGAAGATGAGCCAATCCATCCACAAGAAGCAACTAAATACAAGAGAAGGTGCAAGATTGCACTCCATTATTCATTTTGGGACGGTCGCCTTCGGAACTGAAACTCACTGAGCATGGGTGATATCCTGTATCAGTTGGGTTTTTTCTCAAAGGGGAAAGACTAGGATCCTCTTCAGAGATTGGCAACAAGTTGGATCGACCCGTAATCCTAGCAGATGAGAAGCAAAGTGTTGGAAAGGCTTTTTGTCCGGAGAACTCTACTCTAAGTCCGATCGGCTGATTTTAAAATTAATGTTGCAAATGATTTTCTCAAGGAAGTAGGAGAATGTATCTCAGTCCAAGAGGCTTGGGAGACTCTTCAAAAGATCTATGAATCCAAGAATACCTCAAGATTACTTTCCCTTAAGAACCAAGTTCTTCAATGCTTCCAAGGGAAGAGTGAGAGTGGACATCAATTTGTTTTGAGAGTAAAAGATTTGAACAAAGAGATTTCTTATGTTGGTGAACCTATTAAAGAGAGTGAGCTTGTGCAAATAGTTTCTTATGTAGTGATTTTACTAACCTTGTCCAAAGCTATGCCATCATGGGAAACTTGCCTACACTTGAAGACCTTCAAAGTGTGTTGATGGCCGAGGAGAGTAGGAAGGCTCATATCAAATCAAGGATGGAGAGGCTCTCCATCAATGATGGTAATGACAAAGCCTTATTTTTCAAGAGCAAAGTCAAAGCAAAGAGCAAGGAGGAGCATTCAAAAAGGAGCAAGCAAAGGATGGAGATCAATAAGGATCTACATCATCATCATTCCAAATCCAACCCAAGAAGGACAAATCTAAGATCTGATGAAAATCCAGCAAATTCACACGTGTGGGGAACCACAAGAAATTGTGTGAATGATCTTTACATGCTTTGTGGTGGCACACAGATCGCCTGTAGAGCAATCCTGCAATCTACCAACAGATCTATGGCTAGAGCACAATGTAGAATGCTACATATCAAAGCTACATTAATTCCTCACAAAAAGGGAAAGTACACAAGCAAGATTATGTATGAAGAAGACACAAAATATGAGCTAGAGAGAGAGAGAGAGAGAGAGAGCAACTACAAGCAAAATAGAATGAGATCCATATTTGACATTATGACATTACCAATGCTTGATTCTTCATTAGAAATGAGTGAGAATGACATGTACATATATAGGAGAGCCAAAATTCGTGATACTCCTTGCATTCAATGCATATTCTACACCTATTCAAGTGCAAACTACTATAATCTTGACACTAATTGCTTGCATGCACAGATTGCACCTAGCTTCTACCTACTTTCTCCAAATGGCAATTTCTCAACTAGCCATGTACAAAACTACATGCATGTGTCCATTAGAGTGTTTGCATGCCTTGCATGTCACAATGGAAAATTAGGACATAATGCATTTATTATAGCTCGAGTTTCTACTAGGTCATATTTGATCAATTCCATGTGAAATTCTACATGCACGTCAAACTAGACATTGTCAATCATCATTGCATGTCATACTAGACCAACTAGACTTTATGCATGTCATTGGAATTTGATCTACCTAACCCAAACTCGCCCTACTCTACAAGGATATGTGCTCAATTCACATACCTTGGATATGTACAAAGTATTTACATGGGTAGGACCCCCAAACATCAACAAACATAAGATAGAGATGTTTTACAATTTTTAACACCTCCTTAAAATATATCTATCTGATGTTCATGAAGATCCTTGTGTGTGTGGACTCTTTGCTTTGAATTTGAAGTGAATATGAACAAAGAATCCATCATAGCAGCACGCTTACCAAATCCACGATAAGATCTCTTTGATAGAAATCTTTTCCAAATGCCTTTGAAAATTTTTCCACCAATTTGCCACTATGTTGATATGCCTTCTCCATGCTTGATCCTGATCCTAGGTTTGCAAAGTTCCTTTGCATGAAGAGGGCTGCATAAGAATCTGAAAAATCCGAGGCTTCCATGCCTCATCATGATCACAAGGATCATATAGATCAAGATTATACCATGAGCAATATTCAAGATTAAGCATGCTAGCTTTATTATTCCAAACATTATGAACTCTATCCAAAAAGGATCTAATCTTGAAACCATACTCTAACTTGATCAAATTGAGGCTAAATACTTTCTTGAGGGTGTAAGTGTCCTTAGTGGATGCTTCACTTAACCTCACAAGAAGTTTACAACATGCCTCTTGAAATGAAGGAACATATTTTTCAATATGTTTGAGCTTGTTCTTATTCTTGCTCTTACTCAATTTAAGAGCATACAAATGATGGTGAAATATCTTGCCTTCTAGATATAATCAAGTCACCAATGACAAGAATTAATTCCAAACTAAAGACTTTATTCAAAACTAGAATAGTCTTACTTGATCTTTGAGATTAACAAATCTCAACTAAGCAAGATACAACATCAACCAAAGAAAGAGAACCATAGGTGAGTAGAATAGAATGAATACCACCTTCACTTATCCTTTCTTTTCCATGAAATAAGAACCACAAGGACTCGGCCTTGCACAACGATCTTCTTGGACATGCATGTTGAGGATTCTCCTCCTCAAACCTTGACCCCATCATAAGTTGGCTTTTCTCAATAGAATGAACTTTTGATGCAATAAGAGACTTTGTGCTCTCGGCCCCTTCTAAGATAGAAAATAGATCTTCATGAAAATCAATAACATCTCCATGCTCAAACACTTTCAAGATGCAGAGCTTAAAGGCTATGTAGCCTTCCTTGGTGGATAAGCGTCCAACCATGATCCATAGACTTGGATCTCCATCCTTCTTTCCTTCCAAGAAAACACATGCAAGGCAATAACCTTCAAGAACACTAAGGTACACAACCTTAGGCTTATAGTTGAACAAGACTCCATATAGTGCAATCCTTCCAATAGCTTCATAACTCCAAAAAGCTTTTCATAATGGAAAATACACATGCACCATGAAACTTGAAGAGACAAGACATAGCCATTGGTTACTTGTAAAACCATCAATAAGAGTAGAAAAGCAAGAAGCAACTTCCTTGCCTATGGATGAAGAAAGGTCAACATCCAAATGTTCCAACTCCAGAGGATGTTTTGTCTTGGTAAAAGACATCAAATATGGATTCATATGTGATTTTGCCATAGAATAAGCCACTCTTGGCTTGATCTCCTTGACTATTGAAGACATAGATCTGAATTTGGAAACATACAACCTCCTATGCCATACTTCCTCCTTGGAAACACAAGTCATCAATGAAAAACCACAAGTACTTGCACTTTCATGCACATCTAGCTTGAAAATGCCTCCATATCTCGATCCACTTGCTAGGATCTCATCACCTTTCTTTATAAAACAAGTATTGACATTGAAATCCACTTCAAAACCATCATCAAATAGCTTTCCAATACTAATCACATTCTTTGTGAGATTAGGAGCATAAAGTACATTGGAAAGTGATAAACTCATAGAAGATGCAAGATTCAAGGAACAAATTCCAATTCCTTCAAAATTGAGCATGCATCTCCAATAGCTGTATATATTGAATCTTTAAGTTTTTGAAAAGGTTCTAGAGAAACAAAAGAACTTTTATTGCAACTCATGTGTGATGATGCACCACTATCAATATACCAAGATACATCATTAAAGGGTAAACAAGAGAAACTAGTCATCATGAGATATGCCTCTCCACAGTTTGCATGTAAATCTTCTATGGTAAAATTGGCTTGATCTTCTTGAGTCTTCTTCTTGAAGATAGAAGAATGAGTTGAATCATCTTCTACTCCTCCTTGGTCTTTGTCCTTTGATTTGTCCTTGGTGAAGGCTTGAGAAAAAAATTGCTCCTCCCTCTTGACTTGATCTTGGCAAAGTGATCTTTGCCACAACCACCATCCTTCCTTGAAAGTGTGTTGATCTTCGACAGCTTGTTCTTTTGCCTGCATTCTTCAGCAATAAAAATATCATGTAGAGCCTCCATAGATGGTAGCTCCTCCATGATAGCATAAGTTTGTACAAAATTTGCATACTCGTTTCTAAGTCCATTAAGGACTACTTGAACAAGTTAACTATTCTCTAGAGTATCACCTATGCATGCTATCTCTCAATGAAAATCTCTAACTCTCATTACAAAACTTGAAGCACTTTCATCAACTCTTTGGAAACTAGAAAAGATCTTATCTCTAAGAGTAAAAAATCTTGATGTGATCTTGGCTTCATGAATGGACTTAAGGATATTCCAAGCCTTCTTGGCAAAGTTGCATGAACTTATTTCTCTCAACATCTCATCAGAGATGTTCAACTTGATGATATGAAGAGCAATCCTTGCTCTCGTCTTGAATCTCTGAGCCTCATCATAAGCTTCAGACTCAACTTCAATTCCTAATACTATGTCCATTACACCATAAAGAATCAACAAAGACTCTATCCTATCCTTCCAAACTGTATAGTTGGAGGTATCTAGTCTCTCACTAGTTTCAAAGAGAAAATCTCCTACAGATGTCATGTATGTGAAGACTTCTTGTAAATGGACAAGAATATGTTGCTACACTTCTTTCTATAGGAATTGAGTGTGTTGCTTCTTTTTTACTATAGGAACCAAAACAATTGGGTGTACTACCAAATCCTATGCAAAAACTTGCAACTGAATTTGAAATAGGTCTCAAATATTCCACCAAAACAAGACAAACTCGATCAACCTCTCAACTTGAATTGGAGTATAGACAAATTTTGGTTCTTTCTTCTTTTGGCACATGTGGAATGCTTAATGACAACACTATTGACTCAAATACACTCAAATTGTATGAAACAATGTGCTACATGACTCAAAATTTTGTCTAGATCTCAAGTTTGTTGAATTGGTATACACAAAAAATGGATTTGAATATGTTGCTTCTCTTTTACAATAGGGACCAAAAACAGTTGGGTATTCTACCAAATCTTATGCAAAATCTTGCAACAGTTATGTGAGTCCTTGCTCACAACAGAAAATCAATCACTTTGAATTTGGATCTAACCTCTATCTTCTGATGAAGCACTTACAGTTCTGATGTCAAATTTTATCACAAGTTTCAAATGAATGAGAAACACTTTAGAAACACACAATCAACTCAAACACAACCCTTTGTGTGAAATGATGTGACTATGACAACGAAATTTTGACTTATCCAATTCTATCTCAGATTGATTACAAAAAACTGTGAATGAAGAATCATGCATGCAATATAATCAATCCAAAAAGTGTCCACTCGGGTTTTGGGTCTCTCCCTACCCTCCTTTAAGATCTTATAACTCCTACTAGGATTATCAAAATGAATTGAAACCGATTGCAATTGAAAGAGGGTTCTTCTACTTTCCAATAAGCTATAATGTCAGTATCTTTGGATCTAGCACCAAGGAAATAGAGTCAAATGTAGTGTTCTGATTTTCACACGTGTGAAATGTCAAAATTCCGTACATCCTCTGTTCTAGACTGAAAATATCAGTTCTAACCTCATTCATCAAAAAACTGTTCAAGAATAGATAGCAAAAAAGTGCTAAATACTTCCTAGCTTGAATTGTCACAGAATTCTTCATACATATGATGTTAATAGCATTCAAAACATGGTATGGCTCTGATACCATAATGAAAATCCAGCAAGTTCACACGGTGAGGAACCACAAGAAATTGTGTGAATAATCTTTACCATGCCTTGTGGTGGCACACAGATCACCTGTTGAGCAATCCTGCAATATACCAATAGATCTATGGCTAGAGCACAATCTAGAATGCTACATTAATTCCTCACAAAAAGAGAAAGTACACAAGCAAGACCATGTACGAAGAAGACACAAAATCCAAATTAGAGAGAGAGAGAGAGAGAGAGAGAGAGAGAGAGAGAGAGAGAGAGAGAGAGAGAGAGAGAGAGAGAGAGAGAGAGAGAGAGAGAGAGAGAGAGAGAGAGAGAGAGAGAGAGCAACTACAAGCAAAATAGAATGAGATCCATATTTGACATTATGACATTACCAATGCTTGATTCTTCATTAGAAATGAGTGAGAATGACATGTACATATATAAGAGAGACAAAATTCGTGATACTCCTTGCATTCAATGCATATTCTACACCTATTCAGGTGCAAACTACTATAATCTTGACACCTAATTGCTTGCATGCACAGATTGCACCTAACTTCTACCTACTTTCTCCAAATGGCAATTTCTCAACTAGCCATGTACAAAACTACATGCATGTGTCCATTAGAGTGTTTGCATGCCTTGCATGTCACAATGAAAACTTAGGACATAATGCATTTATTATAGCTCAAGTTTCTACTAGGTCATATTTGATCAATTCCATGTGGAATTCTACATGCATGTCAAACTAGACATTGTCAATCATCATTGCATGTCATACTAGACCAACTAGACTTCATGCATGTCATTGGAATTTGATCTACTAACCCAAACTCGTCCTATTCTACAAGGATATGTGCTCAATTCACATACCTTGGATATGTACAAAGTATTTACATGGGTAAGACCCCCAAAATATCAACAAACATAAGATAGAGATGTTTTACAATTTTTAAAAAGATCAAGTGCTACTATTGTAGCAAGATGGGGCACTATGCCTCGAAATGCTTCAAGAGGAAGCAAGCTCAAAGTCAAGCCAACATTGGACAAGAGGAGGAAGAGACTCTTATCATGAGGACTCACTCATGATGTCAACTTTTTCATCATCAAATGTCAAAGGTGAAGATCCCTGGTGGATAGACAATGAGGCTACCTCCCACCTGTCGGGTAAAAGGGAGTATTTTTCTCAAATCACACCTTATGTAGAACCTATAAAGTCCATTTTTATAGCAAATGATCATGAATGTAAAGTTGAAGGTGTAGGATCCATTCCCTTATGCTTAGGATTTTCCAAGAAGATCAAGATAGATGGTTTTCTCTTCATTCCTAGCATCACTAAGAATTTGCTTAGTGTTGGCCAACTTTAAGATCATGGTTTCATTGTGGAGTTCTCTACTAATGTATGCAACATCAAGAAAATTGGGATGATCATAGCAAGGGAAAGAATGTTTGGGAGGTTATTTAAGCTTGATGCTTTTGTAGATCCTAACAAATTTGTGGTGGTAGCCGAGGAGAGCAACATGACCACATTTGATTTGTGGCACAAGAGGCTTGGTCACATAAACACCAAGTCCATGGAAGCCAAGTTCAAGGAGGAGCTTGCTTTCGGCCTTCCAGCTTAACGCCCGTGCCAATGGGAGCGTGGAGCGCGTCTATGGGCCTAGAGAGAGCTGCTCGGGCATCGGGCTCAGGCTGTGGGCAAAGGGAGGCGCAATGGTGGCATGTGCTACAGGGCTGTTGCGTCACGGGCTGATCATCCAACTGCCAACTACCTGAGGAAGCCAACTGCCTAAGCTAAGGTGGGAGCTGAGGAATCGAGCTTATCCAATTGAGAGGGGAATGCGTTTGGCAATGTTCATGGAAGCTTTCACTCGCATTCTGGCTATGCGTATATGCTAAAAAGCTCAAGTTTTTGCTCTTGATTTGGTGCTCCTCGTGTGGTTCTTCTTGCCTCCTCTGCTCAGCCCTCCTCTGCTTTGATTCTGCTCGCCCTCCTCTGCTCAACTCTCCTTCCTTTGGTTCTGCTCGCTCTCCTCTGCTTTGGTTCAGTTCTGGGCAGCCTCCTTTCAACTTTCTCTCCTCTATTCAAAGTGCATGCTTGCTAAAGCTCATAATGTTAGTTGTGGTTGGTAGAATAAGACTAATGTTGGTTCTTCGATGATTCCATGAGCGCTTGATGCTGGCAAAAATCTTGGAGCTATTGTACTGAGTAACGCATCTTCTATTTTTGTTGCATTTATGCTTTTCAATGAAGCTTGCATGTGTTTTGTTCTTATACAATAGAATCTGATTGCATGCATTTTGTTTTTCCACAATAGAATCTGATTGTTCTTTCACATGGACTCAAAAGTAAAGATTCAAATGCTAGAACTTGGAATCAATCTAGGAAAATCATGAAACACTACTTTTTAAAATGTAGATTTTAGTTCTACATCTAATATCTATCATCTAACATCCATCTTCCTACAACATCCTCCTTGCCTTCTTGGAAGCTCTTTGTGTAGTGGTTGCAATAGGTTCCCCCTCATCATCATCATCCTTTGAACTTCAAATATTTTGCTAATATGTCGCCCGAGGATATATATCGTACTTGATTTGTTCTGGAATGGACTCTCACTTTGTTTCATTTTAGGGTCTATCGTGTTTGCACCACTCCAAATCAACACGAGGTAGACTTTATAAAAATGTGATCATATTGTTGTTGACACACATAGTGGTTCTCAAAACAACCTTTGAGAACAAACTTTTAAAGAGAATTTAGAATCTATTTTCTTAAGAGCATTAATATACACAAATTTGTTTTTTTAGAAACAACAACCTCTAATCCACTTTCCTATCACTAAGTATGTTGTTTGTTGTTGTGATTTGCGTTGCCATAAACTACATGCTTGCCAATGGCGGACCAGGTATGCTCTCTGAACTAGAAATGCATGGATGGGAGAATGGATTGATAGCCCACGATTCCACCATGATAATATTTTGTACGTTCACACCTCATTCCAGAGTGTTTGGAAAATGTTTCAATTAAATAAAATTATTCCTACCTTTGAAGTACTACACCTTTGATGATCTTACATATATGATGTGTACCAAGTTTCACCAGCAATTTTGAAAACCCGGCAAGTTATCTAGGAAATATTTGATGTTCACAGCTGTAAAAGGGATGTGGAGCAAGTCTAGTATCTCCCAGAGGCAGTGTCATAATTTTCTCATGGGACTATGTTACCTTGCAAGAGCCAGTTCAAGAATAGGACTTACTAAGGTATGGATCATAATCTTATAGAGGGTATTCAACTTGATTGGGGTGGGGGGGGGTAGCTGGCTAAATAACACAAAACATTGTAATAAGACATCAGGTTGCAATGAAGAGAGAGAGCATCCATTACTAAGAAGTTTGCAAGGACCATAAATGCTTTGTGAAATATGATAAAGTTCATAGCATCCATAAAAAAATGAGATTTAAAAAGACCATTAGATTATGGGCTAATTAGGAACATTCCTACAACCACGAACAATCAAGGTGAGCTTCAAGATCTAATTTCTCATAGATCATACAATGACCGGACGTAACGAGAAATTGAACTAGAGGCGACAATGACAAACGTAAGTGTGTCCGGTTTTATTATGGATGGAACTTAATCAACAACATTATATAGATGGTTTTGACCATCGATAGTAGACATTTAGAATCATTTGAATTAAATCGTACCTTTCTTTATGACCAAGCATATTGAGTTTCTCATAGATCTTGCAATGACCCAATGTAATGAGAAGTTAATTTGAGAGGTGACCGAACAGAAGTGTGCTTCTACAATTGCACAAAATTTAATGGGGCCATACCCTATTGCTCTATTTGCACTTCTTATTTTTAGGTCATTATTGACTTAATCAAATCTGCAAGGCATTTGTAATCCTTGCAAACTTTATGTGTGGTATAGGGTTGTCATATGCCCGGTCATATAATGACGAAAACTTTAAAAAAAAAAATTGATGTAGTATTTTGTGTTGGCCTTAAGGGCCTTGCAAAATGGAAATAGTCTGAGTTCAAGTTGGTCAATGGAGTTTAAACAAAAGTCAACACTACAATCAATGTCTTAAAATAGCAGGAACTTTGTCGCGCTCCACACTACTAAGAATTTAGTGCAATAACATGCACTTTTACATGGAAGTTGTAAATAACAAAAAATTCATGTCCCTCTATGTTTATTGCATGCATGCCAACGTATTAGATGCACTTTCATATGCAAGTCACAAATAACAAAAAATTTACGTCCTTGATCCTTTTCTTATATGCATTTAGTATTTTTGTTTTTAAAAAAGAAGAATGCAGAACATGTAAAAGATTACATGCCTTTAACTATGCTTAATGCGCATTATTTGTAAATAGCCTCTCACCCTTCATGATGCCCCAACATCACCACCACCAGTAACTATCACTAAAAATTATCTATTTTGCATTCCCCAAAATCTTTTCATATATGTTGTTTAGTGTTGTCATAGATTCTTTAATCATGCACGCACTTTTAATCAAAGTTCAATCCTTGAGACAAGGAAATGAATTGCTAATCCTTTATGCCTTTGTTCCAAGACAAGTAAGACTTGAAAATAGTTGACTAACTTCCATCCAATCTTAGACAATCTCATTTTTTTTGTTGTGACGCCTTTGTGGCATATTTAAGTGATTTATGAGAAGCGTGGTATTAGTTGGTGAGTTTGATGGTTATTTAACGATATTGTGTGATGTTTGGTGGCTTTCTATGTTATACTAAAAGTATATTGGCGAGTGATTAGACCAATTTATATAAGATGAGCTTGAGGGTGCAATTTGTCCACATGGTCAACCTATGATTTGTATAGAGCTGTGGTTTTTTTGAAATGTATTTGTAATCCATGTTTGGACATGAAATTTTGAAGTGGTTGACGAGGGTGATATATATATATATATATATATATATATTTAAACTTATGTACAGTTTTGCGCATGTGTATGGGGTAGGAGGATGCATGGGGTGGGCACCCATACATCCTCCTTTCACACACTTTTTTGAATTAAATTTTTAAATGCATGCATGGGGAGGAGGATGTATGCATCCTGCCCCATGCATACACATTAATCCCCATGGCCCTCCTCCCCATGCATGGCCCTACTTCCCCCCTCTCACCAGATTTGAATTTTACTCTCCCTCTCCCTCTCCCCCCTCTCTCTCTCTCTCACTCTCTCTCATTCAAAAGCACCTCTCTCCCTCTCTCATGATCCTCCATGTGTGTCCAAGATCCATGTATCTCTCTCTCTCTCTCATATTCAGGGTGGACAATGCGATAACCAAACATGTGCTAAGTTCTAGGAGGTGGTCTCTGATGAGCATGACATTGATCCCACTTGAACCTACCAAGGAATGTTAGATCTGCAACTGGAGCCTGGAAAATAACGAAGCAAGTGTACTTTAACGAAGCAAGTGGTGGAAAATATGTTCTCAGGTCTGTGCTCATGGATTTGGAGCCTGGAACCATGGATAGCATCCGATCTGGACCTTATGGTCAGATATTTAGGCCTGATAACTTTGTCTTTGGTAAAACTGGAGCTGGAAACAACTGGGATGTTGACGTTTCTATGGCTTCCAATCGGATTTGCATTAGTTGTGCTTAGAATTGGGCTTTCTCCTTCAATTCCAGTGGAGTGCGTTCCTCTTTTCTACAAGTTGACAGAGATACGCCTCATTGTGAAAGGAATTCAGACTCCTAAACCTCGCAAAGGTGAACCCGGAGTCCTCTTCGTGTGCACACACAGAATGCTAATAGACCCTATCATGGTTTCCGCGGCTTCAGGAAGAGATGTTATTGCTCTAACCTACAGCATCAGCCGAGTTTCAGAGACATTGTCACCTATTAAAATAGTCTCGTTGTCTAGAGATAGAGAGAGAGACGCTAAGGGACATTACACAAAAGGGGCAGAGTTTATTGATTTTGTGTTGGACGTGGTTTATAAAGAAGCCGAAGACTGCGATTTGCAGGGTTTTCAAGTGTGCCATTCTCTTGGCGGAGGTACCGGTTCCGGAATGGGAATGTTTTTTATTTCTAAAATCAAAGAAGAATATCCAAATAGAATGATGCTAACTTTTTTAGTTTTTCCATCTCCAAAGGTTTTAGACACCGTTGTTGAACCATATAAAGCTACGCTTTCTATTCATCAGTTTGTCAAAAATGTAGAGCTTTCTATTAATTTTTTTTTTTAATTTAGTGGGCAATATGGGTATCAGCTTGAAGCTCTTGACGAGAGCAGTGCATTTATGCAGGTTGCCGGTGCTTTCAGCTACAAAATGTGCTAGACAACTAAATAATGCACCTCTCAGTTTAGTAGTCACTAGTTAACCGTGAGCTCAGATCTGTAAGCCCCCTGTTATGAGGAGAAGCCATTACTGAGCACGGTTGTTAGTATAGGGTCTACTGTGAGACCATGATGGTTATGAGATTGCTAGATTACAGTTTCTATATAGTAGCAAGTCTTGGGGGGTTCGGGGGGCGTTAGCCCCCCGAGAAACGGGAGGTTCGGGGGGCAGTAGCCCCCCTTGAAACAGGGGGTCCGGGGGGCGGTAGCCCCCTGGCGGGGGGCAAATGGCAAGCGGACAATTATGTTGATCAACGTCAATTTGATGATGATCATTATGAAGACAATTATGTTAATCAACATCAATACGATGATGATCAATATGAAGATGATACGGGTGAAAGCTCAAACTTGTTCATTACGGCACTAATGACAAGTGACGAAGCAAAGGATACCTGGTACATTGATAGTGGAGCATCCAAGCACATGACTTCAAGGAAGGAGTGGTTTTCGGAATTCAAGAAAATCCACAATGGCGATGAAGTTGGACAAGCTGATGGCCAATTACTACCTGTGAAAGGATTTGGAGTGGTACCAGTGAAGCTAGCCAGCGGATAAGCAATGTACAATATGTTCCTGGTTAAGCCAACAATTTACTATCAGTTGGGATGATGGCTGATCAACAACTCAAGGTTGAGTTTGATAGCGACAAATGTCTCGTCAAGGACATCAAGAATTACTACAAAGTGATTGCTATAGGAGCTAGAGTCAATGGAAATCGACTCTACAAATTGAATGCGAGATCTTTTACTCAAGCTATGGTAAGCACTGTTGATAGTTGAAGTGATCTTTGGCATCAACGATTTGGTCATATCAGTGCTCAAATTTTACAGATTCCGAAAAGAGGTAATCTAGTTATTGGATTGCCTGATATTGCTTTTGAAGAAAAAATGCAATAAAACATCATCTAATGCTTGAAATCGTATGTAAGACTTTAAAAGGATATCTTTTAACACAAAGCAAAGATCAACCAAATAAAGAAAATTATTGCACATTGTCCTATTTATACATTGTGTGTGTTTGTGTGTACATGTGTAACTTTTCAATTTGCAGAAGTGATATTATATTGCTTATTGACAATTTATTTCTAGTACTCAATTTGGCATCTATATATATATATATATATATATATATATATATATATATATATATATATATATATATATATATATATATATATATATCTAGATAGATGTCTAAATAGATAAATAAATAGATATATATATATATATATATATATATATATATATATATATATATATATATATATTTAAACTTATGTACACTTTTGTGCATGTGTATGGGTGCACCCATGCATCCTCCTCTCCTCACCCATGCATGAGCTTTTTCTAACTAGAAAACTTGGGGAGGAGGATGCATGTACGGGGAAAAGGATGCATGGCCCTCCTCCTCATGCATGCATCTAAGGGGCCCACTCCAAATTCAAATTATCCTTTACCAACACACATAGTGTTTTGAAGTGCATGTACATACTTTCATGGTGAAAGGTGTTAAACAAATGAGACTTTCATTATCAAAAATTTGAAGGGTGCTCTAAGGATGTTCTAAATTATCAGACTTTCCCCGAGAAAGGTTGAAATAAAAATGCATTTCTATGAAGATCGGCCTCCATTGCCCGTCAACGACGAGCACTCTTTACTAGTATATACATATATATATATATATATATATATATATATATATATATACAGTGGTACCAAGATCCTCGAATCCCGGTATCGCGGATCCATACTGGTACCGTGGATCCATACTGATCCGTGGTACCATAATATATAATATTTTTTTTTAATTTTAAAAAAAATAAAATAAAATCAAGTGAGCAATAAGGGTATCAGCTTGAAGCTATTGACGAGAGCAGTGCATTTATGCAGGTTGCTGATTCTGACGAGAGCGAACAGCCAAAGGACCAAGGGGATGTAAAACACCAAAAAGTGTGTTTTTGCTCAGGGAGTCGGAAGGCCAAATCATGAAGAGGTCGTACCGTCGGGGCCAAATCATGAAGAGGCCGTTGGGGGACTCTGCCTTTTCTTTGTGCTATCTCCTTTTGTTTCTTGAAGCATTCACGCTCCCAATGGCCAGGTTTGTTGCAGTACCTACAATTTCCAGGTTTATTTTGCCTGGAATAGCCATGTCCTTGACCTCGGCCTTGATTCCAATTGCCTCGATTCAAGCTATCATTGGATTGCTCATGAAATTGTTGAAATGATCCCCGGCTTGAGTTTCCTCCTCTCGATTGATACCTACCACGGCCAAATCTTCCGCCTTGTCCTCTAACTGCAAGAGCTTGATCATGGCCCCTGTTACGATGATTCAAGTTCTCTTGATGTTGCTCTTCTTGCAAAAGTAATCCACCTAGCTCTTCATAGGTTGGAAGATTCTCCCGTGTGGCAATGCTTGTCACTCAAGCTGTTCAATGTCAATTGAATGATTTCACGGTCCTGTACTCGCTCTCCAACGGCAGCTAGTTGATCACGGATCTCCTTTATCTTCAATAGGTGATCGACAATAGTTGCACCATCATCCATCCATAATGTGTGCAGCTTCGTCTTCAGGAATAGCACTCGAGATGTGTTTGTGGTCTCAAACAATGCCTTCAACGTATCCCATGCTTCTTTCGGTCCTTCCGAATCCGAAATGTAGGGAATGATAGCATCTCTGACTGACAAGTTGATGACATTTTGTGCTTTCTGTTTTCTCCTATCAAATGTTCGCTGATCTTCTTCAATCATTGGCCTTGTTTCCTCACCTGTCACGATCTCCCATAGCTCCTTTTCCATCAGAATGTTCTTCAGTTTGAATTTCCAAACTGCATAGTTGTCAGCTTCCAATTTGCTTGACTCATTGAGGACACTCTCGCTTAGAGTTGCCATAATTGCACTTAGATGAGTCTGGATCGCAAAAATGACTGCAAAAATGAAAAATTTGTTGCGACATTGACAAATGACGTCTTTGACCACTTTCCAATCCGAGCTATGGATTGAAAGTTATGCCAAATTGAAGATTTTGGCCTTAAAATGGCTCACAACTACCTTTAAGCATGAAAAATGGCAATTATTGCCAAACTGCCATTTTTGGAAATTCTCCGTCATGCACAGATCTCTGATTTCAGAAATTTTTATATCAACGTGTAGCCCTTTGTACCAGCATAGTCCTGTCTAATCAAATCCCAAAAACAATCTCTCCAGCTAGGTCAAAACATCACTTTGTTTTCTGATTATCTGCAAAAAAAACCACAATGGACAGAGCCTTAAGAAGAATGGGCAATCCTTAGCTTAAGGTCACAAGAGTTGGGACCCTTCAATATGAAATTATTTAATGAAGAGTTCACATTTATGCCCTTCAGTCCTTTGGTAACTGAATTTCAAACACTTCAAATTTTTAAAAATTGAAGTTTAAGGGCCCAATGAATGGTAGCCGTTGATCTGTATCCACAATCAAGAGGGCTCCACCGTCGATCTCAACAAGATTGTAATCGGACGATCTGGATCATTTCTGTGCATCGACGGGGACTCATGAAGACGCTATGCACCCTTTTACACTATGTAGCAGGTCTGAGTTGGAGCGCGAACCTGCCCGCGACCTCCTTCTCGTCCATACACACACACACACACACACACACACACACACACACACACACACACACACACACACACACACACACACATATATATATATATATATATATGGGAACCTGGGTGCGGACGCCGCAGGGGTGCGTCCGGGGGTTGACGCGTCCGACAATTTCCAATTTTTTTTTTCAAAAATAATAATAATACAGGCCCCTCCTCTCACTGCCCCAAATCTCCAAAACAAAATAAAAACAATTTTCCTCCCCCTACCCCGCCTTCCCCCCCGGAATTAATTATCAGAGGGTGTCTGGCATCCACCCACCCCCTCCTCTTAAAAAAAAGAAAAAAGGTACCCAGAAAATTTTTTAACAAACCTAACCACTGCCCATGTCTCCCTAATTGAGATACCACAGAATCGGACATGAAAGAGCAAACAATTTATATTTTTTGAGTCCAGAGAACACTGTCTCGTGTTCTCCCTATCTCTGTCTCTCTGACGGATCTATATTATTTTACTATATAAATATAGGTAAACGATGTGCTCCCCGGATGAACTTCAACAGCTTACTAATTACTTATGCTCCACAGTGTCATTCAACACAGGGAAGTACAAAACCTACACAATATTATGGCCTATATGATGAGATAGGTTTAGTGTTTTGGGATGAACTCCAACAACAACACTAAAAGGAAACATGAATTCTGTCACTACTGCAGCAGAACTGAATGGGATGAGAGAGCATAAGGTCCTGTGCTTTTGACCAATTCTGAATGCTTTTGACCATGGCCAGCTGTTCTGCATTGAAGTTAATTCCAATCCGCTGTGTTTCCTCGCCCTCGCCAGCGAGGGTAGGGGGGAGCAGGTCCGAGAGTCGCAGGGCACATGCCTGTAGCTCCGGTAGTCGCACCATTAGCTCTCGTTGGTGCTCATGAAATTCTGCTTCTTGCTTCTAATGTCGTTCATTGTGTCGGCGGACATCTTCTAGGAGCTTCTCTGTCTGCACATAAAGAAGACCATCAAGCCAAATCCCACAATGGAAATAAACTATGAAAAACAAAAAAAAAGCCTATATTGCAAGCGAACAAGTACAAGGCAAACACTCACGTTAGTTGGTGTGCATCCTACCATCTCCCATTGGATTCTTCTACCCTTTCTCTCTCTCTCTCTCTCTCTCTCTCTCTCTCTCTCTCTCTCTCTCTCTCTCTCTCTCTCTCTCTCTCTCTCTCTCTCTCTCTCTCTCTCTCTCTCTCTCTCTCTCTCTCTCTCTCTCTCTCTCTCAACCATAGCTCTCTCTTTTTGTCTCTCTCCCTCCCTCTCTCTCTCTTGCGCGCATTTTAGGGTTTAGGGGCTAATTTTTTTTTTAAATATGCGTCGGGTCCTGGACGCGTTCTAAGACCCGGATGTGTCCGCGTCCGGACGTTGGACATGCCAGTTGGATGCGTCCAGCGTCCAAGAAATTTTTTTTTAAAAAAATGGACGCGTCCGACCCCGCGTCCGGGTCTGGGCACCGGATGCAGACGCCAAAAGGCCGCGTCCGCCCCGCACCCTCATGTCTAATATATATATATATTTATTTATTTATTTATCTGTTACTCAAGGGAGTGAGTAGGTTTTTATGAGGGGGATAGATATTCACAAGGTGAATGATGAAGATCAAACTCTTAAAATAGGCTGCATTTGCACATACACTACTTTATACGAAGACCTAGACACGATACTAAGAAACTGCATTCATATCTTTCTACGACTATGAAGATTGCATACACATTTTCTAATATTGCATGGATTTGATGATGGGCATTACTTTAAACTCTGTGGGAAATGGGAGCATAGTTTTTTTAGACACGGGTTGGATATAATGCATGTTTTATTTCTATCCAATGGTGATGTTGCTGAAAGATCTAAAGGTTGGCCTTTGGATTTATTTTGCTGAATAATAATGGTTAGCATCACACACTATTGTGTGTTGAGCCCATTAATTGACGAAGAAACATTTTGATGTTGAAAAGATGAAGGAATAATAAGGCTAAATCAATGGCCTTATGATATGATTTCAACAGTCAAATACCATTCCCTTTGTTCACAGGGACGCTTCACATTTAAGTGGGGGGGGGGGGGGGACATGTAGGTCAGAATTTTTAAATTTTAGCAAATATGATCATTCATGCTGATTTTTAGCAGAAAAAGTGCTATATGTATTGCTTATGCAAAAATCTACTATTATGCCACTTTCGCTGAAATGTGGCTATGTTAAAAAAAGTATCTATTAGTTTCCATGGCAAGTTCAAATGTCACAATCGATCTTCAAATGATAGTTATATCGAAAAACTTAGAGCTACTTTTAATACTTTACTATCTTTAGTGAGTTTGTTAAATAACAATAAGCTACTTTTAGCTATACTCATCAGTGACTTTGATGGACAATAACATTGGTATTTGTTAAATAGTTTTATTAAAATGGCAATTGTTCACCATATTGTAATTGATAAATGTATTTGATATACCATGTTAATAAAAAACTGCCCATGTATCTTTAAGACTCTGTCTTAAATTTCAAGGAAATGTCCAAAGGCTAAGGGTCGCATAGACAAAGGCGACCAAGGATCAATTCAAGATACAAAGAAAAACAATGAAAATTTGATAGTTGGATCAGTGACCGTGCAATGTAATACCCTTTTGAAGATTAGGGTGTCCTGATTAAATTGGGACCATGACCTTATTATAAAGGGGAGAATGAGTGTGTCACAGAATTTAATCTCGTGTTTTAATATAAAACTACTTCACAGACATATGATACTTGAAACTTGAGTAGAATTGATCATATCTACATCACCAAACCTTGTTATTACAGAGAGGTTTCCCAAAAGTGGAGCAAGGAGAGCCAGTGGCATCCTAGATCTTGTCCACAGTGATCTATGTGGACCAATGCAGACTAGATCTCTTAGTGGCTGCTATTACTTTATTACCTTTATTGATGATTATAGCAGATGCATTTGGATTTATTTCATAAGCAAGAAATCAGACGCTTTTGCTAAGTTCAGGGAATTCAAGGCATTAGTTGAAAAGGAAACAGGAAGTTACATCAAGACTTTGAGATCTGATGGAGGTAATGAGTATTTTTCGACAGAATTTATTGATTTTTGCAAAGACCAAGGGATCAAGAGGCAGACTACAACACCTTATCACCGCAGCAAAACGGAGTTGCAGAGTGAAAGAATAGATCCATTGTTGAGATGGCCAAGGCAATGCTCAAATGCAAGGGTATGCCAAACACCTTTTGGGCAGAAGCTTGCAGCACAGCTACGCACATCCTGAATCGGTGTCCTATGAAATTTGTGGAAGGTAAGACACCCCATGAAGCTTTTACTGGAAAGAAACCTAATATTTCTCATTTGAGAGTATTTGGTTGTGATGCTTATGCTCATATTCCTGATGAGAAACGAAGGAAATTGGATGCAAAAGCTGTCAAGTGTATTTTCCTTGGATATGATGAAAAGGCCAAGGCATATAGGATGTATGATACAAATTTGATGAGGGAGCGGAAGCACAGGTCAAGAAAGAAGTGGATTTTGATGCAGAAGATCCAATTGAAAAGGATAAGTTTGAAGCTGAAATCCCTAAGAGAGTACCTAAATGGTACTTATCAGTCACAGGTGATGCTAAGAAGGGAGATACTCCCGAATCTAGCGAACAGGGAGAGCTTAGAAGGTCAAGCAGAAATCGAAAACCTCCTGCAAGCTTAGAAATGAATCTAGTCCTAATGGGTTCCATGCTCAAAGCTCAAGAACCAAAAACCTTTCATGAAGCAAAGGAGCACAAGGAGTGGCATGCAGCAATGGAAATAGAAATGGAGGCCATATCAAAAAATAGGACATGGAACTTGGTTGAGCTCGTGATGGTAAGACGCCTATCACTTGCAAATGGATTTATAAGATCAAATATGGAGCAGATGGGCAACTCAACAAGTACAAAGCACGGTTGGTTGCGAGAGGATTTGAATAGCAGGAAGGCATTGATTTTGAGGAAACCTTCGCACCCGTAGCTAAGATGGTAACTATACATTCTATTATTACTATTTCTAATTTCTATGGTTGGAAGATTCAGCAAATGGACGTTAAATCTGCTTTTCTTAATAGAGTGCTGGATGAAGAGGTGTATTTAGTACAACCTCAAGGACTTGTTGAGCCAAGGAGAGAGCATCTTGTTTGTAAGCTCAACAAGGCTATCTATGGATTGAAGCAAGCACCACGGGCATGGTACTCTTGCATTGATGAACACTTCAAGCAAAGGGGAATGGAAAAGAGTAAGGCTGATTCTAATCTTTACATTCTAAAGCAAGATTCAAATATAGTGTTCATTGTTTTGTACGTGGATGATTTGATTATTACAAGTAATGAGAGCTTAATTGATGAAATCAAATCAAGTCTTTCCAATGCTTTTGACATGAGCGATCTAGGATTGATGCACTATTGTCTTGGCTTTGAAGTATGGCAAAACAAGGCTAATCACAATCTGTAAAGGTGATGAATCTATTACTAACAATCTGTCTAAAAGGAAAAGAATCGATGCGCGAAGGCATCTACAATGTCTGTCTCACATGTTGTAAATGAATGAACTGTGTGAGTCATTAGTGTGATGGAGCATGAATGGGTCATGTACAATGTGTGTTTAAGAATGTCGTTGCTAGTGCATGAATAGTTCTAATTGTGTGTAGAACTACTTGTGATCAGTGGACACAATCGCTCAAAAAGAGAGCTACTTAACAATCACAAATGCAAGAAATTAAGTCAGTGACTGAGGTGTCGTAGATCACCATGCACTAAGCAGAAACAAGACATAAAGAATAGCATTCTTGCAATAACATGAATGAATGGCACAATATAATATGTACATCAAATAATTGGATGGACAATACATTTGTACATAGCTGCAATATTGTTGTGTGAATCTCTGATGTAGAAATGTCAGCTACTGTAAATTTAAATCACTAACATAGAAATGTCAGCTGATGTTAGTTACTATAGAAAAGAACGTGAATCCGTAGCAGTGTGCCACAATGTAGAATACTGCAAGACAATAAATGATGGAAGGCCAAAACATCACAACAGTAATACTACGTGAATCACTGACATAGAAATGTCAGCTACTATTGCCTACCGCAGGAAGAACGTGAACGTTGAGCAGTTTCGCCTCTACTTTTTCTTCAATCACTCATTTACATATATAGCAGCTGGAAGATCTTGTGCTATCTTAACTTTACAATTTTTTCGAGTTATCTTTCACACCTCTTTCCAAAAAATATTTGAGTGTAGATACTGATATGTTGAGGGATGCTTTCATTGGCTCTAATGCCAATATTGAGGAAAATATTGCTAATGTACATTCTAAATGCTTTTTTGATTTGCCAAAATATTATATAAACGAAGATGTGTATATTACAATGGCAGATTTATGTGCTTTTTTCGATTATCGTGAGGATGAGGTGCTTTGTCTATTGTCTTGTCAAGCACCATTACTGATTTCTCTGACATTGTTGATTTTGAAACCGAAGGCATTGACTATGATGATGAGAAGGGAATTCTGATTGGTGAAGAATGTTTGTCCTGGGCTATGGCAAACATTAGTGCTCATGGACGAAGTTTGCCTTCTGATGAGGAATTTATTTCATTGGCAAGCCCAGCTGGGATTCCCTCGTCCATCGGTTATGAAATTTGCTAATGACTCTTCTTCAATGGGTGGTCACAATATAGATCATCCCGATCTAGTTGCAGCAAACGATGATGAATGCGTTAAGTTTAAAAGTTTTACCATACGTTTGTTTATCTAATGTATGTGTTTTGCTGAATTCTATTTGTGCTAAAAACTCCAATTTTGTAATTGCAGAATACACTTTTTATCGATGACTTTGCTTTTCGTCGAGGGGGCTTCAGACAACATTCATCATCTTTCCACAGGGACAGTGGCCTCGGCCACTACTTGAGGCACTTTCAAAATAATGAAATTTGCGTTGCTCATTCCAAATTCAGTCCAGTTGGAGAGACAAGGATAATGGCTGTGAAAGCCTTATCTTATTCTTTAGGTGGACAAAAATTTGCAAGAGCAAATACAATAATTTTTGTGAAAAAATCTTATGTTTTAAACATATTAGGATTTGTAGATGGGAATGCAAGTAGAGAATTACTGCATGATAGCACAACAATTGGACAACAGGATGTATCAGATGCCTCTGAATGATACTTTTTTGTATATATTGAAAATTGTAAATTTAATTTACATTTGTAGGAACTTTGTATCTCTGAATTTTTAGCTTCTATGCTGCTCAATGAATTTGCAAGCTTTTCTGAATTTGTCGTAATTTGAAGATTTTGTGATCTGTCGGATTTGAACTCTATAGTAGAACCACTGAAATAATTGGCAAATATAGTTTCATTTTTCATTGGTTCCTCCATGTTGTGTCTTTCGATGAAATGTTGCCCGTGTTAAAAATTCACAATTCTAGCTTGACTAGTTTTGGTCATATGACTTGTAAATAGTTAGATGGTCATGATGTGGCTTGTCACACGTGCCAAATAGCATAGAATTCCATTCATAAGGATGTTCTCAAGTAGACCTAAGTGTTAGAACCTTTGGAATGAGTCCAAATTATGCTTAGATACAAGGGAGAAAAAATAGGAGCTATTTTTGGTAATTTTTGCATTGTTGAGGGATCTCCAAGATTCCAACCCTAACTTGGTAGGGATGAAAGATCCACCAAAATTAGAAATAGGGATAGGTTTAGGGCTACTCATACCTGCCCAAAACCGTGATGGATCATGTATATATAGGTGATAATATCTCACCAAAATCAATCAAGCAATTTCATGTTTTTTCTCTCATAATGGTGCAATTGCTCTCTATGTTCATAATTGTTTGAGTACTTGTGATTAATAATGATTATAGGATTGAATGTAGGTCTGGTGTACAGTACTCAGACTGTGGGAGGCCGTACTTTCACACGTGTGAAGCCTTCTTCAAGGATTTGGGCCATTTAGTGAGGTTCAAGCATAGATTTTTGATGGATTTTGATGGTTCAACTTGTGCTAATCTTATGAAATCATAATCTATTGTTTCCCTCATCATTTCAAGTGTTTTAGGATCCTTATTTGCTGTAATTTTTACATGGTATCAGAGCCTAAAGGCTGAAATGAGCTAAATCCTTGGTTTTCATTCAATTTGATCACAATTTTTTATCTAAATCTTGTGTAGATTGGATCTTAGCATCTAGTATTGATTCTAGAACTCAAAGTGAGTCAAATACCTTGGATATTGGTGTTGTGTGACTTCATTTGCAGGTGTTTAGGTGTCTAAAACCAGAGGCAAAGTTGAATTCAATTCACATTACCAAGATAGCAAGTTTTGCTTGCTCCAAGCATTGATTTCTAAGCAAGTTTTGGAGGTGATTTCATAGAGGAGGCTTTCTAGCATTCAAGGAGAGAGAAGATCAGAGTTTTGGGGACTCTTCAAGGCTGTTCTAAGGTGTAGTAGACACCTCCTAAAGTTATTTAGGTTCAGTCCAACCATTGCTTGACTTATGCACCAAATTAGATCAATTTTTCATCAATTTTGATCATTTTTTGCTTGTGATTGGATAGTAGATTGTGTTGCATCCTCATTAAGTTCCATTTAGATCTTTTACAAGTGATTTTGGAAGTATATTAGGTTGCTGAAATTCACTCTTGATCAGATCATTTAGAAGCTTTAATGTTCTTTATAGAAAGAGGGGCAATTCTACTAGTATTGTCTACTTCAATCAAGCAAGTGCATTGTTTCTAGTATTCTATGATTTGATTTTGTTAGAGATCATTCTTAGATCTTTATAGGAAGTCTATTACTGATCTTTTCAGGTCCCTAAGAAGTGGTATAAGGTAGACCTTCATTCAAATCAATAGAAGTAACCTTCATTTGTGTCAAGTCCTTGATTAGGAGACTAGATGGCATCTATAAATGCATATCTTTTGGATACTAATGAAAGGCTCAACAAAACTAACTATTCCATATGGAAAGTTAGAATGGAATCTATCATGATCATGCAAGATCTGATGGAAATTGTAAATGGTAAGGAGGGTGAACCTATTCATCCTCAAGAAAAAGCCAAATACATCAAGAGGTGCAATGTTGCACTACATTGCATAAAAATGAATGTTGCAAATGAACTCTTAAGAGAGGTAGGAGATTGCACTTCAGCTCAAGATGCTTGGGATACTTTGCAAAAGGTCTATGAATCCAAGAACCAAACTAGAATGTTAGCTTTGAAGAATCAAATCTATAGAAGCTATCAAAAGAAAGGAGAGAGTGCACATACTTTTGTCCTGAGAGTAAAGGAATTGAACAAAGAGCTAGCCTTTATAGGTGACCCTATCAAGGATGAAGAGCTTGTTCAACTCATATTGAATGGACTAAGCTTTGAATTTGACAATTTGGTTCAGGGATATGCAATTATGGGTAAGCTACCCATACTTGAAGAACTCCAAGGCACACTCATGGCCGAGGAATCAAGAAGGAGCCAAATGCAAGAGAGGATGGATAGGCTTTCCATCCAAGGTGGAGATGACCAAGCTCTCTTCACCAAAGGCAAAGGCAAGTCCAAAGGCAAAGGATCAACATTCAAGAAGTCTACAAAGCTTGAGGATCAAGAAGGACCCCCAAAGGCATCTCCATCAACCACCAAAGTCAAGAAGGACAAATCAAAGGTGAAGTGCTACTATTGTAGCAAGATGGGGCATTATGCCTCGGAATGCTTCAAGAGGAAGCAAGATCAAAGCCAAGCCAACATGAGCAAAGAGGAGGAGGAGGAGAGTTCACATGAGGACTCTCTCATGATGTCCATATTTTCTTCAACAAGCTTCAAAGGAGAAGATCCTTGGTGGATTGACTCGGGTGCTAGTTCACACATGACTAGTAAAAGGGAGTTTTTCTCTTCTCTCTTATCTTATGATGGACCTATAAAGTCTATCTATACATCAAATGATGAAGCTTTTAAGATTGAAGGAGTTGGTAGCATTCCCCTTTGCTTAGGATCTTCCAAAAAGATCAACATATAAGGTGTTTTGTACATTCCTACAATAACAAAGAATCTACTAAGTGTTGGCCAAATGGTAGACAATGGTTTCAATGTTGACTTTGCTTCAAATGAATGTTTCATCAAGAAGAAGGGTAAGATAGTGGCTAAGGGCACTAGACTTGGCAAACTTTATAAGCTGGATGCATTTGTGGATACTAATGTTGTCATGTTGGCCGAGAAGAGCAAAATATCTACCTTTACTTTATGGCACAAAAGACTTGGACATGTCAACTCGGGTTCCATGGAGGCTATGATCAAGGAGGAGTATGCTTTAGGCCTACCAAGGTCTATTGGGAAGGAAGACAAGGTTTGTGAAGCTTGTGCCTTATCCAAGGCACATAAGAAGGTGTTTCCTAACTCCATCACAAAGTCATCTTATCCTCTTGAACTCATACACTCGGATGTGCACATTGCTAGCACCAAATCTAATGGAGGTTCATCCATGTTTTTAACCTTCATTGATGACTACTCAAGATATTGTTGGGTGTTCTTACTTTCCTTCAAATCTCAAGTATTTGATACTTTTGTAAAGTTCAAGTTGTTTGTGGAAAAGCATCATAATCATAGCATCAAGATTCTTAGAAGTGACAATGGTGGAGAATTCATCTCCAATGAGTTCAAGGCCTTTTGTGAGGAGGAAGGGATCAAGAAAGAGACTTCTTGTCCTTACACTCCTCAACAAAATGGAGTTGCTGAAAGAAGGAATAGAACATTATGTGAATGTTCTAAGGCTTTAAGATTAGATGCTTGTTTGCCCAAATCCTTTTGGGGTGAGTCTCTTGTATGTGCAAACTACTTGATGAATAGGGTGTCTTGCAAAGCAATTGAAGGCAAAACTCCTTATGAGATGTTGTATGGAAAGAAACCCAATCTTAATCACTTGAAAGTTTTTGGGTGTATATGCTATGTGCATGTGCCATTGGAAACAAGAACCAAGGAGGATCCATCTTCCACAAGAGGGATCATGCTTGGATATGCAAGCTCAAGCAAGGGCTACAAAGTCTATCTCCCATCCTTGAACAAATTTGTTGTTTCAAGGGATGTCATATTTGATGAACATCATATGCATATGCTTGAAGAAGGCTCAAGTGCTCCAACAATCAAGAAGAAGATGGCCGAGGAGCAAGATCTTGGTTTTGAGGAGGAGCTCATGGCGGAGCAAGCACCAAACCCACCTATCACACCAAGGAGATCTTCAAGGGCAAAAGTGGAGCCATCAAGGCTCACATATCAAGGCAAAGGATAGCAAGTTGAGGGTATCTCATCCACTTCTTATGCTTTATCTAGTTTTGAAGAACCGTATAATGTTGAAGATGCATTGAACTCCAAAGAATGGTATAAAGCTATGTTGGATGAGTATGATGCCTTGATTGAGAATGAAACTTGGTTGCTTGTTGAGAGACCTCAAAGGAATGTAATAGGATGCAAGTGGGTCTTCAAGCTTAAGTTGAATGCAAATGGGAGTGTTAAAAAACATAAAGCAAGAATAGTTGCAAAAGGTTATGCTCAAGAGAGAGGGATAGACTATGAGGAAACTTTTGCACCCGTGGCCAAGATGGTCACAATAAGACTAATCATTGCACTTGCATCACATTTTGGATGGATTCTATGTCAAATGGATGTCTCTAATGCTTTCTTGAATGGTTTTTTGGAAGAGGATATCTATATGGAGCAGCCACAAGGGTTCATCAAGCATGGAATGGAGAACAAAGTATGCCATCTCCAAAGAAGCATCTATGGCTTGAAGCAAGCCTCGAGATCTTGGAATTCAAGACTACATTGCTATCTTATTTCACTTTCTTTTGTTCAAAGTGAATATGATCCCACTCTTTACATTAAGTTTGATGATGTTGGTATTGTACTTTTACTCATTTATGTAGATGACATCATCATTAGTGGAAATAGTGTTGATGGTATTGAAAAAATCAAGATAGATCTATCCTTAGAGTTCAAGATGGTAGATCTAGGGTGTCTTCACTTCATCTTAGGCATAGAAGTACTTAGAGGGTCTAATTTTATCTTTATAAGTCAAGTAAACTATGCTCAAAGTCTTTTGAAGAAGTTTAAGATGGAAGTATGCAAAAGTGTTGACACACCAATGGAGCAAGATGTAAAAGTGCCAAATGAAGATGATGAAAGATCCTTCATGGACATCACTTTGTTTAGGAAACTTATAGGTTCCTTAATGTGGATCACTATAACTAGACCAGATCTTAGCTTTAGTGTATGTAGGTTGAGCCAATCCATGCAAAAGCCATTGAATATCCATTGGAAAAAGGCTAAGAGGATTCTAAGATACATCTCGGGTACATTGGATTTTGGGATTCTATATAGAGGAGATGTGATTAACCTTCATGCATTTAGTGATTCAGATTTTGCAGGGGACAAGAGGGATAGGAAATCAACAAGTGCCTATTCAACTTTCATAGGAGAAGTTGTGGTTTCATGGCTTTCAAAAAAGCAAGAAACTATATCTCTATCTTCAACCGAGGCCGAGTACAAAGCTTTGACAACCACTACAAAGGAGGTACTTTGGATCAAGAGATTATTGGTGGAACTAAAGATCATGGATTCAGAGGAGGCACCAATCATCTACAATGACAATATATCAGCCCAACACCTTGCATCTAACCCAATCTTCCATGCAAGATCTAAGCACATTGAGATATGCCATCACTTTGTGAGAGAAATGGTGCAAGCCAAGGAGATTGCTTTGGAGCATGTTCCAAGCAATGAATGTGTAGCTGATCTACTTACTAAACCACTTCAAAAGACACCTTTTATGAAGTTCAGATCATCACTTGGAGTGATTAGTAAAGCAATGATTGAACCAAGCTAGATAGTGAGGAGGAGTGTTAAAAATTCACAATTCTAGCTTGACTAGTTTTGGTCATATGACTTGTAAATAGTTAGATGGTCATGATGTGGCTTGTCACACGTGCCAAATAGCATAGGATTCCATTCATAAGGATGTTCTCAAGTAGACCTAAGTGTTAGAACCTTTGGAATGAGTCCAAATTATGCTTAGATACAAGGGAGAAAAAATAGGAGCTATTTTTGGTAATTTTTTCATTGTTGAGGGATCTCCAAGATTCCAACCCTAACTTGGTAGGGATGAAAGATCCACCAAAATTAGAAATAGGGATAGGTTTAGGGCTACTCATACCTGCCCAAAACCGTGATGGATCATGTATATATAGGTGATGATATCTCACCAAAATCAATCAAGCAATTTCATGTTTTTTCTCTCATAATGGTGCAATTGCTCTCTATGTTCATAATTGTTTGAGTACTTGTGATTACTAATGATTATAGGATTGAATGTAGGTCTGGTGTACAGTACTCAGACTGTGGTAGGCCGTACTTTCACACGTGTGAAGCCTTCTTCAAGGATTTGGGCCATTTAGTGAGGTTCAAGCATAGATTTTTGATGGATTTTGATGGTTCAACTTGTGCTAATCTTATGAAATCATAATCTATTGTTTCCCTCATCATTTCAAGTGTTTTAGGATCCTTATTTGCTGTAATTTTTACAGCCCGTGCTTACAAATGTGACTTCTCCATCCCTCTTGTGATGACCAGACACTTAGGCTTCCATATGTGTTTGCAAAAAATGATCTATGATCTCTTAGTATGTGCTGCACGTGGGCATTCCTTAAAGGGTCTTTTTGATATTCAGAACTCCTCTAATGACTGTCTAGAAGTAAGAGAGAGAATGTAGCCGTCAAATATGGCAAGTAACCATCATTGATTATTGCCCTTCCAACTCTCTCTCCCTCAATTATTAACGTCAACTATTCAACAATACGCAAACTATTCATGGAACATGCATCCATGATAGCATAGACATTTTCAATTTAAAAATAAAGCATAGTTCATAACGATGTTACAAGTAAGACGTAAAACGTGTCCAACAATTTATGCAGCTTTCAAGATATCAATTCAACGGCAACCTTTAGCTTGAAATCTTCAAACTTGTCTCTGCTTAGCAACGTTGTAAATACATCAACAACTTGTGTAGCAGTAGTACAATGAACTACATCTATATCGTTTGAACAAAGCTTTTTATGTATGAAATGGTAATTTACTTCCATATGCTTTGTTCTAGCATGAAACGCTGGATTTTTTGCTAACTTGATTCCACTTTGACTATCACAAGAAACAACTATACCTTTGGCTTGTCTTACTCCAATTTCTTTGAGTAGCTCTCACAGCCAAACCGCTTCTTGTGTAGCAAAAAATAAGGCTTTATATTCAGCTTATGTGGTGGAAAGTGACACAATATCTTGCTTCTTACTTGACCAAGAGACAACCATTCACAATGACAAAAGCATAACTAGTGGTAGACCTCCTATCATCTATGTTGCCACCGTAGTCAGCATCCACATAGCCTTTTAACTTAGGTAAATCAAATCGTCTTGAATAGATCAAACCAAGATCAAGTATGCCTTTTACAAACCTTAGAATACGTTCAACAATTTTTCAATGCTCTAAGATAGGTGTTGCCACAAACTGACTCACATCATAGCAGATGTCTGGTCTAGTAGTGGTGAGATATATAAGAGTGCCAACAAATTGGCGATATAATGTGCAATCTACAGGACCACTCTCATCAAGACGCAACAATTTCTTGCTAACTTCACTAGGCAAAATCAATGGCTTATAATCAAACGTGTGAAATCTCTCTAAGACTTCTTGAGCATTTTTTGCTTGTGAAAGCTTGATATCGTCTACATTTTGCCACACTTCTATGCCTAGACAATAATGATCAAATTTAAATCGATCATCTCAAAATGCTTACACAAACTAGACTTGATAGACTTTATCAAGTTCTCATTATTTGTATAGACATGCAACTTGTTTTGGACTTAAAACCCATTTTTACTTGGAAAGACTAGTGATTATTTTATTCACATGGCAATAACCATTTTATTTAGAAGGTAGTAATCATTTTATTCACAAGGCCATTGTGGACCTCTAGTTAAAGGGTGCAATACTTCTGGAAGAACATTCATTTTGCCCTTTATTTTTCATGTTAGGTATATGGCGCTAACCAAGCAAGGCGAAGATAGGAATCAAATACATCCATTGAATAGCTTATGATTCAAATCGTTCCTAAGTTTGGGTAGAAGACTAGTTGCTCTTCCTAGTAGAGGATCGGCCTTTGGTTGTATTTAACATTCCTTCAATATTGTTGATTGGAGGATGATGTTTGCTTCATCTTTTACGGTCTTTTGTGTTTAATGTGATGCCAAATTTGTGATTAACTTCATACATTAATCCCTACACAAACAAAGTTTACATCAACACTTTAAATCGCTATAAAAATTAAAACTTCTTACTAATCTACTTCCATATATAAATTTTAGACATAGAGAACAAGACTCGTTGAGTTAAAAACATTCACAAGAATCTATTCCAAAGCTAGCAAACAACAATAAGCTACAAAAAGTCTCTCCTTTCGTGAACTCTCCACATATATCCTAGATCAAAGATCTTTATCTGATGTTTTATAAAGGTCTATAATCTAATTTTGAAGGGACATTCATTTGCACTTCATTTTCATGTTAGGGATCTAATCCTAACTAAGTACGATGTAAATAGGAATCAAAGTCATCATTGAATAGCCTATAATTTAACATATTCCTGATTTTGTGTGAAAGACTCGTTGCTCTTCCTTGCAAGGAATCAGCCAATGGTTGTATTTGATGTTCCTTCAACATTCTTAGTTGGAGAATGATATTCCCTTCATCATTTATGATCTTTTGTGCTTACGATAATGCTCAATTTGTGATTGATTTCACATAATCCATACAATAACAAGTTAACATTACCACTTTCAAAAGACGAATCAATTTGAAATGCACAAAAGAACAAGACAAACTAAGTTCCCACATAAGCAAAGATTCATCACAAAAATTGACACAGGCTAGTAGATCAATAAAGCATCACAAAGAGCAAGTTGCAAAGAGCTTCCTCCCATTGCAAACTCTCCATCTCTATCCTAGATCAAACATCTTTGACTCTGCTCTCAGCCCCTATGCAGTGGAATTTGTAACCTCGTCCTTGCCAATTTTGCTATGCCTCCTTGGCTTTCTATATTGTTTCATCATCCGTATTGTCAACATCTCATCAACATTGAATGTTGATGTCTTACAAAAAATTCTTGAGTATGTCGTGTCTCTTCATGGTGCTTGGACTATAACTATTGTTGACCATCATTTGAACCATTGGAGGTTTTGTTGTTTTCCGGTCATGATGCTCGCTACAACTTCAGGATATAGATTCATAAGCTCAAAAATCTAACCTTCAAAACAAACAACAACTCGTGGGTTAAGGGCCGAGCATAGTTACCAATAAGGGCTAGAAATCACAAACGAAACTTTTTTGGCCCTGATATCCATATTGTAGCCATCGAGGTATGCCTTAGAATCCCATACAAAAAATTTGAAGAAAAAATGAATTTGTTCAACAACAGTGAAGGGTTGATCGCCCTTTTTCTCAGTTGAGTTCAAATCTTTTCTGTGTGCACGATTGCTCCAGATTCAGCTTATATGTATAACCTAGGAAGAAACGGGGTAAACTGGGCCCTGGAAAGTGACTAACATTGCAAAAGCTGATTAATTCTCGATTTACCAACACCTTTGAGCCATATTGGGCCACTTTGGGCATTTCAAGTTCTAACTATTTAGTTCAAAATAATAATGTTGAAAATTTGAAAATATTTTGTGGCATAATGATGTCGCGTATTCATCTGTATGCCTATACAAAATTGTCCTATGCAATCTTATTTTTGGGTACCATATTAAAAACATTTTTGTATTCTGGTAACTATGCCCTGAAGCCCAACCTTCCCCACTAAGAGCAGCTGATTCACCTCAAAACTACTTCAGCTTATACAGAAAGGCTGTCCCATGCTTTTTAGAAAGTGACCAGTTCGTGAGGACATCCTTTCCTCTCCTCAAGGTCTGGAATTCAACTACAATGTGCTGCATGAATGAGGACATACAAGAGAAGAGATAATCAAGGCATGCTCACTTAACTTTCAGAACTTCGAGTACACTTGACTTCATATGGTATGCAGCTATTTTTTTTAGTACCAGAATAAATGTAACACTCAACTTCCAAATCAACGCCTTCAAGAATTCCCCTTGCATTCTCACTTGACACTGGGAAAATGGACTAGCTAAGGATTCAATGCAAGCTGAAACATGTAAAGAGCTCGTACTCAGCTAAGATTGTAACCAATTCATAGTTCCAACTTGTCTTTTTCTAAGGCAGATACATTTTGAGCAAGTCCATCTGTACTGCAGCTTCCAAAAAATCTCAAGTTGCGAGTGGCCTGAATATAGCAGATGAAAACAGATGTTTTCATTACAATGGCAAATTTGCAGTTTCATAGAAGCATCTTTGATACTGGTAGTCAAAATAATAATGCTTTATAATACTTGAATCCAAGTGTCAGCTCAGTTCAGGTGCAGCTTACACCTTGTCGAAAATTTCCATTGTATTTCTTTAGATTACTGTCAGACAGTATGACCTTAAAGTACCTAGATTGGACCTAGATTGGTTGGCAAATTGCAATGCAGCACTCTCAGGTTCACAAGTATGTTATGTTCCTAAGCTGAATAACATATGTCCTGTTTTCCAAATTTGGGAATGAGCTTACTCTCTGAGCAGCCTAGAACTTGCTTTCATCCATCACTTTCAAATTCTTTTCTATTGAAGCAGAATCCTTTGATGTTCATGCGACAGTACAATTGGACAGCAGCTGCATTTATTTGGTAGATCCAATAAGTAGGCTATGAATATGATCTCAAGCATGATAGCTTCATACGCTATAGGTCGCCCAACATCGAAGATCATACAATTGTATCGGCTGGCAGTTTTATGTTACGAATGAAATCCTCTGCGTCATTTAAGTTTCCAGACCTGCTGAGAAGGTCAACCATACATGCATAATGTTGCATGCTTATAAGTTTGCTCAAGTCTTCCAACATGGAGTAAAATATTTGACAACCAGCATCCAATAGGTTTGCATGGCTGCATGCGGAGAGAACAGACACCAATGTGACATCATCTGGCTTAGTGCCCTCATGTTGCATTGTTTGGAAATGTTGAACAGCTTGCTGACCAAGGCCATGATGGGCATATCCAGATAGGAGAGCATTCCAAGACTGCACGTTTCTCCCAGGCAACTCATCAAACACATTACGTGCTTTTGTTAAGCTCCCACATTTGGCATACATATCAATAAGAGCATTTCCTACAACAAAATCCAAGGTTGAACCACTTTTGATAAAAGATTCATGGATCTGTTGGCCTTGATTGGTAGCAAGTATGCTCCCACAACATTTCAGGACACTCACATATGTGATGTCATTTGGTTCTATGCCTGCTTGTTGCATCCTTCCAAATAAATAAATTGCATCCTGATAAAGCTTGTGCTGGGTATATCCAGCTATGATTGTACTCCATGAAACGATGTCTTTCTCCGTCAGATCGTCAAACACTTTGCGAGCCTTGTCTAAGCTTCCACATTTGATATACATATCAATCAGGCTGTTTGTCACAAAAATCTCTGACTCAAAGCCTTCTTGAATGATTTGCTCATGTATCTGCTCGCCTTTTTTGATTGCTGCTAGGCTGCCACAAATTTTCAAAATGCTGACAAATGTCACACCATCACACTTGGTACCCTCCTGCTGCATGTTATTGAAAAAAATTAAGGACATCTGATTGTGCCCATGCATGGCATAACCTTTAATCATTGCATTCCATGCCAAAACATTTCTTCTTGGCAATCGATCAAAAACTTGGCTTGCCATTTCTAAGCTTCCACATTTCACATACATGTCAATAAGGTTGCTACCAACAACTTCATCCAATTCAAGTCCATGATTTGCAATGCAGGCATGGATTAACTTACCATAATCAATGGAAAGGAGCCTGCCGCATGCCTTTAAGATCGTTACCATCGTAATTTTATCTGGCTCTACACCCTCCAGTCGCATAGCATCAAACAGGTCAAGAGCTTTTCTATCAAACCCATGCTGGACTACTCCTACAATCAAAGCATTCCATGCAACCACATCTCTCCGTGCTATTTTGCTAAAAACTTCGGATGCCTCATTCAAACTCCCACATTTCACATACATGTCAACCAGGGTACTTCCAACAGAGCAATCTGATTCCAGTCCATAATGGATGATCTGAGCATGTATCAGTTTTCCCTGATCTAGTGCTGGTATGCTGCTACAAGCTCTTAAGACACACACAAATGTAATGCCATCTGGTATTAAGCCTTCTTGCTCCATTCTCTTGAAAAGTTGAAGAGCTTGCTCAAACTGACCATGTTGAATGTAAGCAGCAATCATAGAATTCCACAATACCAAAGATACCTTCTGCGATTTGTAAAATACTTGCCAGGCTTCATGTAGAACTCGACATTTACTATACATGTCAATCAAAGCACTGCCAATAAATGCATCCTCTTCCAGTCCCTGTTCAACTACTTGGCAATGGATCTTTTTCCCTTCATGTAACACTTCCATCTTCCCACATGCTTTCAAAGCACTTACAAAGGTAAAACTGTCAGGTTTCATACCTTC
Organism: Diphasiastrum complanatum; assembly: GCA_029204225.1. NCBI lineage: Eukaryota > Viridiplantae > Streptophyta > Lycopodiopsida > Lycopodiales > Lycopodiaceae > Diphasiastrum > Diphasiastrum complanatum. The sequence goes on from CM055108.1 coordinate 21,753,314, forward strand.
TTTCTGCATTTGCCCCAAAAGTTGCAGTGCACGTCTGCCAAGACCATGCTCAGCATATGCTGCAACCATGGCATTCCACGTCACCACATTTTTTGTTTGCAAATTTTTGAAAACCTTTGATGCCTCTTCCACAGCCCCACATTTGGCATACATGTCGATAAGAGTGCTGCCTACAAGAACATTGGAATCAAGTCCACAGTCGATAATCTGGGAATGAACAAGTCTGCCCTGAACCAAGTCCCCAGTTGTGATGCATGCTTTTAATATGCTCACAAATGTCACATGGTTTGGCTTTATGCCCAAGTTTTTCATCATGATAAAAAGTTGAAGTGCCTGCTCACCAAGCCCATTCTGAGCTAATCCTGTGATTATTGCATTCCAACAAACTACATCCCCCTTGGGCAGCATCGTGAATACATTGAGTGCCTCGTCTGCTTTGCCACATTTGCTATACATGTCAATTAAGGCAGTCCCAACATAGGCATTAGAATCGTAGCCCATGTTTATGACATCAGTATGAATTCTCCTGCCTGAATGCAAATCAGCTGCACAAGCACAAGCTTTTAAGCCGGCAACGTAGGCATACTCATTCGGCTTAACAAAAGAGCGTTGCATCTCAACATACAGCCTGACGGCTTCTTGTGATTCCCCATGTTTGGTGTGCGCTGCTATGATTGCAGTCCAAGAATGGATATCTGGTTCAGGCAAGCTATGAAATATTTGATTGGCTTCTGATAAACTCCCACATGTTGAAAACAGGCGAATAAGATGGTTCAGCAAAACAGTGTTTGGGGCGAGTGCACTGCTCATCAAAAGTGATTGCACTTTTCTACCTGCTTCCAAGTCTCTCTGTTTGATGCAACTTTGTAGAAGAGAACGGAAGATGGCAGCAGCTGAAGGAGAACTGCTCGCTTGCAGAAAGCTTGAAATTTCAACCAGTTCATGTGGGCGTCCCTTTTTACAGAGTTCCAACACATCAGCCACAAATTCTAGGGAACATTTTCCATTGACCAACCTGGACAATTCACGTATCAACTACAGATTGTTGAAAGTGGAACAGAAAATAGTGGCACCGAGGAACCAAAAACTGATCATTCGAATTTCAATAAATCGCAACAACACAAACTAATCAACTTGAAAAGCCTCCAAAAATAGGAATACCTGCGGTAAAAATTTCCAAGGCTAAGGAACCTCAAACATACCATTTTTTTGCTTTAGCATATGGATGTGCTTTCTGTTGATCGAAACCTGTCGCCATTTTTTCTGTGGAAGGAAAGCCTGACCGACCTCTGAGCCATAAACTTTCCTTCATTGTACTGAAGACGTGGCCTGCTGGATACCTTTTCTGTAGTCTGTAAAGTACAAACTATCACACATAATCTACAAATACTAGAGCTCTATGCCATTAAGCAGTCTCTAGGTCATGCACTATCTCAGAATGACAAACTGAAAGCATGAACACTATTAGCACATGATGCAAATTTCTCACATACCTCAGGAGAGCTACCATTTTGCCACCGTAAGATACAAAATTGGCAACCGCACCATTGCAAAAATTCTGAAATACGCTTCCCATCCACTGTCAAAGGCCGAGGAAATGCTTCCCACAGCATTATCATGACTTGCATTCCAACAATAAGTTACCACTACAAGGCCTAACCGCCAGTCTCAAAAGAGAGAAGTACACGTGCTCAGAAAACCTAATACCCTGAAACTTCGAGAGTAATTAAACAAATCCTTCTTGGGAATGTAAATATCAAGCCAAGATCTGCAGATCCCTGCCCTGCAATAAGCGTGCTCCCAAATTGAAAAAACAGCAGCTTTCATCAACGTCCAATAGCCAGTTCAAGTTTAGAATGATGCAGATCCTTCTGGCCGGAAGAAATGAATGAGGAAGTTTTGGAGCAAGACAAATATCACCTCACATCGTTTCGAGCTTTGCTTTGTGGATTAAGGTGAATTGGCTGAAGAAGACTGTGAAAAATGGAGCTCTGCCATTCATTAAAGCCACCATGAGCATCCCAGATCTAGACAGCTCCACCCAGAATCCTGCCTTCCACATCCTCATGAGTCATAACTACTGCGGTACGCTAGGGTAAGCTTACATTTATGAAATAAAAACTTGAAAAAATGTATAGTACTTTGTGGAAATCAGAATAGCCCTGCCTTGACTCTAGGGTGACACTTGCCTTGGGAAAAATAATTAGCAAAGTTCGATGAAATATTTTCAGAATTTTTGTAACTAATTTTGAAGATCCTATTGATGAGATTTTCTATGCGGATACATTGTGAAAAAGCTGTATTCTTATTAGACATCTGACACAGATTAAAACTTATGCATACTCGATTTGGGATGAGTGAGTCATGACTCATGAATCCAACACATCAATGAATAAAAGTCAATTCATGAGATACAAAACTTTCACAATCACAGGAAGCTAAGAAGATCAAGAACAAAAGCAAAAAAACCATGAATAAACCCACAAATTGCAAGAATCAGAACCATGCACCAAAAACACGCCCAAAAACGCTCATTACTGCCATCTCAAAACCCGTGCACTTGAGATTCTAGCTCAGCCAGAGACCCAAATGATCCAAAGCATGAAATGCGAAGGAAAATGAATACAATTATACATCCATGATCCTTGCAAGATCACACAGTGCTGCAGTAAATTGTGATCAGGCTCAATGGTTTTAGGGTTTTGCAATAAGTTATGATCAGGCTCATGGGCTCATGGTTTTAGGGTTTTGGGCATTTGTACCAGAAGTCTTGACACGATTGACAAGTTAAAACCTTGCAACAATGGGCATTGGCCACGTGTAACAGGCTCATGGGGCACATGGTTTTAGGGTTTTGGGCATTTGTACCAATGTCTTGACACGACTGACAAATACAAACCTTGCAACAATGGGCATTTGCCACGTGTCACACACCTTGACAAATGCCTGCAGATTTAGGACTAGGCTTTCATGTTGTAAGAGGCTCTTTCCATGTCCACCCCCTAACCCAGGCTGTGTGTAGCTTACATCATCCTTTCACCTAGAAAAGGGGTTCATTCCAAGAGTTTATCTTGGTGATAATTATGCAAACCCTCTCAACCGTTCACCAACCCGTGCTATTTTGTAGACGTCAACATGCTCGGGTGAGGGGATGAAGTCGCTCTAAGCAGCCATCTTCTATGGTGAACCATAAGCCTAGATCCACGTCTGCGCGTATTTATAAGATGAGTGCACAATGTTCTTATATATAGTGTGGGTGTGAGATTTTTTTAAGCAATCTTTATGGTACAAAAGTCCCTTCAATAACACATGGAAGCTTTGAGCTCATATACACATAAGACGATGATAAACTTTTGAACTGCACAAATTAAACTTTTGAACTATGCAAGTGTCGCATTTCGGGAAATGCGAAAAAATCGACACTGTGAAAACATAGTTCATTTCTGCATATTGTCGCGACACAGAGAGTATATTTTTGCAGACTGTCACGAAAGTAATGTATTTCTGCAGACTTGTTCTAAATGCTAATTTTGTGGAAGTCCTTGAAGATGGCCAAGTCTTCAATGACTTCAAGTAATTGAACTTAACATCTGAACTTGAAGTTATGATAGGATTGGTTGCCCTTTGCTGGAGATCAGCCAAAAGCCCGTTGTAGACGTTCTTCAAATAGATTGGTTGTTTAAGTTTGTGATTCCTGCAGGTATCAGATGAGCAGACGTAGAACCAAAGTTGGTTTCACCTGACCCTAGATCAATGATCAATAGACGGGCAGGAAGAATCATAAAATAGAAATTAGTCATTCACCAAGTGGGCTTAGTTTCCAATAGTCCCCCTTAAGGTCACAGTTGGTGCCTTGGTATTTCTCATCAGGTTCAACATGTTGAAGAACTTCTGGTACTTGATCCTGGGAAGCACTTTGGTGAAGATGTTTGTGACCATTTCTGTTGTGGAGCAATAATGAAGGATCACTTGCCCTGAGAAAACTTTCTCCCGAATGAAATGATACTGGAGTTCTATGTGTTTGGATTTGCCATAAAATCTAGGATTCAATGACAGTGAAATACAGCTCAAATTGTCACACAGAATGGTGGTAGCATTGGAGTGAGTGTGATGTAAGTCGTGAAGTCACAACCTGATCCATACAGTTTCTTCTGAAGCTTGACATGTTGCGATGTACTATGCCTTGGTCGAAGAAAGCGCAACTGATTTCTGCTTCCTTGAGTTCCACTTTCAAATAATTTGGTTGTCTAGGTTGTGATTCTTGCAGGTATCAGATGAGTAGACGTAGAACCAAAGTTGGTTTCACCTGACCCTAGATCAATGATCAATAAACGTGCAAGAAGAATCATGAACTAGAAATAGTTATTCACTAAGGAGACAACTGTGGGCTTAATTTTTAACAGTCCCCCTTAAGGTCACGGTTGATGCCTTGGTATTTTCGTCAGGTTCAGCATGTTGAAGAAATTTTGATGCTTGATCTGCTGTGGTAATAACCTGATCCATACAGCTTCTTTTGAAGCTTGACATGTTGTGATGTACTCTGGCTCTGTCGAAGAAAGCGCAATCGATTTCTGCTTTCTTGAGTTCCACGAAATCGGTCCCCCTGCCAAATAGAAACAGAACCTAGAGGTAGATTTTTTGGTAGAGATTGTTCCTCCCCAATCTGAGTGGGAGTAGTCTCGCAGGACGAGTGAGTCGATAGCATTTCCATCATAACATAAAATGTGATCTAAACTTCCCTGAATATATCTCATCACTCTCTTTAATGCTTTCCAATGAGAGATCCTAGGATTCGACATGAATTGATTTAACATGCTAACAGTGTATGCTAAATCTGGTCCAGTACACAACATTGTATACATCAAAGATCCTATTAGTGAATGATAAGAGTACTTCGTTGTGTCAAGTACTTTACTATCAGAATCAACACAAGTAGGTTTAGTCAATACTATACTTGGATCCATTGGAGTATCAATTGATTTGCAATCAGACATATGAATTTTTTCTAAAATGTCTTTTAAATATGTCTGCTGGCTAAGATAGATCTTCTTCTGAAGTCTATTTCGATTAATGTGAATTCCTAGCAAAGAATGGGCGGTTCCTAAATCAGTCATGTCAAATTCCTTTGATAGATCACTCTTACTAGTGTGCAGAAGAGAAGTGTCGTTAGACAAAATAAATGCATCATCTACGTAAAGAGCTATGTGAACTGAATTGGTGCCTGTATGCTTTGAATAAAAAAGCCGCTACCTGTCATCAGACTAGACCAAGCCAGCTCGAGCAGATATGGAGAAATTCAAGAAAAAGCATCATCGCATCCTGGTCAACCAAACATCCGCAGATCCTCACGGACTCAGACAATTCTTGAGAGGTATACACCTCAATCATTCTGGACTTCATCAGAAGAACCAGAGAGCCTAGCCGAAGCAATTAAGGCCAAGGATGTTGTGAAGTGGCAAGAAACTATGGAAAGCGAGTACAACTCACTTTTGATAAACCAAACCTGGACACGGGTCGACTTCCCCACTCACAAGAGAGCTATAGACAACAAGTGGATCTTCAAGAAAAAGATCAACTCTGATGGTTCCATTGCTAAATGGAAAGCACGGTTGGCGGCTAAAGGATTCACTCAAGTCCAAGGAGTGGATTATCAAAAAAATTTCAGTCATGTCATCAAGATGCTGTCAATTAGGACTTTGATTGCGTTAGCAGCCGCAGAAGACCTCAAAATGCACCAAATGGATGTCAAGACAACATTTCTCAATGACAACGTCGAAGAGGAGCTGTATACCTTCCAACCGGAAGGATTCGAAGTCAAAGGCCAAGAGCACAAAGTGTGCAAGTTGCACAAAGCAATCTATGTTCTGAAACCGAGTATATTATTGACTTAAGCTACTTGTGCTGATTCTGATAGCGAAGTACTCAAAATAGCAGAGTACCCTTATCATTCACTAATAGGATCTTTGATGTATGCAATGCTATGTACTAGACCAGATTTAGCATACACTGTTAGCACGTTAAGTCAATTCATGTCTAATCTAGGATCTCTCATTGGAAAGCATTAAAGAGAGTGATGAGATATATTCAGGAAAGTTTAGATCACAATTTATGTTATGATGGATATGCTATTGACCCACTCATCCTGCGAGGCTACTCCGACTCCGATTACGGACTTCCGGCTGATCTCCAACAAAGGGTAACCAATCCCGTCATAATTTCAAGTTCAGATATGAAGTTCAATTACTTGAAGTCATTGAAGACTTGGCCATCTTCAAGGACTTTCAATAATTAGCATTTAGAACAAGTCTGCAGATTTACATTACTTTTTCAACAGTCTGAAGAAATACACTAAGTGTCACAACAGTCTGCAGAAATATTCTAAGTGTCGCTACAGTCTACAGAAATGGAATATCTTTTTCATAGTGTCAGCTTTCCCCGAAAAGCGACAATGTCGGTTTTTTTGCATTTCCCTGAAATGCGACAGTGTCAGCTTTTTGCGTCACCTTTTCCCAAAAAATGACACTTGTCTTAAACTTCTTCTTTTCAGCTATTTTGAAAGAGTTAAACTATTTTAAAGGCACTGTCGCCTTTTCAAGGGCACCTTCACCTTTTTTAGGGCACCATCAACTTTTTAAAAGATAGTGTTGTCTTTTTAAGAGCACTGTCAGCCTTTTTGCAAAATTTTGAAGAGAGAGAAAAAGCGGCAGTCGACTATTTTCAATGAGGAATGCTCTAGGCACTTCCCAGAATTCGCAAAGTGAGAGAAAGACACTTCACATAAAATGCGAAGTGAGAGAATTTGTGACGTCCTCATCTGCATCAACATTCTCTGATTCGTTGACCGTATATACTATGTATAGTTGTCACAAAAGCCAAATACTTCCAAGTACAACGGCTTATCTAATTAGGTGACAAACATTTAGTGTAATCAATACATGGATGAATTGTATAAATGGATTCAACCAGACACACACTACATGATGTTCCGTCCATGAGACGAATGATTTTAGGCCTCCCCCAATTGTTATTTTATTGTGCTTCAGTGTAATATAGTAGCAGCACATTTTCTATCTGTGTATAACGTAGATAAATGCTTGTTGTGATTGAATGCACTTTATTGTTGTTTGATTGTGCTTGTTTACTCACTCTGATCAGAACACGGACGTCTATGGCTCCTTCGCTTCTGATTAGACGATGGCTGTCTTTGATGCCTGAGGATTGATGCTTAAGGAACTTGCGATATCATACTGCTCTTCCATCTATTTCAGAACTAAACTTCATATTGAATCTGATTTCTAGTAGTATCACACACAAACCATTTCTAATCTCTTCAGTGGACTGTATGATGCAAAAAATTGTGGATTAAGAAACATCAAGAATGCTCTGATACCACTGATGAAAATTATGCAAATCTATTAGGCTCTGTAACGAAAAGAAACGAAACAAAACGAAGTGAAGCGAAGTGAAACTCGAACGAGCCCTGATAGTGCTAAAGCAAAAAACACATTAATCGTGAACGAAATCAATTCGGATGGATTTCAGATATGATTGCTGGTCACTACCTGATATATCATTCCTACGATCCTCCAGAAAGTAGACAGACATTACTGATTTACGTTATAAATCAATTTCAGCATTCAACAAAATTGAACCAATGTGCGAAATGAATAAAACAAGTGAATTAAACACACGAGCAATAGCAGACAACAATTCATTCGAGATTAGACAACATTTAGAATGATATGCTCATTACAGCTACAACATCATCTATTGATTCTCTTTGTTTCAGGCACTATGTGACAGACCTACATAGCACATTGGCATGAGAGAAGCGGTGTTCTCCCACGAGTAGTGTCTCGCTTACTAGTGGACTTCTTGGATCTCTGTGGATCCTGCTACAAAATTGTCTCGCTCACAAGTGGACTTCTATTCTCTATATTGTCTATCTGCTATTGTTTTATGCATCTAGCAAATTGCATATATTCAGAGTAGCATATCTGATTAGATAGATTAGACAATCTATAACTAATGGATTACAAGAGTGGTGGGTTAGGCATGGCCTAACGCTCTTTCGCTGACGTCATCATATCAGATTAGGGGTTTTGTACTTCATGGTACTTGTATGACCTTCTTGATCTTTGGAGCGTGAAGGTCGAAAAATGTCGTGAAGATTTTTGTGTCCCTTTGAGTTGTTTGACCTTCATGTCGTCTGACTTTCTCCTGTTGTGTCACGAACATTTTTCTTTCGCGAATATTTTCGCTTCGTGTCTTTTCGTCAAGTTGGGAGTTGAAAGCTAGCAAAGCTTTGGTAATAGAAACGTTTTGTTTCTTCAGCTCTTTCTCAAAGTGTGGTAGCTTGATGACTCCAAGACTGCTCCTCTGTTTCTCGAACAGACCCTTGTCTAAGGCCTTTGTGAAAATGTCAGCAGCCATCTTCTTCGTTCCAATGAAAATAGTCTGCGGCATCTTCTTCTTGATCAGATCCCCTTATCCAGTGGTACTTGATTGCGATGTGTTTGGTCCTTGAGTGAAACATATGATCCTTTGTCAGATGTATTGCAGATGTATTGTCCATCTACAAAATCAGAGGTTCATTACTCGTTTCGCCCAGTTCGTCAAGGAACTGTTGGAGCCAAGTGATTTCATTGGCCATCTTTGCTATTGCTACGTACTCTGCTTCGTAGGATGACTGAGCCACCATGGTCTGCTTCTTGCTAACCTAGAGAATTGCTGCTCCTAACGTGGTGGTGCATCCTCCTGAGACACTTTTGCAGTCGTCCTTGAGAGATGCCCAGCTAGAATCACTGTAGGAAAGCATCTGGAACCTTGCACCACGAGAATAACACAAACCAAAATCCTTCGTCAATTGAAGGTATTGCAAGATTTGTTTCACAATCTTCCAATGAGTCGTACTAAATTGGCTCATCATGAACACGACATAAGCAATGTCAGGACGTTTGTTATCTGCAAGGTATATTACTGATCCGATCAGCTTCCTATATGGTATATGCTACATCAATTCACTTTCTTCTTCAGTCTTCGAACAATCTTCGTTCGTCTGGACTGTTTCTGCAAGCATTGGAGTATTTGGTCCTTTGCAATTCACCATCCCGAAATCTTCTAGGATTTTTTGGGTATATTTGGACTGATGAAGGTACAGTTTACCTTTCTCATAGTCCCTGTCAATGTTGCAAAGCTATCTTCATAAGCTTTACTTCCGACGCCACTGGCGCCAGCATTGTCCCCGGTGCTAGCAGCGCCCCTGCTGCTCCCGGCGCCAATGGCGCCGGCGCCACTGTGACCAGAATCCAGCCGGCACCAAGTTCCTATGGCTGAAAATCTTTGATCGGTTTTAGCGAAGTCTAGAGAGCTCAGATCGATGTGCAATCACCTCACACGATCTAGGCATGATAAAAGGAAGCCTGGGGATCAATAAAATTTAGAGAGAGAAAATGACTTTCTAGAAAGAGAAAATCCTAGAGAGAGAAAAATGTGCATTACCAGCCTGGGTAGAGTGCTTGGTATGAGGGGGGTGCCGAATCCCACCAATACTATAGGGGAGTGCGGGTTGCGACTCAGGGCGAGCTCCAACCAAGTCTCAGCCTCCCTTGCTGGAATGTTGTCCTGGCACTCGCCTTGGCATGCCAGCTCCCCAGAGACTAGCACACGCTTGAAATGTAACCTTCTCATATTTATCAATAAAGTGGGATTTTTCTCAAACTGACTCTGATTACCTTCTGGGTTTCAGTGTTCGGTAAAAGCGCCAGTTGTAAGGCCGCTTCAAAATTTTTAAGTTGGCACATAGCTGAGGGTCGTATCCTGGGACGCCAGTGGTATGCCGTCAGGACCATTCGGTCCGTGGCACCAGCGGTATGCTGTTGGGACCATTTGGTCCAGGACCTGGTTGTCTCCATATCCGTCGTGGCTTGTGGTTCTGAGTGTTCCTTGCATGAACGTGAATGGGTTAAGCTCTTGGGGAACGAGCTCTAACTTGTCGGTTGAGTTGGATGGCTTGCTTGGGTGGAACTTACCTATTTATGGTTGTCCAGTCTGGCGTGGCGCCAGGTTGGCTTCCAGCGCTCATGACGAAGCTTTCAGTTGGTTAAGTCTGGTGTAAGTCAGACTGCTTGCTTGGAATGGATGTTACTCATTTGTAACGAAGCTTTGAGTTGGTTAAGTTTGATGTATGTCGGGCGGCTTGCTTGGAGGGAAGTCACCCACATCGGGACCCCCGATCTGGCATGGTGCCAGGTTGGATCTCAATGTTGCTTTTCGGAACTTCAAGTTGGTTAAGTCTGATCGTTGTTGGCGAGTTGGCTGCTTGTATGTCAAGTGGGTTTGGATGGCAAGAGTTGAAGGCTGGGAAGCTAAGTCGTGGTTCCCGGCTCCCTTTGGGATGCCTGCGCTACATGTGGTATCAGAGCCGACTGGCCGGTCAGCTGGGGTTCATCAAGACAACTATTGTGCAAGGTGCTGCCCACAGTGTAAGCACGAGTGCATCCACGGTCGGGGTGGTCGGTAGAATGGGGACTTGATGAGTCAAGGTGTTGCCCTTGAGGTGTAAGCATGGTCAGTTTCCGCGGTTTGGGCCTGGCGCCGTCTGCACGTAGGACAGATGAGGCAATGTGCTGCCATTAGGTTGGTGTAAGCACGGTCTGTGCCTTGTGGAGTGCGGGGTGACATATTCGTGATAGCCACCGTTCGTTTAGCTATAAGGGCTATCGACCAAATTTGGTGGGGGCGTTACTGAGGCAATGTGCTGCCTAACGGTGAAAGCACGGGTGTGTCCACTATTGGGGGGTATGCTGCCGATCGTTTAGCTATAAGGGCTATCGACTAGATTTGGTGGGGGCTTCACTGAGGCAATGTGCTGCCTAACGGTGAAAGCACGGGTGCGTCCACGGAGGTGGTATATTCAAGAATAGCTGCCGATCGTTTAGCTATAAGGGCTATCAACCAAAAAGTGGTGGGGCATGACTGAGGCAATGTGCTGCTTGATGGTGAAAGCACGGATAGTTGGAGGGGTGTCCTATGTGGGCTAATTCTGTGATCGATTTGTATGGGCACGGCCAGGAAAAGGTCTGTTGGCAGGACCATCTCAAAGGGGGACCTTGTCTTTGTGACTTGTTAGTAAACCTGCGTGAGTGTCTTACTTGTATGTATTCGTGGTGAGTCTTAGTACTCGTGCTTTGCCTAGTTTTCTTGATTGCTTGTGATACAAGGAGCTGATGGCTCGAGAAGGAACCTTTCTTTTGAAGGCTGATACCATCAAACAAAGAGGACTACAAAATCTATGGGGCGGATTTGTAGTTCAAGTACTCGCACGTGAACGGCAACGAAACGACTCAATGTCTGCAAAGGATGGATGGCTAGCCTGTTTCTTGGGTTAGTTTCATTTGCGACAACGCCCACCAGACGCAAGCAGGAAGTCAAAAGTTGGAAAGGACAATTTCAGGGGAGATCTTCTATGGAGCAGTTGGTCTTCATTTTGGGAGGGCCACATTCGGAACTGAAACTCACTGAGCATGGATGATCTCCAGTATCAGTTGGGTTTTTTCCTCAAAGGGGAAAGTCTAGGATCCTCTCAGAGATTGGCAACAAGTTGGATTGAGCCATAATCCTAGCAGATGCGAAGCAAAGTGTTGGAAAGGCTTTTTGTCCGAAGAACTCTACTCTAAGTCCGATCAGTTGATTTTATAAGTGGAGGAGAACTATCACACACACCTCTCTCTTGGGGCAAATTTTGAATGAAAGTTGATCTGAACAGGGGCAAATTCAAGGTGACCTAGCGATACTCACACGAGGAGACTGGTGAACTTTGGACCTAATAAGTTGACAAGTTTTTGTTGTGGAAAGGAAAGCTTGTTATAGGCTTTCTCTGGACCAGCAATGATGAGAAAACATATGAGTACGATGGCTTGTGTTACGTGTAAGGCAGCTGATCGATGAAGGAACTGTGAAAGTTGAGTCTTGCATGAGAGACTTGGTATTTCGAACGGACGCTAAGGGACAATTCGCGTTGAGATCGGACTAGTGCAAACGCTGGGTGCATGTGTCTGATTCAAAGAGAGCTACTTAAAGCCAAGCTCGATGTACACTTCTTGTTTTGACTGTGAGGCAACTGACCAGTGATGGAATTGTGAAAGTCAAGTTTTGCGAGACGGACATGGTGCTTCAAACAAACACGAAGAGATAGTTCGTATGCGGATCAAACTGATGTGACCCTTTGGCTCTCCACGAGGTCAATGGTTACATTTGGGCTGATTCAAAGAGCTACTTCAAGCTAAGTGAGAGGTGCATTGCAGAGTACTCTATCTTTGCCTACCTTAAAGAGCCAAGATGGAAAAGTATCAAGATCAGGCTGGGACAAGGAGAGAAATCAAGGTGCAGAAGCAACAAGGCACAGAGTGGACCATAAAGTGGGCAATCAAACGATAAATCCTTTGGCTCAGGGAGCCTTGATACCTGTGCGGAACTGATCAAATCTGGAGCTCAGGGAGCTCAACACAAAGTGTATCAAGGACAAATCAGGAGCTCAAAGGAGTTCTTGTGGGATTTTTCTCAAACTGACTCTGATTACCTTCTGGGTTTCAATGTTCGGTAAAAGCACCAGTTGTAAGGCCGCTTCAAAATTTTTAAGTTGGCACATAGCTAAGGGTCGTATCCCGGGACGTCAGCGGTATGCCGTCGGGACCATTCAGTCCGTGGCACCAGCGGTATGCTGTCGGGACCATTTGGTCCATGAATTGGTTGTCTCCATATCCGTCGTGGCTTGTGGTTTTGAGTGTTCCTTGCATGAACGTGAATGGGTTAAGCTCTTGGGGAACGAGCTCTAACTTGTCGGCTGAGTTGGATGGCTTGCTTGGGTGGAACTTACCTATTTATGGCTGTCCAATCTGGCGTGGCGCCAGGTTGGCTTCCAGCGCTCATGACGAAGCTTTCAGTTGGTTAAGTCTGGTGTAAGTCAGACCGCTTGCTTGGAATGGATGTTACTCGTTTGTAACGAAGCTTTGAGTTGGTTAAGTTTGATGTATGTCGGGCGGCTTGCTTGGAGGGAAGTCACCCACATCGGGACCCCCGATCTGGCATGGTGCCAGGTTGGATCTCAATGTTGGTTTTCGGAACTTCAAGTTGGTTAAGTCTGATCGTTGTTGGCGAGTTGGCTGCTTGTATGTCAAGTGAGTTTGGATGGCAAGAGTTGAAGGCTGGGAAGCTAAGTCGTGGTTCCCGACTCCCTTTGGGATGCCTGCGCTACTGTCAATCTATAAGCCAAGATAACATCTGGCTTCTCCCAAGTCTGCAATCTTGAAATGTTTCAAGATGTCATACTTCACCTCAGCAATAAGTCTTCACTTTTGCAGAGTATCAGAGTGTCGTCCACATATATAGCTACAATGATGATCTTGCCATCTATAATTCCTACATAAACATTGGAATCAACTATTAGAGGCTTGAAATTTAAGGATTTCAGGGCTTGATCTTTCTTCTTATACCATTGTGGCGCTGATTGTTTCAGACCGTAGATACTCCTGTGCATTCTGCATGCATAAGTAGGAAGTAAATTCAAAATGTAGCTCGGAGGTTGATCCATGTAGACTTCTTCGTCTAGCTCACCATGCAAGAACGTTGTCTTTTTGTCCACGATGTGAATCTTGAGATCATAAGCAGTTGCATATGCAAACAGTAGACGTAGGGACAAATGTTTCACGACAAGAGAGAAGGTCTCAACATAGTCAATACCATATCTCTGAGAAAATCCCTTCGCTACAAGTCTGGCTTTAAACTTAGAAATATCTCCATTTGGTCTACACTTCAGCTTGTATACCCACTTGTATTTTATAGTCTTTCGCTTATTTGGTAATTGTGAATGATGTAGACTCTTGCAGACTTATTGTAATCATCAATAAATGTGATATAACATTTTGAGCCTCCTACTGAGATGAGGTTGAAAGGTCCACAAATGTCTGAATGTGCAAGCTCCAGAATCTTTGTAGTTCTGCAGGAGTCTTTGACAAAAGGAGAACGTGGCATCTTACCCTGCATACATGCATCATAGGTCATCGGACTGGTTGCATTCGAGATGCTCAACCCTGTGATTGCTCCATGATGGCTTGCTTGATATAGTGCAATTGAATTCATATGGCATAGTCTCATGTGCCATAGAATATCTGACAAATCATCATGGGTTTGATGCACTTGATGTGCAAGTAGGCGTACCTTCAAGTGATACAGGTTGTCTTTTCTTCTACCTTGAGTGATCAGTGTACTGCTGCTTGCATCAACAACATTGCATGCTTCGTCTGAGAACGTTACATGCATCCCTGCATCAGCTATTCTTGCCACTGATAGCAGTCCTGCTGCAGTGTAGGCACGAATAGAACATCTTCGAGCCATCTGTATCTGCCGTTAGTGTTGAGCCATAGTGAACTAATACCATTCAGTTGATGCTTTGATCCATCTCCAAGAACGATAAATCTTGATGGATCTGCACTTCGAAAATCAGACATAATCTGTCTTGATGTAACAAAGTGTGAGGTATCTCATGAATCAAGGATTACCTCATGTGTGTCAAGTGTCGATATTGCACACATGTCTGCATAGATGTAGGCGGTCGAATTTCTGTGATTCGATCTCTCTTCGTCCATATTTGAGCTCTCTGGATCCTCGACATAGGACGAACTATTATTGTTCTTTTGTTTGCTCTGAGCTTGTTTGTTTCTTGGGTTCTAGTAGTAGTCCATGGCTGCATGACCCTTCTTATGACAATGGATACACTCAATTCTCAAACTTAGCCAACACGAATCGACAATATGTCCTTCGCGTTTACATCTCACGCATATCTTCTTGTCTCCACTCTGCTATTTCGACCTTTCTTTGTTCTTCCATTTGCCTTTGCTGGGTCCTTCTGGTTGTTGATCTCGATCCCGCTTTCGGTCTGACTCCCTCTTAGGCTTAAATTGCTTCTTAGTCTTCTCCTTGTTGCTGTAGAGGGCTTGTTCAGAAGCATCCTTGTGATCAAGGTGTTCTCGAGCTTCGACTTCTTCTTGAATCTCGACAACTGCCTTTTCGAGTGTCATAGTAGGATCCTTTGCTAGCATCGTTCGGGATGTCTGGAACGATCTTGGTAAGGCTCTCAACAGATAGGTAAGCTGCTTCTCTGTTGATATTGCATTTTCTGCTCCAGAATTGTGTAATGAAAGAATATATCCTTCATCTTTCTGATAAAGAAAGTGAGGTCTTTGCCATCCCACTGCAAACTTCATGAAGATGCGACAACTTGTAGAGCGTTCAACTTTAAATGACGACAAGTTTAATGTATACTATTTTTCTACTTATGAATCTGTTGTGTTTATTGCAATATCATCCATTCAGGCAACGTTGTGTAAACAATGCCAATCTTGTGCTTAACGAGCCCATTGAGTCCAAATGCTTCCACTTACTATCAAACAGTGGATAAATTATGCGAATCAAGCATATTTTGCTTATTAGGATATCTTGTTTATTTGTCATGTGTTGCAATAGAGCTATAACATACTGGAAAATGGGAGGTATTAAAAAACAAATGATATATTTGAATTGAACACTTTTATGTTTTTTATTAGTATCATAAGAGAGAGAGAGAGAGAGAGAGAGAGAGAGAGAGAGAGAGAGAGAGAGAGAGAGAGAGAGAGAGAGAGAGAGAGAGAGAGAGAGAGAGAGAGAGAGAGAGAGAGAGAGAGAGAGAGAGAGAGAGAGAGAGAGAGAGAGAGAGAGAGAGAGAGAGAGAGAGAGAGAGAGAGAGAGAGAGAGAGAGAATAAATTGGTTGTTCATACTAGCCCAACTTTATCAAATTGGTCTTTCTCCATTGTATGTAGGGTTACATCACATACAGATCACAAGAATTTGTTCTAGATATCCATACCAGTCATTACTACACAAACCTATTGTTAAATTCGGACTCTGAGGGTAGTGATTATGAGATATGTGATACTGATTTTGGATTATCAATGGACGAAACAATATATCGTTCAACTGATGATGTAATTGGGCTTAATCAGGTGAATCCAGAAGCCTGTTCACCTTCTGTAGACATCAAGGAGCACTCGTCCTCTGTCTTCTTCTCTTTTAATGCCCGGTCGCACCACCTTATGTGTGCAAGTATCGATAGCTCTACTTTTCCAACATATAGAGAGATTTTGGGTGTTGAACCCACCTTTACAGCTCCTCCACAAAACAAACAAAGAAAACCAAATTCAGAGTATGATGTTGAACAAAAATGGAAAAAATGCAAATGAAAATGTGTCTACAAACCATGTACTGTGGGAGAGAGAGAATTTGTTTCAAGTCTAAAATGTCCCTACTCATTCCACATGTAGAACAATGGCACGAGTTGTTTTGTGATTGTCATGTCGACATGGTGACTGGGAAACACAGTAATTTAACTCAAACCACTGAAGCAATAAAGTCATATTGGGGAGAAATATGGAATTGGAGATTCATGTATCAAGGCCAGCTACAATGCATGTTCCATTTTCCATGATGTGATTGCAAATCCAGTTGGCCGTAAGTATTGGAAAGAGGTGTGTGAAAAGATAGGTAGAATAGAATTGAATAAAAAGAATTCAAACTACAAGAATTAAAACTGATCGTGCGCAACGGAATAAACTATCTTCCTCTTTTTCTATGCATGACTATGCCTATCAATTTTGAACAAAACAATAGTAATAGAGATTGTGTTCGATCTTATAGTAACTAACTTTGAAACCAATAGTACTACAGTGATTACGTAGCCAAACATTAAGCATTGGATTATCAGACAAATAATCAGTTGCAAAGAATTACAGAAACGCATACATTCTGAGACGAACTTGAATGCAATAAGAAGATAGTATTGATTCAGTATGAAAATGAAATAGATGTAAATGAGCAAAACAAGTTGCAGATCAAAGCCACGTACTCTAAACTATCTCTACTGATAAGCAATAAGCGCAATAGCAATCTCTAATCAACTTTAACTATTCAATACTTGCTGATCTCTTGATCGCATTATTAATACTTGCTGATGTCTTGATCGCATTATTAAAATGTATAAATATGAACAGCTATTTATACTAAGCAAATGTGGCAACGTCCAATAGTAGGACAATTCATGGCAATCTAGCTACACTGGAGCAAAGCATATGCGCATCCACAGACGCAAGGAAGAAAAACAGCAGCATTCTAGTGTCCAGATCTGGCAGCCAACAAACGCTTGCATCCATTGAATCCATCCACCTGTCGCTTGCAATGAAGGACTACAGTTGAGATGCGCTGCCATTGCCACCCCACACGTCTGGGACAAGAAACGCAGCCATGAAATAAAATGAAAGCACTGAGCTGAGGCCACTCTATATGCAGATCCAAAACTTCTGAGTTGCAGAATACATCAAACTTATGGCAATCTAGCATCGGAGCACAAAATATGCACATCTACAAGTGCAAGCAAGAAAAACAACAGTCTCATGATGGATCGCGATGGCAGCCTCCTGATGGATCAACACCAACCATCATGATCAGCAGCAGCGGGAAGGCGCCAGCCATCGAGGGAGTGAGAGAGAGAGACCCGATCGGATGTAGAACAATTGATCAGACAGATCTTGATTCTACTAACAAAACGCACAGTTTACTTGACAAAGGATAAGAAACGAACGAAAACTCGAAACATTTTTTCGTGATCAACCTCAAAGGATTCGCGAACTTTGTCTTGCAGTCAACTTGAAAGATTCACGAAACAGTTTCTTGTAGAAGCTTGTGGCTTTCTTGTTGAGGCTCAAAAGATTTGCGGGCATAATCTTGTCGCGAAATATTCTGTTTCTTGTTCAAACCTCAGATGTCACGAAATTGTCGTGAACAATTCGCGAAATCTTCTAGATTCTTCTCCAAGCTCATCTGTCACAAAACTGTCGCGAACAGTTCGCGAAATGTTCTAAATTTCTTCTTCAAGCTCAAAGTTGTCATCTGTCGCGAACAATTCGCAAAAGACGAAAATGTCACGAAGAGACAAGTGTCGCAAACAATTTGTGAAACATGAAGCTGAGACGAAGAGATGGACTGTCGTGAATAATTTGTGAACCGAATTTATTCGACCCTGAAAACAGAGCATCTATTTGAATATCAATTGTCGTAAACGGTTAGATATCTACTGTTACAACATTAAAAGGCCAAAAGACCTGTCCTATAGCAATATAAATATATGTGCACTACTCGTTGTAACTCACTCAATCAAAGACACAACAACAAGATAAGACAACAAGAGATGTATACTGATTCAGATTCAGAATTATAAATTCATTTTTGATCAATGGTTTCTGTTTGTCTAAAAATTGTCTTTAGTTGTCTCTTACTTCCGCATATAATTTTTGCATGCATATTCAATCAGAGCTAATACTGTTCTATTAATAAATAGATTAGATACAAACCCGATTGAAGACACTGATATTAGTTTGATTTATTCAAACTTTCATCGTGTTCTCTGTGGAAGAATAGTTACTATTTTTCTTACAGTGGTATCAGAGCTTACAGAATTAAAACTGTTATAGTGGTATCAGAACGTACATGTTCAAAACTGATACAGTAATATCATGACATCCCTCTCAGCATTCTTCATACATCCATCAGCAAGCCGCTATCTAGAGTGATTCAAAAAATTAGAAGATGTCGTCGATCATCAATATTCAAGCTAAGATCACTACGATCTTGGATCCAGAAGGTTCAAACTATTTGATTTGGAGATTAAACACTTCACTCTTATTGAAGGGCGAAGGTCTTAGGAAATGGGTAGAACCAATAGAGGAGAAGCCAGTAGCTACTCCTGGCAAAGAACTTCGAGAATGGAGTTTAAAAAATGACAAAGCTATAACAATTATTGCGTGTTCAGTGCATGACAATATAATGCTGGATCTTATATCAATTTCGAACGCAAAGGATTTATGGAAAGAATTGCAAACCAAGAATGAGACTCAATCTCGTAATCAGATCATGTTCTTGGAAGACCAATTAACTTATCTACAGTGGGACGACAAAGACCTGAATACATTCGTGCGAAAGATTAAAGACTTAATAGACGGAGTTAAAGAGGAAGTAGAAGCTCGTGAACGCTATGACGACAATGGTGATTCTGAAAATGCTCTATTTGCTCAGAAGAATAAATCTTCTAAGAAGTCTAAGTTTAAGAGGGAGTCGTCTAAAAAGAATGAGTCTAAGACTAATGATCAACAATCTAAAAAACAACAGAAGAATTATGGTGATAAGAAGATCTGCAACAGTTGCAGAAGATCAGGTCACACAGAAGAAAAGTGTTGGTTAAGTCCAAAGATTGAATGTATTCATTGTCATAAACGGGTCATGCAGCAGTAGACTGTTATGAGAGTCCCAGAAACAAAAAGGAGCAAAATCAAAGCGAACCTTCAGATTCAAACTATGTCGAAGACATAGGAGAATGCTCCAGAGCAGCAGAAGACAGGGCAACAAGGAACTCAACAGCTTATGTTAGTGCTAATCTATGCTGTTCATCTAATTCAATTCAAGCAGTAATACTTGATTCCAGAGCCACCTCACATTTTGTTTCCTCGAAACAGATTTTGTCTGAGTACAAGAAGATGAACTATTCGAGATTTATTATACTTGGAGACGGTTCTAAACATGTGGGTGATGGAACTGGTGTATTATGACTGGACATGAATCAAGGAGACAAGAAACTAGAGGAAGTTCTCTATGTCCCTACTCTTAACAAAGATCTTCTACCCGTAGCTAAGATAGTCAATACAGGCATGTCAGTATCCTTCACAAAAAACTCTTGTAAATTGTTCGAGGAAGATTTTGATAACCTGGTTGCTAAAGGCAATAGAGAAGGAAATTTATATCACCTGAACATTTGAACTATAATCGAACAAGTCAATCAAACTCAAGAATCAACAGATATATTGTGGCACAAGAGGCTATGTCACATGAACATGGAAGCCTTGTACCAAGCCAACAAAAGTCAGAGAATTCAAGGAGTCGAAATCAAAAGTAGAGATATTCGAACTACCTTGCGAATCCTGTCTTAAAGGCAAGATGACTAGAACACCTTTTAGTAAGGATGTTTATAAAGCAACTAAGGTACTTGAAATTGTGCATTCAGATATTTGTGGACCATTCGGAGTATTGTCGTTGGGTGATGCAAAGTACTTCATAATGTTTATTGATGACTTCAGCAAGTTCGTTGTACTATATTTTATACATACTAAATCTGAAGCTTTCGAGAAATTCGTTGAGTATACGAATTGGGCTGAGAAGCAGACAAGCAATAAGTTGAAGCAGATTCGCACAGATCATGGAGGTGAGTACATTTCTAACGAATTCAAAGCAAAAACTACACTGATCGAGGTATTATGCATACTAAGACTGATCATACACACCTCAGCACAATGGGATAGCTGAACGAAGGAATCGTACACTTATGGAAGCTACAAGGTGTATGATGGCTCATGCAAAGGCACCAAAACAGTTGTGGGCAAAAGCAGTGGCTACATCAAATTATCTTCAGAATCGTATTTTGAAATCTCGGATACCGGATAAAACTCCTCATGAGATATGGTGGAAGTCGAAGCCAAATCTTGCACATGTTCGGACATTTGGATGCGCAGTGTATATGCACATACCAGATAAGCTGAGAAAGAAACTTGATGAAAAGGTAGTATATTTAGATTCTGATGATTATTTAAAATTTAAGAAAGATATTTGAGATGCGATAGATAGTATCGACATGCCAATCCTCTTCTAAATAGAAGAGATTGATTTTACTCTTAATTTTAGAATCCCAGATTGTATGCAAATGAAGGATAGAAGGGCCTCTATCAACAATCCAATGATTGAGGCGGGTCTCCCCTTACTGCAATATGATATTGCAAGGGATTCCATGAAAGAAGTGTCGCTTCTCAGCAGATTTTTTCTGCAAGGCATCAAGGACAACAACGACACTTTGTCACACTATATCCTTGGTGCTTGCTCACCTGCTGTGAAGTTTCTGTTGATGCCTTATCATACCAAGTATGTCTATCTCTTTACTTGTCAAATTCTTCACTTGTCTACTTCTTTACTTGTAATTACTGTATCATTTATCTAATGGAATTCTTCATGGTTTTTTTGCAGTGATCACTGGAGCTTAATTGTAATTTCTGTAAAAATCACAAATAATAATATCGTGAATCCTTTTTGTGTAAAGATGAATTCCGAGCTGTGCATGGTGTACTCTATACATTGCGAAATTATTTTTTAAGTGGTACAATCTTCAAGAGGATGTTGATATTTCAAAGGTGAGTTATTACTCAAGCTGAATAGATAGACATACAGACATATAGATATAGACATATAAACATACAGAAACATAATCATTTGCACAGATGTACAAAATCCCCAAATTTGGGTGATATTTTATTGAATACAGATATCAACTTGTACAATTGATTGTATGGATTTTCATTGTTCTTCTACAATGTTGATGTTTGTTGGAAGATCCTTGCAGGGTGTCGTGTTTTCCTGCCTTTTTCGTACCTGCATGAAAGATAAGCAACTTGTTAATTTCTCTATTCTCTAATAAAGTTACATATATAACCATCGACTGATTTACAAATTAGATTAAAATATTACCAGCTTTCCAATGATAATGAATCTAAAGTGTTCTGGTAGAATTTCATTGTGCATTAAGACCAGCTCTTCTCTGATATAACTCAAGCTCCAATGATTCTCCACTACAATTGTAGCTAGCATATCTTCATTGTTGAGAATGTGGACTTCTTTTCGATCTGTGTGACCATCCATTTGAAGGTCTTGATCGAGTGGCATTATTTGTTTCCATCTCTGGTAACTGAATGTAAGACTAAGCATTTGTCTTGCAATGCAATAACAAAATATCATAGATGATTTCTTAATTCTACATTCAATATCTCCAACTGCCTTGCATTCCCAACCCACATCCATCAGATCTGAAAGAGTGTCATCTGGCACATCCTTACAAGAAAAAAAATCTACAAATACATATAAGGATAGGTACCAACTTAATCCATTGACTTTTGATCCAGTGCTCGCTTTCATTGAGTTTTTCAAATCTAACAGTAATTTGCATCTAAAAGATTCTGACACCATACTATCAGGTGCAAGCCATTCATCACTTCCAAAATGTGGCAGTGGTATATCTTCAAGCTTTCCAAAACCTCCATGCATATCTGGAATGTACTTGGCCTCATAGAAAAATATACCACTATCTGCAAGCTCCTTAGAAGTTCTTCCTCTGTATTGTAATAATCCAATATCCGAATGAATCACATCCAAAATACCTGCTAGGGATTGTGTTGGCTCCCATTCGCTTATGTTAGATGGATATAAATCTGCAAGAATGCAATACATATATGATAACTGATATGATTTCAACAAGTTTCAAAAGCATGAATGTTAAAATATAGAGCCCAAATTTTTTTGAACTTACAGTTACATTTATGGCGATCATGAATATTGAAATCTTGTAGATACAGTTCTGAATGCATATAGACATGATGAACGAAGACTTTTGAGATTGATTGCCCTCCTGGAGAAGTCCTAAAATCAAGGATCTTTGCTTTCCATTGTCATCTTTGCTTTCTTTTTCGGTCTAAACATGCCTTTTGAGGATGGATGCAGTAGAACCCATGAGTTTTTGATATATCTTGTTGGTTTCCAAAATCCGGCTTCATCCTTCTCATTGTGAAGAATAACTGATTCAATTTTAGATCTTGATCTCCTAGCCATAGTGATTGCTTCCAAAGTTTAGTGCCAAATTCTCAAATCTATGAAATGCCAGATCGACTCAATGTTATATGGTACTTATTCAATGTGAATGGGTAACTGGACCACAATAACAACATGTGGTAACTATGCTTACTGTCTAACTATGATGCATGTCACCAATTCCCATGCATGTGATGACTTACTGTTGGCAAACCTGTGTAGTTTGAAATTTATGAACATATTAACCAATGTGGTTAAATAATTAACTAGAGACAATGTCGTCGGGCAGATTCACACGTTTGGGGCAGAGACTATCCACCAATAGCATTTTCCCATCCTGCCCGGCGACAAACTCAAAATTTTTAAAAGTTAATTTTTATAACTTTATTATTTCTATCTACGTTAAATAGGTTTAAAATATATGCAATTCATTGGGCCACATGGCGGACGAAACTAAGAAAAAAAATAAAAAGCATCTTTACGAAGGGTCTTTTTTAATTTTGGAACTCCTCTAATGGGGCCGATATCTCTCGAGCTCTTCAATTGCTATTTGACAAATGATGTAAATACGTAAACAATTAAAAGTAGGAGTGATTGGAGAAGGGTGATTAGAACAAATAAGATCCACCATCTACTTTGAAAGGTGTTCAACAATACAAAAATTAACCTTTAGACCAAAGCAAACGTGTTACTTTTCTGACAATGGCAGCTTGAGCACTTCTTATTCCCTTGGCATGATGCAATAGTCTTTGCATATTCAACCTAAAAAACTATTACACCTCATATTTCGAAGGCTGTAAAACCTTGCATTTTAAAACTTAAGATTTAGACTCATAACTTTTAAAGAAAAAGAAAAAGAGCGGAGCACAAGGAACGAGTCAAAAGAACAGGTGCACATGATGTGTGAATAATTGGATGAGGTGTAGTTTAGAGAAAAGGATGCAATTGCTCTCTTGAAAAAAGAACCAAGGGAGTGAGTAGCATTCAAATATCTGAAGTGTAAATTGGAATGTTGCAAATACAATTGAAATGCTTCCTTTATTTTCTAGGGCTTATCCTAAGATTTTGACCCCTAAAAGTGTTGTTGTGAGTGTTGGGGGTCAGATATATTAAACAAGAGAATGAATGAGCACACAACCATTTAATCTACTATGACAAAAATGATTATGTTTTGTGCAAAAGAATTTCCCATCATCTCATTTGAATCATGAACATTAACACATTGGACAACCGCCAACAAGCATGCAATAATATACATTTGGTTCAATCATTAAACTTACATAAAAGAAACAACAACTAGTTGCCTACATAGACAACATAAGAAGAGATTGCTATACTCCCTTCGTGAAATGTAAGGTACACTACTCTCTCTCTCTCTCTCTCTCTCTCTCTCTCTCTCTCTCTCTCTCTCTCTCTCTCTCTCTCTCTCTCTCTCTCTCTCTCTCTCTCTCTCTCTCTCTCTCTCTCCCCCTAGAATTTCAATAAGCAAGCCCTCTTGTTCTCCCTCTCATTTGTTGGAACTACAGGTGGATTTTCCCTTTGTTGGTTGCTTGCACGTTCTCTCTCATTCATTTCACTTTCTTATTTAATGATTTCAAACATATAAGTCACACCAATCGCAAATGTTACAACTAGTTTTTATTTGAAGGGGCTTGCCAACCTTCTGACATTTCTCGAGGGCCTTGAAAAATAGAAATCATTTTTAATAAAATCAAGGATAATCCCTTGAACAACGTAACGATAGGTGTGAGGGTGAAGAGAGAGAGTGCTTAGGTGGAAAGAGAATGGCAATTCCGAAGGAGAGAGAATGGGGGATGCACATTCTAGAGAATGGTAGATTTCGGAGAGAGATGTAGATTTTGGAGAGAGAATGGTAAATTCCGGAGGAGAGAGAAATGTGGATCCACATTCCACTCCTGGAGTCACCTTCCAAAATACACAGAGAAGCCGAGCACCTAGCATTACGTATGGTATCAAATACTATACGTTTATGAGAATACAAAGAAGACACATACTAATTGAACATCATGGCTGAAATTTTATGAAAGTCGCATGAAGTGAAAACGCTTGAAAGTTGCATAAAGAAGGAATGTAGCTTTTAGTGTAGAGAGAGAGTGTGAGAGAGAGGGAGAGGGAGAGGGAGAAGAGATACTATTTTTCTTGTTGTCCAAGCATACAACCTATTTCCTATCCAAATCTACATTGGTAGCATATTCTCTCTCTCTCTCTCTCTCTCTCTCTCTCTCTCTCTCTCTCTCTCTCTCACCATCTCTTCCACCACCTTATTAACTACTCATCTTTGTCTTTCTGTTTGGGGAGAGAGGAGAGGTTTGGAACAATGAGCCTTTTTTAGAGTAGTTTTTTTGCAAGTCCTTAAAAAAAAAAATGCGGTGCTCTTGAGTGCCCATTTTTTACTTGAGATGGAGTGTGGATATTGGAGAGAACTCCTTCAACGCTAATCTTGTATGGCTTCTCTATTTTTGTGTGGTGGAAGCCCCGGTCGAGGGCCTTTCATGCACACAAAATAGAGAAGCCATACAAGATTAGCCATAGCTCATGGAACAAAACTTTGGAATAACCTCTTTGACCTACCATAGTGGGAACACTTCCTTTCTTTTTTTTTTTTTGTTTTTTTTTTTTGCTAAGATCCACTTTCTAGTGGGAACAAAGACATTTAAAGATCTTCCTACGTGACCGGTGATCTCAATTATGCCTGAAGCTGGACGGCCCATCACCAAAACCCGCCCCCCCCCCCCCCCCCCCCTTCTCTCTCTCTCTCTCTCTCTCTCTCTCCCCCTTCTTGTCTTTCTTCACCGTTTCTGGCGAACGCGCTCTATCATAATTCTTCTGCCTTCGATCTCGTTTTTCTCTTCGCTGGATTATCTTGCCGTATGCTCAAAGAATGCTGTCTCTGCTCTCGGTTCAACACGCATTTTCCCCTTACTCGTCTTGCAATTAAGAGGTTGCTTTGGTTGGAACATCTAACGGTGATACCCAAATTGATCTGAAGTTATGTTCAAGTGACATGATCTGATTTTATCATTGCTGTCCATCCACATGAATTATATCTTCCTTGAGGACTGCGAGATTCAAGCATAATATCATCATAGCAACCGTCGCTCTGATTCGCTTAGTTGCTTATTGGATTAGTAAATTTGGGGCCGGCAACTTTGGATCTGCGAAATTTCCATGTTTTTTGATTTCGTTTAAATAGGTTTTGGTTTTGGACTCTTCAATTAAGATTGTTCTGAGGCCGTTGCCGAACAGCAAGTTGCCAGTTAGGTGAATTCCTTTTGGCCAAAAACAATCATGAGCGAGATCTTTGAGGGATACGAGAGACAATATTGTGAGCTATCAACGAGCCTAGCACGGAAATGTTCATCTGTGGGTGCTCTCGATGGAGGTACCCCCCTTCTGTTTTCCATTTTGCTGATATGTTCCATTTTTCTCTTATTATCGGTTAATCAGCAGCATATGCTTGACTTATAGAGATTGCACCTATTTTAATTGAAGTATTCTGAGTAATGCGTTGTTTTTGAGAACATTTATGCGGTAAGCTTGAGTCTCTTTGGAGACATTTGATAATCTAAGCTTCAGGTTTGTTCCAAACAAAGAGTTGCAATTTCTGTAAGCGTTTTTTGAACATTATTAGCAATTGGTTTTGATCGCGACTCGACATTGTCTATTCTGCCCAGTTTATGATACGTTCTTTGTTCCCTTTTTTGCGTCCCCTCAAAGCTATGCTGATCTGATCTATAACAATTTTGTATTAGGGTTAATGCTTCTTGGTTTCCAAGGGGAGGCTCGAACTTGAGACCAAAGAAACTTTGGATGTCAAGCTAACCAATTGAGCCAACTCCCTTGTTCGTATTAGGGTTAATGACACGTTTCTAATCGGAATTAGTCTACGGGTTTGATTTGCCATCTGCATCTCTAAAGCTCTTCTTTCAAAATGCAGTCAATGTATTTGAAACCATGTCCTTATGACATGTGGAAGTATAAGCACTTATCTTCAAATTGTAGGGCTTGGTACTCTAGTGCTCTTGTGAATGTGCAAGCATAGATGCCAAAGATGCTGTATTCTGTTTTATTCAGTGTTTCAACGTTTTGGGAGCCAAGGATGCTACTAGACGTTTTTGGCCCCCACTATGACTGAAACCAGCATAGCTTTTCAACTGTTTTCTTGGCTGTATGCATGTTTTGTTTTAAAGAAAGCTACTTGTTCATTGTTCTGTTTGTAATCTAACTGGCTACTGCAAGCTAGGAAAGACAACTACTTCTTGTTCTAGAATTAGAAACTAGGAATAGCCACCTGCATGTATCTATATCAAGAAATTTGAAAAATTCGATCACTTGGTATTATTTTTGGAATTCGATGCTCAGCCTCAAATACATTTATTAATGAGCATCCTGAAAGCTGTATAAAAACCCAGAAAAAGAAGGCTCGAATTTTTGAGCAGAAGATCGAAAAATTCAGGATCGAATTTTTTAGAATTTTTTGATACCAGATCAACTCGGAAAATCCGTAATTTTTCGAGTCAGTGTAAATTTTCGAGTCATTGTAAATTTCGATACTGTCGGTTAAAAATCCGATCCGCGTTAACAGTCCACCTACTTTGTACATTCAAAGGCGGTCGTAATAAATGAGGCAGATAGCATTTAATGCTAATTAGATATTTAGCAAGTAAAATATATTTTGTAATAGACAAATAAACTGTGGATAGGAAGTTAGTTAAGAAATAATCTTCATCAGAAAACTTCTGATTTTTGAGTTTTCAGTAGCTAGCGTTATCACGCTCAACAAGATGAAGTTATTACTTCAAGCAATTGCATTTATTGGTGATATAATCAGAGTGCAATTTCAGTCTCACTACTGTATCGTTCATTTGCTCATCTGTATGAATCATTCATCTTGATTATTCTGCTGCTAACTGTGGCGCTTCCGATCCTACACGCACCCGCTCAAGCTTCTGTTGACTAACTTCTCGATTTCCGACATGGTATCAGAGTCTTTGTTTTGATTAGAGCTCCTCTAATCCAATATCAGTCAATCATCTCTAATAAACCATCAATTTCCGATAATTATGACATGGCTTATTCATTCATAGGTATATTTGAAATTGCCGTATGCATTTGTGTTGCATTTTTGAGATGTCTCATTGGGTGCATTTTTGTACTCGAAGGGCATTTGAAGTGCAATGAAAATGGGTTGAAAATGACATGGGCATTTAGAGATTTCTAGAGAAAGAACATGTGGCTTTAGAAACTCCTAGAAAGAGAAATTTCTAGAAAGAGAGAAGGCATAAAAGAGAGGAGAGAGAGGCGTCAAGATCATGAGAGAGAGAGAGAGAGTGAGAGGGAGAGGCACTCCTTTTTTTATGTTTTAGGGTTTTTTAAGGTTTGACATAAAAAATAGCAATAATGAGAGAGAGAGAGAGAGAGAGAGAGAGAGAGAGAGAGAGAGAGAGAGAGAGAGAGAAAAGAAAGAAAGATCTTAATTAATGTCCTTGAAATACCCTAAGGTATATAGGACTAAGAAAAGGTACATGTCAAGTGTGCACATAGGAGCTTAAGGCTCAACCGTCTATAAAGAAAACGATAACTACAAATACAGTGCTTAAAAATGTCTGGTTCAATCAGGATCCAACAACCTGGAATGATATATCATGATGTCCATTAGCACTTACTGGGAGCATCATGAATATAACTCCTGAAACAAAGTCTCTCAAGTTGGATAAGGTAAGCATGACCCTTCCCAAGTCGATCTAAGGCTGCCTGCCGCATACTGAAAATTGGACCACTGAATAGCACACCCAAATAAGTGTAAGATGAAAGACCATCAAGGAAAATCTTCTGACACTGCATGAAGGCTCTGGAAGTATTGAAGACCATCACTTTGGTCTTCGATATATTCACCCTCAATCCCCAACGGGTGCAAAAAGTGTGTAGGCTGTCCAAATGTCTCTGGAGTCCCTCTCTAGTTGGTGAGACTAAAGCCACATCGTCAACATATAGCAGTATAGCAATAAGTATGCCACCTAGATTACAACCGATCCCACCATCCTGTCTGATAACTGTCTCGAGCTCATCAATATATAGGCCAAATAGTGTAGGTGAAAGGGAACATCCCTGTTAGAGAGAGAGAGAGAGAGAGAGAGAGAGAGAGAGAGAGAGAGAGAGAGAGAGAGAGAGAGAGAGAGAGAGAGAGAGTAAAGTAGCCTGTTCAAGGATTTGTAGTGCAGTAGTCAGAGAAACGTGAATGGTGAAGGAAATATGTGATTCATACAGAGTAGAAATCAGTGATATGAGACAAAAACTAAGAACTCTTGATTAAGCAAAAATGATCTAAAATTATCAGAGTACAAGATGAGCAGCTATGGAGAAGCAGATCGACGCACAATATCTTGACCACACATCTCCTTGATTGTTCTAATCTGTTTATTGTAGCATGATCTATTATTGTAGCTAAGTATTGCTGAATGCAATTAACTGATATTACTTGATTAGTACAATATTAGACAACTATCGCTTTAAGGTTTATCACTAAGTACGTAGTAGAAAAACGTCAGTATCGTCCTTTACAGAGTCGATGACCTTGGGTTGAAACTGATATTGAGTTGATTCAATTCCGATCCGATTCGATTTATGTTGGATAGAAGTGGTTTTGATTCGATCCGATTCAATCTGGATCTTGGATCAAAATGGTTTTCGATCCAGGTCGATTTGATCTCCATCTTGAGGATTATTGGTATTTCTTTATCATTTACAAGTGCAGGAACCACATTACAGATCAGATTTTCTTCTGACCTTTTGAAATTCAACACTCCCCCTTAATGTGGATCTTGGAATGCTTGGATTTCTAGATTTAAAATATTATTAAATCTGATATGATTGTCCTTTGATAATGGTTTGGTGAAGTAGTCAGTTGCCATAAAATTTGTTCTGCAGAAAATAAGAATAATTTCCTTGCTCTGTGCTTTTTTTCTAATATAGTGATATTGGATTTCGATATGTTTACTTCGAGCATGGAATCTTGGATTAGAGATAGTGCAATTGCGCTTTGATTATCACAATAAGGGACAATAGGATTTTGTTGAGCAAGGTTGATGTCTACCAACAGATTTTTGAGTCAGATTGCCTCCTTGGTAGCATTTGTAGTAGCAATATATTCTGATTCACTTTATGATAATGCCACTGAGGTCCGTTTTTGGCTATTCCATGATATTGGGCTTTCATTGAATAAGAACACAAAGTCTAAGGTCAATCTTCTAGTGTTGATATCCCTTGCCCACTTAGCATCTATGTAACCTATCAAAGTATTTTGCCATGATAGATGCAAAGATCCTTGAATATATTTCAAGACCTTCAAAAGAGCCTTCCAGTGTGTCAATCCAAGGTTAGATAAAGACTAGCTCAAAGTGTTATTGGAGTATGCTAAATCAGGACGAGTGCAAAGCATAACATACATTAGGAGCCTACAATAGAATGAAAAGGATATTGCTTCATAGCCTCCTTTTCTGCCTTAGTTTGTGGACTCTGCTCTTTTGATAATTTTACTCCTAGATCTAAAGGAAAGTAGCTCGGTTTACAGTCTAGCACGCCATACTTACCCAACACATTCTTCAAGTATCTTTGTTGATTGATGTAAATCAGCCTGTTGGGTTGATCCCTGTGGATTTGAATTCTAAGACAACAGTGGGCTGGACCCAAATCCATCTCGTAGTCATGTGATAGCATATCCTTGAACTCCTTTAGATACTTTAGATTGTTACTGAATAGCAGTGTATCATCTACATATAAGGTGATGATAATGAAGGAAGTAGGATTAGATATTGAAGCAAACATTTGAATCTGCTGAGCTAGAAATAAAACCCTTTTGAACAAAGAACTGGTTGATCTTATGGAATCAGGTTCTTGAAGACTGTTTTAGTCCATAGAGAGCCTTGTGTAATTTGCATACAAGATGTTCTTGACCTTTGATCTTGTATCCTTCAAGTTGTGACATAAGAATGTTTTCTTCAATGGTTCCGTTTAGGAATGTTATTTGAACGTCCATTTAATGGACTTCAAGGTTGGCTGCAGCTGCAAATAATAGTAGGAGTCGAATTGAAGTATGCTTTACCATTGGGGTGAAGGTTTTTGAGTAGTCGATATTTGGAATTTGTAAAAATCCCTTTGCAACAAGTCGAGCCTTGAATCTATCGACTTTTCCATCAACATCATATTTGATTCTAAAAATCCATTTAGAGGAAATGGTATTTTGACCCTCTGGCAGCTCCATGACTCTCCATATATTGTTTAACATGAGAGAGTCATATTTTTTGTCCATGGCAGCCTTCCATTGATCAACATCATCATGTGACATAGTTTCTAGTACATTATTTGGTTCAAAAATAACAAGAAGGATCATCCATGAATCTTGAAGATGGATATTTGGGTCGATTTGACCTCCTTGGAGTTATTATATCGACCTGATGCTGTTTTTCCAGTGGTTCTTGATCCGACTCAGAATTGACCTTGGAGTCGGAAGTAGTAGCCACGGGAATAGTGGGCTTCTTGCCCTTTAGGTCATAAACTGATCTTCTACAAGTATTACATCTCTACTAGTATAACACTTTCATGTAACTAGATTGTAGAGTTTGTATGCTTTATGATCAGAAAAATATCCTACAAAGATTGATTTAGTGCTAGTTTTTCTAGCTTTTATCTTAATTCAACAGGTACTTCAGAAAAAGTGATGCATCCAAAAACTCGTAAATGCTTGAGAGAGGGTTTCGTCGATCTTGTCCACACCTCATGCAGAGTCTTTTTGTCGAGGACCTTAGTGATGCATCGATTTTGTATATAGGCTGCAGTAGATATTCCCTCCGCCCAAAATTACTTAGGAAGCGAGGCATGGGCCAGCATGCACTTAGCATTCTCTATGAGAGTTCTATTCTTCCTCTCAGCTACACCATTGTACTGAGGTGAGTAGTTAGTAGTAAATTGTTGTAATATCCCGTGTGCCTTGTTGTAGTCCTTGAACTCATTTGATGTGAATTCTCCCCCTCCATTAGTACGTAAAGGCTTGATTCTTCTTGAGGTCTGCGTCTCTATAGATGCCTTTGAATAGCTTGAAGAACTCGAAAGCTTCAGATTTGTACTTCATAAAATAGGTCAAAATAAAAGCTAGTATATAGTTGGCTCCCCCAATGGAAGAAGTTTGCATAGGTCCACAAATGTCATTGTGAATAAGATCTAGTAAATATTTTGAAGAATGAGAATGGTCTATTTTAAAGGGAGTTCTAGAATGCTTGTCTAAAATGTAGTGTTCATAGACCGGAGAAATCAATTTACTATTAAAGTGTAGATATTGGACTATTTTTAGACATGACATTTGCTGGGTACTATTTTGATTAAATGGCCTAATCTAAAATGCCAAAGCAGATTCGATTTTTCAGAAGTAGAAGTATGAAGAGCTTCACAATTGGTAGAGAAACAATGGCTTAATCTATAGAGGTAGCCACGCCTTTTAGCAAAAGCTAAAGTCCTCTTGGATTGGTCGAAGATACTGCATACTTCAGTATCAAACTCGACCCTATGACCCAAATTGTTTCGGTATCAAAACTGATCAAAACGGTTTTTGATCGAATTCGATTGGATCTTGATCTTGTGGGATGTTGATATTTCTGATTATTTACAAGTTGCAAGAACCACTTTACAGATCGGATTTTCACCCGACCTTTTGAAATCCAATATCAAAGCACCTGTTTCTAAGATTTGTCATTTAGGCTGAACACGCTCAATCCTTTCTACCATACCGATTTGTATGACTAATGGAAGACAAGTGATCTGCCTGCCTTTTTCTTATCTTCTTGTATGCCCTATATGGCTGAGTGGAGTGAACCTCCTGACCTCAAGGAGAGGAAAGGAGGTGCTCACAACACGGCAAGACGCCAAATAGATGTGACCTTATGACCTATTGAGTGCCTGGTTTGTCATTGTGGGAGATTAAAGCCAAGGATCTTAAACTTGATGCTAGTAACCAGCAGGCATGAAAATCTTGACAGAGAGAATCCTTGCAAAGGAACAAGTTTGATGTAAACTACTTTTATAAGCTTACCTGGATCCATAGAACCCACGGTTCTCAGAACCGTTGGTCTTGGGAACCGTGGGGTGAACCGTACCACGGTTCTTGGACCGTGGTACGGTTCTTGTAATTAATTAATTGATTAATTAATTTTTTTTTTGACCCTTCTCCCCCCAAAATCCCTCCCACGGATTTTTGGCCCTCATTTCACTGTTTTTGGCCCTCAGTTCACTACTGTTTTTGGCACTCACGGCACTCACTGTTTTCGGCACTCACTGTTTTTTGGCACTCACTATTTTTGGCCCTCATTTCACTGTTTTTGGCAATCATGGCACTCACTGTTTTTGGCACTCACTTTTTTTTGCCACTCATTGTTTCTAGCCCTCACTGTTTTTGGCACTCATGGAAGTAAAAAACAAATTTATTTATTAATTACCCCACCACGGTTCTTGGAACCAAACTTTGTGAACCTTACGGTTCCAAGAAGGCAAGATAAATCACCTTATTTTCATAGTAGCGCATCAGTCCACACCCAACACATGAAATTTTCAACCTATGCACATGGCAACGGAGTTGTCATCCTACCCAGATGGTGATAAATATGCCCACCATCTGCTTGCTGATCATCCGAGTATATGGGGCACAACCTTGCTCAGACTCAGCTCCTAATGTCTCATCATTTGGAGGAGACAATGGGTCACCAAAAAGAGCAGTTTTGCTAAACGATACAGGTTCGCTTTTTGCTTTACATCCCTTGTTAAAAAAATATGTATTTTATAATTAAAAAAATTGGGTCAAGTTCTCAACGTCGTTTTAATCAGTTCAAGGCATAGTTGCACTGCGTTTCTAGAAACGTGTTTCTGTTCTGGTTTGAGGCAGCGTTTCTTAGAAACGTTTTTTTTTGAAGTTTTAATTTTTTATTTTTGTGGTCAATGTGGGTTTCAATTCAAAGCATTAATCAAGGGCAGTACATTTATGTAGGTTGCTGAATGTTTCAGGTACAATGTCGCCCAGTATAGGTGCATCAATCCCTGTTGGATTCTGTCAATCCCTATTGATTTTTTAATATCTGTTTTTTTTTCCAGAGATTCTGGATCCAGAAACGCGTTTCTGAGAACGTTTTTTTTCCCAGAAACGCGTTTCTGTGCAACTATGGTTCAAGGGTACAAGAAATTGGATTTGGCCTACATGTGTATATTAAGCATGTTTTCTTGTATTTTCAATTTCATGACCAAGTCAT
Organism: Diphasiastrum complanatum; assembly: GCA_029204225.1. NCBI lineage: Eukaryota > Viridiplantae > Streptophyta > Lycopodiopsida > Lycopodiales > Lycopodiaceae > Diphasiastrum > Diphasiastrum complanatum. Next base: position 21,787,385 of record CM055108.1, read on the forward strand.
GCTTCTTTCAACTTCAATGTTTAAGTGCAAGTTTTTTATTGGAGATTAAAAAGTACAATATATCAACTAGGTCCCCAAAAAAAGTTTTATTGTTACAGGAAGTATGACGATTTTTTTATCTTGATTTTCTCAGAGCAAAAGAAACAGAAGCTGTTAGAGTTGAAGACTGGCTTGGATGAAGGAGAGTCCTTGGTACATCATCACCCAATTTGATGAGTACAATGCTAATCAATTATTTTACGTCTTATGCATTGTCTCTTAAAATATGTAAAGGACATTTATGGTTATTTATGTGCATGCCGTTCTTTTTTGTCCATTGAAAGGTGTTTGATTTTGCAAATTATAGCTTCGAAGAGTGTAAATATGTTATGTAAGTGTAGAGATGCGTTTAAATGAATGATATTGTTTAGAATGCTTTTCTGTGAGAAGTAGGCAGTAGGAACATTATAATACTCTGAAAAGAAAAGATGTGGACTAAGTATTATTTTAACTCCATGAGCTGTGGTTCTAGCAAGGTTTTTGGTTGATTGTAAAGGTTGGAGGGACGATTTTAGTTTGTACATTGTATGCATAAGATTTTCAAAGATGCTCATTGGAAATTTGGGCGATGTGTTTCCTAATTTTCTTAGCTGGATTTATAGAGCATCCTAGCAATGACAGAAAATAGGATTGTTGAGAAGAAATTTTGGTTGTAATCAATGTATTAGACATTGTAATCTCTCTCTCTCTTATGGAGTCTGTGTTGGTTCCCTTAAAGTCCCAGCCACTAGCAACGTATTTATTTGTTTTGATAAACAAAAGGTTTGCAGCTTTAACTTGTGCAAGAATGCATTTGTTAGAATCTAGTGTAACTTTTTTTCCTTCACATGGAGTTGTTGCCTTGAAGGATTCCTCAACAGATTTGATGTTTTTGTGATTAATGTTTAATTATAATTTCAGGCGAATCATTATTTTAAAGATTAATACCTTTTAGATTTGATATTTGTGATTGCAATCTATCTCTCAAAACATTATTTAGGTTGTGGATTCTTTTTGAAAGTTGGTGTAGTTTGGCTACTAGCTACCTTTTCTTAAGCATTATATACAAATCTAGTAGTTGAGATGATTATAAGCAAGTCTTTACTATGGTAATTTGGCTTTAGCACTTGTTTATCCATCAACTAACTTTATGCCAAGAAGTCCCAAGTGCTTTTTGGAGTCTTTGAAGTTTTTTTTTCTAGAGTTCTTGGTTTCTGTTGGCACTAATTGTCTTGGCCCTAGGTCCATCCAATCTTCGCCACTGCCTAAGGATGTCCATGTTTCGATGTTTATGGTTCTTGCGACTCTTGCCACTCAGCTTAGCAAGTCTAGTCCCGATTTCGCTACTGTTGCTTCCCTTCTCCATGCCCTCATTCTTAAATGTATCCTTTTTGTACGGTCTCTTGAATGCTAAACAACCTTGCTAACCTCAAGACATTGCTTATCATTTCCTGTTTTATGTCTCCTTGACTTTGATCAGCGATATGTAGTTGAGATTGATGCTAGTGTTGCTGGGGTAGGGGTTCTTTATCAAAACTGGGGTGTGGTTGCCTACAAGTTCCACAATCTCTATTCCAATGATATCCGTTACACAATCCCTGAGAAGGAATCACTTGCCCATATCCATGTACCTGAAAGTGGTGTATACCTTGTCCACTTTGATATACACAGATCAACAATCCCTGAGAAAGGATCACTTGCCCATATCCATGTACCTCAGTGGTGTATAGTGTATACCTTGTCCACTGTGATATACACATCAATCCCTGAGAAAGAATCACTTGGACAAGGTATACATCACTTACCTCAAAGTGATGTATACCTAGTCCATTTTGATATACACAGATCATGAGTCCTCTGTTATATTTATCATATCTAAAAAGCCTCAGTGATTGCCAATGTCATTGGTTTCAGTTTTTGCAGACTATCCACTCTGACATTTATTACTGGGCAAGAAAGAGCACTGCTAGTCTTCTTATGTTTACCTACCTATCCTTTGGCCCTGACCACTGCTATACTTAATTAGTTCAACAGTCGACCTCATTCATATAAGTTTTGCTTGATTTTTTAGACCACCTATACATATGTTAAACCACTTGCTTTTGTGCAGGTTCACTCCCTTGTTGAATGCCTTTAGGAATATGGTGTCTGTTGCAATCCTAGTCATTCACCCCAAGCATTTGTTTGACGCGCACGTGTCCCCACAGTCAGAGGCCACTTTCAATTCCAAAAGTCTTTTGCTCATTTTAAGACTCTCCTCTATGGGCCCTTGAAGACTGACTTTTACTATCTTCAAAAAAGCTGCAATTTTTTATAACATAAGTTCTAGAAACCTCAAAATCTAAATTCCTATTAAAGCTATAAAACTTCTTAGGGTGTTCTTTGCATGCCTTCTAATATTTATCTTTGGTTTTGTTGAAGATTCGAAGGATGGACTTGGAGGCCAGGAGTTTGCCTCCAACTCAGAAAGCCTCTCTTCTAGCCAAATTGAGAGAATACAAATCAGATTTGAACAATTTGAAACGGGAGGTTAAAAAGTCATCGACAGTTCATGACCCACTTGCATCCAGAGACGAATTGCTTGAGGCTGGATTGGGTGACTCCATAACGGTGAGGAGTCTTATTGCTAACTGACTCTTCCAACTCTCTACTTGTAAAGCTTTGTATTTTCCAATTTGGTTAATTAGCAGTAAAGATTAGACTTCTTGTGGGGGAATCGTGTTTGTGAAAATTGCTTTTCTGATTTGTAGATACCTTTCTGGTGATGTTGCAGACATCTGGCGATGAGAGGGGCAGAATGCTGATGGCAACAGAAAGATTGAACCACTCTGGTGAAAGGATCAAGGAAAGCAAAAGAGTATTGCTGGAAACAGAGGAAATTGGTGTTTCCATCCTTCAAGATCTCCATCAGCAACGTCAAACACTTTTACATACAAGGGATACAGTAAGCTACATCTTTCACTCTGTGTTCATGTTCATAGTCCGTAATTGTTAGAAATGAGTTTGTTCAATTGACATTTCATTGTGTTGGGCACTGTATGGGGTCCCTTGTGAATATTTTAAATGATTTTTTAACAATTTGTTTGTTAGGTAGCAGGTTTAGGTTACCGAACTTTTATGGGGGTCTCCATTGTGAATAAACCAAGGCAAGCTATAGGCAAAACAACACATAGAGCGTGAAATTGACAATGGTACCAGAAACTATAACAGTCTCCATAAGAATGACAATAATAACAACCTGATCTGAAGCTAAATGTGACTAGGCCTAAGCAAATATTATGCTAAGAACTACTTTCTGAGGAATCACTCTACCAATCAAGGAAGCATCATGCCTATTAATAGCTGACCGAGAGGTAAAATGAGTTAAGGCTAGATCCGGTAAGACTGAGCAACATTATCCTAATTCCAAGTCACTCCTGAGAAGAATAAGTGACCTTATGCTTATGCTAACAAGGCCCAAGAGGGATAATAACAAATAATAATATATCAAATGTTGGAGATTCGATATTCATTGTGGTCCCCAGAAATGGCCTACAACCCTCCCCGTCCTCAAAAGGGCACTATTCCTAGTGTTGGTGTGAAGAAAGAAGATGCCACAAAATGTACGCCTTTAAAAATTTAAAAAGTAAGACCATACAACTCAGTGCATATGTTGTAGAAGCGTCCAAAATGCTATGTTGAAGTTGATAAAAAAGGAAATATGTTCACCAACCATTCAATATGCCTTTCTCTTTGGATATAAATTTCAACAACACTAAATGAGCTGATATCTGCACCTACTACTATGCATCGACATTTTTCTCCGAGCAAAATTTGAACCTGCCATTCCTAAAGCCAGCTCCTTGTCAATGTTTCCTGTTGAGCTGACGTCTAGAATACTAGACTCCACTAGCCATATGCAAGAGTTATTTGTATCTCAGAATCCTTCACGAATTTGTGGGCCATAAGTTGTTAGCAAAATCTTGCAATCACTGATAACATCCAAATGTCCCATTCAAAAAATGAAAAAATTAATCAATGTCACAAGCCAACATAAATTAAGATTTTGCCAAGAAATGCAATCCTTGATGAAGATTGAAGCAAAGTCTTTTAGAACCAAAAGAAGTTATGAATCAAGTCTTGAGGTAGGGACACTATTCTAGATCTGCATCTTGTGAACAAGCATTTAATGAGTACTCTTACTTAACTAAGATCACTTGAACTTAACAACTATATGTGTTGACCTTTCTAGTTTTTATTGATCTCTTTGTTTAAGGCATTCTGTTTTGGCATATATGAGACAGTTAGACACTGCAGGGATGCGCGTCCGGGCCGGACGCAGACAATCCGCGCCCGGCATCCGGACCTGGACGCATCCCTATTTTTTTTAATCTTTTTAACAGTAAAAAAACAAAAAACAAAAAAAAAAAAAGCGGACGCGTCCGGGGACCCGGACACACCCCTGGCGCATCCGCGTCCGGGATCCGCCACCTTAGGACAGCATTTACCAATCAACTAGCTACTAACTTAACCTAACTAACTATATTTGACCTTTCTAGTCCTTATTGACTGCTTTGTTTTAAGGCATTCTTGTTTGGCATATACGAGACAGTTAGACACATGACATTTTTCTTCCATGTCTTGTGGCTTCCTTTTCCAACTTCTCTTCATTATTTTGAGGATTCTTTTTCTAAGTCTACATTTTAGCACGTTCATTTTTGGAATAATGATTTTGAAACATCCTCGACGTCGTTCCTTTCTTAGCATCTTCTTTAAGTTCTCCATTTTGTGGCATTTTCTTTGGTTTTGGAGTTGTGTCAAGCATTGAGGACATCTATTTCTCAATAGGAGAGAGCTATTAGCATGTAAGTTTTATATATTGAATATGTAATGTTTAGTACTTGGGAGCCTCTTTGATTGCAAATAGGAAACGCAACATACATCTAGTGAATATTGGGCCCAAGGAGGCTTCTTGGAAGGAGGGTTGTCCTTGCTCGCCATCTCCTATGAAGTTAATAAATTCCTTATATTAACATTCTTTGTTCTGTTACAAGGTTCTCTACAGAGGCCACAGTTCTCTACTCGTAACGTTTTAGGATATTGTACAATGTTTTAGTATATGCGAAGGAATGATGCAATTGACTTTTTATGAGTGTATTATTGTATTGTTGTCTTATAGAGGACTTCTTTTGATCATGCTTTTGTTTTATGCATCAGTTGCATGGAGTGGATGACAACATTGGCAAAAGTAGAAGAATCCTTAGTTCTATGACAAAGCGAATTAGTCGAAACAAGTGGATTATGGGTGGAATTATTGGGGCTCTTTTGGCTACTATATTGCTAATAACTTATGTCAAGTGGAATACCCACAAATAACCCAAATAGTTGGGTGTTGTGTCAATTGCTGCAGGCTCAAGTGAAGCATGAAATATTTCATTCATTAACAATTATTATTTGACCAGGATGCCCTCTGTTACATATGGTTTGTATTGGAATCGATATTCATAGTTGATTATTTGGTGTAGGTGAGTAAAAGGGAACTTGAATGACATGCTAAGATTAAAACTTCACCTTGAATTTGTATGAAAAAGGACATTCACATTATGGAGTTCTTGCAATTTGTGTTTATAAGGAAGTATCTTTGTAGACGACATGTTTTAGTTTACATCAACTTCTATTTTTCTTTTTTAATGTTGCTTACTCCTTAATAGTCCAATTGTTATGAACTCAATCACAAATATTGCTGTCAGATGAAGTACAAGGATGACAAATAGCATCTACAAAGCATTTTTCGACTAAGAAAACATAGCGAAAGACGGGATGCTAATAGCTCAACCAGCTTTCCAACTAAGTTTTTTAGAAATTAGAATTCCCCTACAAAGGGTTCAAGGCACCTATCCCATATGAGAAATGTTGTAGCTAGATATTTTGCTGTTAATAGACCATATCATTGTACCAATGCTCGGGGGAACAATAAAAGAAAATACCAGCAAGTGTTTGATATCTCAAGAGAGTGTGGCTACCGATAATATAGAAATGACTGATGCCACATGCCATAGTAAGCCATCGTAGTCGAATAAAAAAGCTAGCACATCAATCATATGCATTTCATGCAAAGCCACTATTAATAGACCATGTATATACCATAAGAATGCACGTCTGGTGGCACACTAAGAGGCAAACTCCAAGAACAACACAAACCTTTGGATCTGCCAAGGAAGAAACCAGTGGCGGATCATGTACTATGCAGGCATGTGGGTCATAATTCGTGTCCACATCCAACGCAGGTGGACCTTGTGAGACCATTAGAAGTTAACATTTGATAGCACCATGCTATCAAAATTATCCAAAGTCAGTCAAAGTAATACCATAGAAAAAATAAATAACCTCCAACCATATATACAGGAAATAATCTACTACAAGATCGAAACCGTTTCTAGGAATGTGTTCCTAGGACTGGTTCCGTATTGTTCCTAAGGAATGGTTCCTGAATTGCTCCTTAACATTTTCTTTTGGTTGCCACTTGCCAGATGCGATGCCAGGTTATGATGCCAGATACGATTGCAGATCAATGCAACAATTTCAGATGACGGGTTTGCCAGATGAACAAGATCAACGGATTTTAGTCTTCAGATGCCAACGATTTTAGTTGCCAGATCATCGGGTTGCCAGATGCGAATGCCAGAACAGATTTTAGCTGTGTTGGGGGTAGGCTTAATCTTCACAGCAACAGAACACACGAAACGGAACCCATATGGGCAATGAAATGGTACCTTCAGGAAGAATCGTTGCTTTCGATTGCCAGATGCGAATAGTATTCCTGAAGCAACGGTATCGTTCCCATTCTTCATGTATACCAGCTACTACAACGACATGAAAAAAAACAAATTTGCATCAACATCACATACATCTGACATAACTAGGGAAGGAAAGTGTAAAAACAATAGACATATGTCTCATCACGCAAACCATAAAGCTCAAATAAAGCAGCCTCGTCTGGCAGCTCTTCGTATGCATGTTCTATCATCTAAACACCAATCATAGTATCTAGAACAATAACAAAAATGGATAAGATTGATGAAATGATGTATCAATGCGTACTTGATCTTGTGTTGCCAACAAGACAATCTGGATGATCTCTTCCCCAATCAGAATACTTGTAACCTTTGCCACAATCAGAATATCATGTATAGCATCTAGAATGTTTGTTGCAACTAGAATATCTAAGGCACCATCTAGAACTTGTGTGCTACAACTAGATCACATACAAGAATCTACTCTCAAACATCTTGGGACCTATGATGTACATTTCCACACAAACCTTTGTCCCACTTGGATTATCATATGGTTCATGACTTATATTGTGGTTAGCTACTAGCTTGCAAAGCATATAGTACGGGTTGCAGAGATGAAAAGATCATGTAAAAAGTGCACCAATCAAAAGGGCAATAATCTCGTCTATATGTTTGCCACCAAGAGTTAGTTTGACCTATATAATAGGAAGTAGCCATCATGATAAAAGTCACCATGGTTAGATCTTATAATAGGAAGTAGCCATCATGATAAAAGTCACCATTGTTAGATCTCAAAATAAATTGCTAGTTTACTCAACTAGTTCGGGGATTCAACATCTCCACAATGTTCAAAATATGAATTGATAAAAGGAAGTGGCAACCTGTGTTGCATTTGTGGGAAACTTTGCAAAGACTTGAAAATAATCCACAAAAAACAACAGTGAAAATTTTGATAAGGTGGAAATCTCAATAAGTGGATCCAAAACACAAGTAGTAAAAAAGTATGTAATTTGAAGCTGTAGAGGGAGTGGATGGACACTTTCCATCATCCCAAGTAGATCGTAGGTCCACACAAGAGACACAACAAAAACCATGATAAATGTTGAAAATATCAAGTGTACATGTAATAATATTACTATAGAAATCCTCCAAAAATAGGTGCCAAATGGCAATTAAAATTGTCCACCGAAAAGTTGATTTTTTTTTTTGGGGTGGAATAGTGACTTGCAACCACTCTTGAAATCAAAATCAATAGTAACACATTACATCAATGGTGGCAAACAGGCAAGAGGTGCATAGCCGTCTCTTTTTTTCGTAGATGACGTAATGTTTTTAATTTGTCATTGGCGGGGACCCCTTTGGCTAAAGGCCGAGAACAAATCACAAGACATTGAAAAATGTGACTCCATATGGCCAGCTTGAGTCACATAGACTGTAGCAAGCTTTCTGAAATCGTTTTCCTGAAATCTGACTTCAAACAATCTATCCTTTTGTAGATTTTTCATGTAATTAGGAGATAGTAATCAATGCTGATAGAGCCTACTTGTTGTTTGAAACTTGCTGCACAACACAAAGAGAGATTGACAATCATAGTTGATTCTCTAGGGAGTTGGGCCCTTGTTGCCTCTTCACTTATTTATCATTTTCAACAAGGTAACCAGCCTATTCTTTTTTACTTAGTAGCTCATGTGGTGGTGCATTGACATGCATACCATTTCATTGATCATTATTGGCCAAGGACTTCATCCCTCCACTTGTGTGAGCTTCGTTGCCTCCTTTGAGACTTTGCTCAATCATCAGGATGCTCAATTTTAAAAATATCTTATGGAACAGTTTCACTCACACGCTTTCACACAACTCCTCAGTGAGTTTCCTTCTGACAAGACTCGGGTTTACCTTCTTTCTTGTGCAGGCCCAGGTGCTGGTGCTTAGCTTGTTGCGCACCATGTTACTCCTCTTTTGCATCTTTCTTTAGTGCTATTTGTCACCGCTTAGATTGGGACTCAAGTCAAGGCTGTAACTGTCTCTTATCTTCTAGCCCCAAAACATGTATGTGTTTTGAAACCTTCTTCTCCCAAGTCCTCTCTCCTCTAATAGATACAAGTCTGCACACATTGACCACCAGTTTGATCAATGTTCATAACTAATCTAGTTGGAATATTGTATGCCTTCACAAGATATGCTACAAGGCATCATTAGTCCTTGTGCCTCCAAATCAACATGTAGCTTCCTTGCGATGAAAGTTGTTGATTTGTAAGACCAATTAAGCTCATTTTGTATAAATGTGCGAGTCCATTCAATTGCGACTTTGAAATTTCCTCTCTTGCTAATCTCATGAAGTAGTTATGGACACTTGATTTCGAAGGCAACCATGATGGTTGGTTGCATACTAGGAGCAATAAGTCATGATTTGGTCTCTCTCATCACTGGCAACATCTCCACCGACTCTTCAACGATCTGATAAATAGATTAGAGTTTCTATGGTTTTTCAATGAAGCTACAAGTTGAGGCCAGTTCTTTGGGACAAACGCTACTTCTTTTGTAATTTCAACTATTTCCAGGCCCATAGAATCTGATTTTTGTTTGTTGCACGCCCATTTTGGTAGATTCTTACGAGTAGTACATCGACACCTTTTTTCACTACTTGGGTATCTTCCTCCATCACCACCTTCGCTATCAAAAGTCTTCCATCCCTAAAATGAATTTTAGTTTTCACGAGATTCATACATTTTTAAATGACATATAAAATGAGCCAAAACCAAGGTAATTTGGTTGGGTTTGTTAGCTTTTGCATACCATATATCAGTTTTTTCTTTTTTACAAAGAAAAGGGAGGTGCCTCCTTGCGCGGAATCTGTGCGTGGATGTTGGAAAATACAGTTTCTTTAGTGCATCTTTTGCTCGGAAGGTGCATGTAAAAAGAATTACAACAAAAAAGCCATTAAAAATAAGTAAAAACATAAATTACGGCAGGGAAGGTCCATCTCCTCGAGCCTTTCCACCCTCGAGCGCAGGATGCCCTTTTGGGCGAAATGCCCTGAGCCCCCCTCGCCCCCCCAAAAAAATGAAAGTCTCTAAGCCTTGCCCATGGGTAGAACATATTAACAAAAAAATTCATGAAAAATAGTTGGGGCTTTGCTTTGGGTAAAGCCCTCGGGTAGGCCTTTACACCCCCCAAGCAACTGGGAGGGACTCGGGGCCAGGCGGTGTGTGCCTATAAGTTAAGCCTCAATGACAAAGTTTAGTAGAGCCTTCATGATCTTGGACCCTTGGAGGCCATCTCCAAGAAGGTTTCTCAAGAAAGTTTCTTGAGAGCTTCCTTTCTTGATTTCGAGAAGGATTGACTTTCTCACTACGTGGAGCCAAAAGAAGAAAAGAAGAGAGAGAGAGAGAGAGAGAGAGAGAGAGAGAGAGATTTGCTTGTGGTAAGAGCTCCAAGTGAGGAGGGAGAGAGAGATCACCACTGGAAATATAGGATTGGTGCAAGAGAATGTAGCACTCTCCAGTTGGAAGATTTACGCAGCAAATTGCAGAACCTGGTCATGGAGAGACTGAAGTTGTTGGAGCTGGCCAGCTCAATCGCAGTGCCCATGGCTCTGAGAGCTGCCATTATCCTGGATGTATTTGAGATCATAAACAAAGCTAGCCCCCGTGAGCCCATCTCTGCAAAGGATGTTATTGTTCACATTCCTGCCAACACGACCAAGTCTATTGACTACCTTGATCGCATACTAAAGCTGTTGGCTACCAGAGAAATACTCAGTGAAACAATTGTGGAGGTTGATGGTAAGAAAGAGAGCAGATATGGGCTTACTCCTCTCAGCAAGTATCTCATCAAGGATGAGATGGGCATGTCAATGGCTCCTCTGGTTGTGTTGATCCAGCATCAAGCGTTCATGGCCTCATGGCAATACCTTCCTGATGCTGTGCTGGACGGAGGAGACCCTTTCTTTAAAGCTCATAGCAAGAATGCGTTCCAACTGGGAGCAGAAGATCCTCACTTCAACAAACTCGGTAAGTCTGCTATGGGGGCCTACTCCACACTGTTTATAAAAGCCACCCTTGATGCGTACGATGGCTTTAAGGACATCAGCAAGCTGGTTGATGTAGGGGGAGGAATGGGGTCTTCCCTCAACATGATTCTGTCCAGATATCCTCACATCCAAGGCGTTAATTTTGATCTGCCTCATGTTGTGGCGGATGCACCGCAATATCCTTCTGTAAAGCACGTGGGTGGCAACATGTTTGAAAGCGTGCCTACAGGCGAAGCAATATTAATAAAGGTATCAATGCTTCTGTTTTGTTTCATTTTTTTCCGTGAAACATTTCAGCTAACGTAGCTCCTCATCAAATCACACTCTTTTTCATTCTATTTTGATGGAGATTTTGGTAGGGTGGATAGATTAATTTGTTGTAGATTTTTGAAGAGCGTCTTGCACAACTGGAGCGATGATAACTGCGTGACAATTCTCAAAAACTGCTACAAGTCTCTTCCCAAGGCTGGCAAAGCGATTGTTGTAGATGCCGTGTTGCATGCGACAGTAGATCACAGTCTTGCTGCCAAAGTTAACTGCAGCATGGATCTGGTCACGTTGGCCTACAGTCAAGGTGGAAGGCAGCGCACCGAGCAAAATTTCAAGGATCTAGCCATTGCTGCTGGGTTTGCAGGGATCAAAGTGATATGCACAGTTGATTCCTACTCCATATTAGAATTCTACAAAGTTTTTTGACTCAACTGCATGCGTAAGCCCAGCAGCAAGCTCAGTGTTTGTGAAGGCTGCTACTTTAATTTGCAAAAAGTTGCAGGAGTCAGCAGGACTGTTATATATGATACAATCTACAGGATTTACTTGTGAAGGCTGCTACTTGTCTTTGCAGCAAGGTTATATATGATACCATAGTACAGATTTACTTTGTTTTCCTACACAGCTCTTTAGAAATGGATAAAAGCTATAGTCTAAAGAAATAAAAATTCTACACCTGAGGGCAAGGCCCCAACGACAAGGAAGTCTCAAAGGAATTTGTGAGTTTAGGCCCTTAGGGCCCCCCGTGCGCACGGGCTGTACAGGCACCCCATCCCTGCTCGGGCAATCAGCCCGATTGATGGATCAGTCATGCCTGGGAAATTTTTTTCCCTTGCTTTTTACCAGGCACCCCCACACCTATCCCAGGCAGCGGGCGCACACCTGTCCCAGGCAGCAGCACCCACCAGCGCCATCTCTCCAGGGCACCCACACATGGAAGAGACTGGGGGAGTTTCCAAGAGACTGGGGGAGTTTCCAGTTATATCCCTCACTGGAAATCTCCCAGTCTTGCTTATTTAATGTGGTTGTTGCCACGTGGTGCTCTAGAGCTAGGCGCCGGGAACCGGGAGCCGGTGCCCGGGAGCCTGGAGCCGGTTCCTGGGCGCCGGTGGCCTTGGCAGCCAAATCTAGGAGAGTGCACATGTGCGTACGGGCTATCCTGAGGCAGTTTTAGGCACTTGCATTTCTTGTGGGCATGGATTTTCCCGTAAAGTTTTCATGTGCACTTCCAATGATTGGCTTTCACTTAGCACATGGGTATGTGTGCTATGTGGTAGATAGTCATTGGATAAGCACATGAAAATTCTAGAATAAGGTTCAATGCTAATATATATCGGGAAATTGAGGACTTGCCAACAAACCAATTTCGACAAGGGATTGTCAATAATGTTTTGGCAAAGCATGAGTAAGAGGGTTTAGTAAGACCATCCAATGCTTTGAACTATGGAATGTGTTGTGGGAATCATATGAAATAAATGATAGAAACCGCTACTAGAGGGCCATAGAAAAAGCTTGTAGTCACTTGAAATAAGGATATGGAAATGGTTCTCAAATAGCAAGATGAGAACATGCTCTTATAGGCTATGGAGATGTGCTAGCCAATCGAGAAGAATTCACCTTTAATCTTTGTAGAAATGAGTGAGTGCTAATACCCACAACAATGCCATGCCCAATTTCCAAAAGGACTACACCTACCCGAAGGTAATGATAGATTTGACCTACTTCAAAGAGGGCGGAGATATCGTTCTAGTTGAGTACGGGTCACAACCCTAACAAACAACGCATTCTAACCATAAAGTTAAGTGCTCAATTAGACAAGTGAATGGCTACCACCAAACCATTAAAATTTGGATACCATGGCTTTAGAAATGAGACTTTGTAGCCACATGAATGAGAGCTTAAATAGCCATGAAAACTATGATAGATCTATTCTCAAACACAAATTTTGACCCTATTGGCATTCACTTGAAAAGTACGTCTCTATCTATTAGATAGAAGGCAAACGATAGACTCTATAGACAATGTACCAAGGGAAAAGCATCACCTCTTGTTCCTTAGCAGCAATTGCTATGGCGAGGAGGATATATTAGAAGATATGAAGGCTTGAATTCATAGATACATGTCAAATTGAACCATTACTAAACATTTATAGTGCATACAATTTTCCCATTACCTTGATTCATTGTGCTCAAATAGGTAAATATGGCTTCATAATCCTCTATTTTTTAGCCTCTTTCTAATATTCCCTAGGAAAAAAATTACGCAATTCTAGTTTTGGTGTAAACAAACTAGGTTTCGTGAAAGCTTATTATTGCTAACATTGTGATTGGAAGTGAAGATTCAAGAGTCCTTACAACTATGAGAATGACTCATATGGGATCTTCTTTTGAGAAGAAAAAACATACTTATCCTTCTGAAGAATCGGATTCTAATTCTTTATCGGAATCCAGTTTAAGTTTAGATTCAAATTCTTCTAGTGAAGACAAAAGATCGGAATGTGGTACCGGATGTTCAAAGGATCGAACTAAAAGTGAAGACACTAGAAAGACTGATCATAAACAGAAGAATATTTGGAAGGTGTCAGATTTGAGTAAAAAGTTTCATGAGTTGAAGGTTCAATTACTTCAACCCAAGAACGAGAAGATCGACTATCATCATAGGCAAATCGAATGTTTGGTGTACAAAACATAAATAGCGCTGAAAATGGCATTATATTGATAAAGCGGCTTTATATGATGAAAACAAGGACTATGCACTTAATCAATTACTCTTTCAACAAAGAAACTTAAAGTTAAAAAAAACACTAGAACATGCTTAAAACAGTTACTAGTTTTGAGAGAGAGAGAGAGAGAGAGAGAGAGAGAGAGAGAGAGAGAGAGAGAGAGAGAGAGAGAGAAAGAGAGATGCCAAGTATCAGTTTGGCATTATGTTTTCTTAAGTTTATTTTGGGGAGCACTCCACCATAGAGGGAAGCACTAGTGTGAGCAGGTGTGGACAAAGTGGAAGTGAGAATGTCGGCATCTTCTTTTGCAATGAAAGTGTGTTGAGCCAAAAGAATGATTCAAAGAAAGATTATCCTAGATATTATGAATTATTCGATTACTGAACGTGAAATTTATTCAGTTAAGAAATTTCAACATTACCTTATCAACTATGCATTCTATTTTATGTGGACCAATATGCAATTAAACATTTGGTCAATAAGCCAGATTTATCAAAGGGAATAGCACTATGATTTTACTCTTATCAAAGTTATACTATTGAAGTTCAATGTGGTAAGTATCATATGAATGCAAACTATTTGTCAAGACTCGAAGCCACACAATCTAAAGATTCGATTTCAAATAACTTCCAGGTGAAAAAGTTATGATCATAAATACCGATGATTCATGGTATGCTGATATTATAAAATATCTGCAAACATTAGAATATCCATCAAGAATGGCTCAAGAAGAGAAAATTGTGTTTCAATATCGAGTTGCACCTTATACAATTATATCAGATGTCCTATATAAAATGGATAATGATGAACTAAGAAGATGTTTGGAAAAACACCAAACACAATTAGTAATAAAAAAAATTTCATGAAGAAGATGATGGAGGACATTTTGCCACGAAGAATACAGTGAAGAAAATCTTAAATGGCAGATAGTGGTGGCTAGCAATGTACAACGATGTGCACAAGTTCATTTTGAATTGTGATCCATGTCAAAGAGTTGGTAAACCAACAACTTTTTCAAATTGGCCCTTGGTTTCGATTCTACCTTTAGCTCCATTTGAAAAATGGGGAATCGATTTTGTAGGACCAATAAAGCCAGCTACAAAGGAAAAAAAAATTGATACATACTGAGTAGCTATTGATTACTATACTAAAATGGTTGAGGCCAATGCTTCAAAGAAGAATGATGCAAAAATGGTTTTCACAAAGTAAAAGGAAGACAAGGTATGATGCACATTTAAAGAAAACTTCTTTGAAGGAAGGAGATCTGGCATTGCTTTATGATAATTGACACATGCGATTTCCAAGGAAGCTGCATACAAGATGGAAATGACCATATAAAGTAATAGAAGTATTTGAAAATGGTTCGATCCAATTGGCAGATTCGCAAGACCAATTATTGGACACAAGGGTGATTGGAGCCCGAGTGAAGAAGTACAATGAATCTCTCAAATTCTTAAAACTATCTCAATTTTTTTAATTTAATTTAATTTTTAATTTTTGTATTTTGTGTCTTTCTAGTTGTGTGTGTGAATAAACTCTTGGTTTCTCGTAAGCAAATATTAATCCATACTTTCCCAAGAGACAATTTATTTTAGTTTGATATTTTTTATTTATCTCCATTATTGTTGTTGATCCTCTATTGAGCAAACAAGGTCATTTTCCATTTTGAGAGGGAGGAGAGGCAATATTATGTTGTAGGTCTAATAAAATTTTGAGGCAGTTTTGAGTTTATCAAGTCCATCTCGACCCTTATTATGTATTTTATTTTATCAATACATCTTATCCGACTCGATTTGATCCTTCGACCTAGGCCAGGATCAAAATGACACTATTATAAGAGGGAATACATGCTTCCTTACGACAAGAAATATAGAGCTTACGAAAGAGATATATGTTGATTGTTCCAAGATTCTGTCTCAAGGCACTATGAAGAAAGTGAAAATATTAAAATTTCATAATTCTAGCTTGATCAATTTTGGTCACATGCATTGTAATTGGCAAGATGGCCATGTAAATAGATTTCACACGTGCCAAATAGCATAGGATGATTTCCCAAGACTTCATTCCTCATATTACATTGTGAAAGCATCTTTGAAATGAGGCCAAAATGTGTTTAGATAAGCTAGAGAAATTCTAAGAGCTAAAAATAACATGTTTTACATTGTTTTTGGATCTTGAGACATTAGAGAAAATATGGGCTCAAAGAGGGCCCTATAAGAAATGCCATGTAGGAGAGAGAAAAATCTTCTATATTATATAAAATAATAGTGCAACGTGATGGGCAACGTGAGCTGCCCGGGATCCTCCTTTTTTAATTTTTTTTTTTTGAATGGCTATGGGGGCACACGAACTCTCTCTCTCTCTCTCTCTCTCTTCATTTTCCATCAACAAAAATAGCCAAGAATGCTAGTACAACTCCAAGATCAACTCTGGCACAAGAGACTGTATCATCTGAAACTCGATGCAAGGCTTTCTGTAACACCTCGCCATTGCGACTTTTTCTTCTATTCTAGAATAGATAGAGCTCTCCACAACAATCAACAAAGCATTTCTTTGCCATCTCTGTTAATTGCTCTGCCATTAACAGATTTATATTCAGACAATTGATTTTGCTTCTGTATATACAGCACGAATAATAATGATAATGGGCTGATGGTGACACAAACGTATCGACCCTTCGAAAGAGCAATCACTGTGCAGACAGATAGTGAAGTAGATACTGCATTTTCTTGTGGAGATTTGCGCGCTTTATTTTTTCTGTCAGATTGACGTGGTCAGAGGAGCAGACAATGTTGGATTGATCGGCATTTTTTCAAGGTTTGTGGTTGAGGAATCCGAGTAGTGTAAAACATTTTGAGGGAAGCGACAATTGGAGCAATTTTGCAAAGATGTCAGGTCGCGGATGTCCTTATTTTGATCCAGAGAGTACGATACGCTGTTTGCGAGGTTGAATCCTCCAAGATTAGTGCGCTCAGGCCGCTACTAGCTTTCCTTTGTTTTTGCATCAACGATGAAGATTGTTTTGCTTCCTAGCTTTTGGGTGTTGTCTGAAAAATCTTAGGCATGCAATATGTTGTTTATGGCTTTGTGCAGTGTCGTGATTGAAATTTTTTTGAAAAATTTTGGCCGCCACGTGCGGCGGACAAACGTACTACGCTTTCATCACCATCGTCAGGCCGATCTGATCCATCCATGGCCCATGGAGGATTCTGTCTGTGAACGATCAAGTGCAAGCTCTGTTTCAGGTTATTCAACTGAATTTCTTGCAATTTGTTCAGGAATTTCTGACAGATGTCAGTCAACGCACTTGCTAAGCCTAACTTGTGAGTAGGACTACTTGTTGGAGTTATTTTCCTCTGCAGAGTTGTGTGGTGGTTGATCGATCCCTTTCCAAATTGTTCAGCATTGATGAGAAGATGAAATATTGATTTCTCTCAGTTAGCAAGTTTATCTAGAAATGACCGTCCTTCAACTGGGCCTGTTAACTATGTAGAATGTGAGCATTTCTTCTGTGCAGAGTGTCGAGTTCCTTGGCATAAATACAGAACATGTGATGAATACCAGAAGCTGCCTCTCAAGTTATGTGACGCTGAAGATGCAAAGCTATATCAGCTTGCTGAGAACAAGAACTGGAAGCGTTGCAAAGAATGGCGTCGTACGATTGAGCTTGCCGAAGGTTGTTTCCATATGACATGTCGGTATGTGTTCTCACTGAAATGTCCTTTTGTGCAGCTGATTTGTATTCTTTTGTAGCATATAGTCAGTTGTGATACTTAACAAGTTTGAAGTTATTTTATATGGACTTTTTCTACCAAAGACCATAGTGATCAAAGACCCTGGCACTATTTACTAAGCCAAAGAGACCATTCTACATGCATTCATTTATTATCAAAGGTGTTTCACATGTGTGGAAGCATGTACTACTGAAAACTAAGTCCCAACAAGCTCCTCTCCTTGGGTAAAGAGAGAAACCACCACTTTTGGTGAAGGGTAGAGAGAGATACACACTTAAAATTGATAAATCTCCAAATTGACTCAAAAACTCACATTAGATCAATGAAGGAAATGATAGTACATATATAACTCGTGGAGATCCATGCTTTAATCCTATTGGACCCCTCAAACCTAGCCTCTCTAATCATGTGTGATGCAACATCCCTCACTTTTGATTGGACCTTCCAACACATCTTTCCTTATGATTGGACCCTTTGACTTTTGTCAACTCATAGGGTGCATCACGCTTGAGACCTAAACTTGACATGTGCAAGCAACTTAACTAGCTCGAGTTACATCACAATTGACTTTTGGCCTAATCATGACAAAACATATGTACTTGACCATTTGATCTCTAAAGCCAAAATTGTTCCTATCACCTAGTGACACCAAGATGCTTGACTAGCAATCTTTATGACACCCTATTTTACACATGTGCAAACATGCTCCACACATGTGAAATCTACTCACAAACATAAAATCATAAAATAACCAAGATAGATTTTTGACAATTTTTCACACTCCTCAAAAACTAGCTTGGTAAGATCAATGAGTTTGTGAAACTTTTTGAGTGGATCCTTTGGGATGCATAGGAAGTAAAAAACCAACAGAAGAATCCATCATAGCAGCACCTCACCAAATCCATGATAAGATTTCTTTGGTAGAAATCATTTGCCAACACCTTTGAAGAGCATTCCACCAATTTGCCACTATACCAATGTGCTTTCTCCATGCTTGATGATGATCTTTGATTTGGAAAATCCATTTGCATGAAGATGGCTGCACCGTGATGAAAATCAGAGGCTTCCATGCATCATAAAGATCACAAACATCATAGAGATCAAAATCATAAGATGAGCAAAAGTGTTGATTATCAAAATTAAGCATACTAGCTTGACTAGTTCACATACTATGAACTTTATTCACGATGGATCTAATCTTGAAATCAAATCCAATCTTGATCTTCTTGAGGCTAAATACTTTATCGAGGATGTAAGTGTCCTCTTTGGATGCTTCACTTAATCTCAAGAGAAGTTTACAAAATACCTCAAAACATGTAAAAACATGATTTTTCAAATTTTGAGCAACAAGCTCAATCTTGCTCTTACTAATTTCAAGATCATGCACTTGATGACACAATCTCTTACTTTCAAAATGTTTTGGAAACATGTCTAATCCAACAATGACAAGTAATATGTCCATACTAGAGGCATGATACAAGACAAGCATTGCCTCACTCCAACTATGAGATGTAAAAACCTCATAAAAGCAAGATGGTACATCAAGTAATGAAAGAGAAGCATAAGTGAGAATGTTGGAGTGGATACCATTTGAAACTTGCCCCTCTTTTCCATGACATGTGAGCCACAAAGACTCGGCCTTGCCTCTTGAAGATCCCCTTGAAACCATTTGCTGAGAAGATCCCTCCGCAAGCCTTGGCAAATCTCCATCATACAATTGGATATTTGGTAGATTTAAGAATCCTACCATCATCCTCTTGATTGAGATTAGATCCTCCTTATTACTTACAAAGGAATGTTGACAAAGCATATGGATCTAAAGATCCCCAAAGTATCAACTATTGCAATCTTCATATCAAGCACCATTGATAAGAGATACTTCCAATTGAAGTCTTCAAGTAAGAAGTCACATGAAATAGCACCATCTTTGCTTCTATGTGATGAAATGCAATCATCCAAATGAACAAGATAAGGGAATTGATGAGAGGTAGACCTTCTTGGAAATAACTCTCCATGTGCTTTTGCCAAAGCACCATCTCCATGAGTCTTACCATCTTGGAACATAGGTTGAGGTAGATCACTTGCCTTCTCCTCCTTGAGATGATCCAAGCTCTTCTTGGCCACACTTCCACAAGGATTAGCTTCAATCTTGAAAAGACTACCACATCTAGTCCCACTTGCAACCACATCACCATTCCTTTTAACCAAACAAGCATCTTTTCCAAAATCAACCTGGAAACCATCATCTAGCATCTTGCCAACACTAATGACATTCATATTGAGATTAGGAACATAAAGTACATCTTTGAGAATCATAGTGGAATAAACACAAATTGGTACACTACCAATTCCTTCTATCTTGCATTCACCATGTTAACAACTATGCAAACACAGAGAAAATATAAAAATAAAAAATAAAACTTCGTGGCATGTTTCTTGTAAGCCCACGTATGAGTAGTGGCCAATAAACTTCTACTATGGCACATGTTTTGTAAGTCCATGTCAAAGTACAGCAAAATGGACCAAGAATAGATCTGAATCAGATCCACAAGTGTGATTGGATGTTAGATTAGATCAACCTATCAATCTACACAAGATTGGATTGCATTTAGATCAAATCTAGATGAATAAATCTAACAAGAACAATCATTATTGATCAAAACTTGTACTTGATGATTTCACACGTGTGAAAACCTGTCAGAGTACGTACATTAGGCTGAGAATAAAATATACTACGCTTGGAACCCAATCAATGCATAAAAACACAAGATAAATAGAGAGAATAGACTAGAATTGCTCCAAAACCAAGATTTAGCTTTCTTGTCAATTATGGCCAAATGAGCCACCATATATACACAAGAGCTGATTCTTACTCAGCTGATTTGTGACGTGTGAGAGTGCCTACTCATCAAAGGATCCACCTATAATCATCAATATGGCACATGGACCAAGTTTCCTAACTTATAGCCACCTCCCTTGATTTTAGGCAATTTTCCTAATTTGTAGAGACTTGCACAAATATCTACTACAAGTTGGATCTCACCTACTACTGATGTTTTCACACATGTGAGCAGTCCTTGGCACGTGTGAGATCACTCCTATCCATGTGAAATAGCTTTTCTTACCAATAAAATGATGCCAAGTGGCATATAGCTAGAAAACTAGATTTTGGCCATTTTAGCCACTAGATCTCAAATGAAATGGTATGTACAACCTATATGACTCATCTAAATGATAAATGCATTTATTTCACACGTGGGAACAGGCTCCAAACATGTCTAGTGATGATATGTACTACTCATAATGGTATTTACAAGATTTGATCAAGTTAGCTTTTGTCAATTTTAACACTCCTCCTCAAAACTAACTTGATAAAAACATGATGATATTGAGATTGACTCCATGGGCTGAATTGGTCTTCAAATATGGATCCTTGCTGGTTCAAAGGTGTGAAGATCAGCCAATGAGCTTGATGTCGATCCAAAATCACCATATCCATGATAATGCCTCTTTGATGTTGACTTTTTTGATGAACTTGAGAGCTTTGCACCATCCTAGCACATTTTTCATTGATTTGTTCCATCCTTGAAGCATATGGTTGATCCAAAAGCTCCTCCTCCTTGAAAATAGCTGCAACTCCATGAGAAAATAAAGAGTCCTTTTTGACTCATGAGGATCACAAAGATCTAACATCATGTTACCAAGATCTCGAGGATTAGGCTCATCAACATTGGCAAGACTATGCATGCTATAATAACAAAGAGTTTGTATCATATCTTCATGCTTGGTTACCATGCTAATCTCAGATCTAATGAGGCTAGATACTTCATTATGGAGATAAGTTTCCTTAGGGGATGATTCATTTTCTCTCATAAAGAGTTTACAATTTGCCTCAATACATGAAAAAAGACAATTTTTCACACACTGAGGGGACAACTCACTCTTGCTCTTGCAAGACTCAAGAGCATACATTTGATGAAATAACCATTTGCTTTTTAATTGATCTAAAATCAATTTCATATCATTAAGAACATCAACTATGTTCTCAAGAGAGACACCATACTCAACTAGTATTGCTTTACTCCAACTTTGAGATGCAAAAGTCTCACTAAAACAAATTGATTCACCAAATGATATAAGAGAAGAAAGCATGAGATGTATACTACTTGAAATGTGCTCCTCTTTCCCTTGAAATGTGAGCCATATGAGCTCAACCATGTCTCTTGATATTTTTCTTGGAATCATAACTTGAGAAGGACTCTCCTCCTCAATCCTTGGCACACTTGAACCTCGAGATGACTCCTCAAGATCAACTTTTTGTGCTCCTCCTTGATGGAAATCCGAGACCTCCATGTCTCAAAATGATCACAACAAACATGACCATATAATGTGCACTTCATATCATAATCACCATTACTTATGCTAGAAACATAAGTCCAAAAATCACCACAACTTGGCATGATTTTTCTAATATTAAAATCAAGAAGTATTTCCATCTCAATAAGGCTAACTACTTGCTTATGGATATAAGTGTCCCGCTTCACTTATTCTCATAAGAAGTTTACAACTTGCCTTTAAAATTGAAAATTTACAATTTTCAACATTATGAATGAACACATCATTCATGATCTTATTGAAACCAACAAAAAATACATTATGAAGACATTTCCATTTCCTTGACTTCATAATCAATATTCTCACAAGAAAAAGGATCTACACTGGATCACATAAACTTGACATGTATACTTGATTCAAACACACAAATATCAGATCCAATCACCCCTTTTAGAATCCCTCTTGACCCAAAGAATCTCACTCTTGAGATTTGGAATGGACATGAAATGGTTTGATAACAATCTATGTCAATAATCTTTCACCAAGCTTAAAATTTAGACATCTACAGGATGTAGTCAGCCATGAAGCATGTAAAGAGCAATCAACCTTTCTTTCTGGCTATGAAAAAAAAAAATGGACAGCTAGAGTTTCTACCAACAAAGCCATGGATCTTTCTCTACAAGAGGACATTTCTGGATCTATAAAGCCATGATGGTGGGCGCCCTACATGATGGAAGTAAGGTCAGGAGGCCGTGGGCAGCCGCAGTGTCATCAGAATGTTGGAATGATTTGAAGGTGGCAGCCAAAACCCTTGTTTACCATAGCTACAAGGTGAGAGAGGAAGGAGGAGGAGGAAAGAGCTCGTGGGAGAGCTTGGGCGGCCAATTAAAGTAGGAGGGCAATGTTTTGAAGTGGATGGCGGCTACAGGAGAAGACTTCAGGGTGCTAAACAGTTGTAGACCATTGATTTAGGACCCTCTTACATCAACGATAAAGATTAAATCATCGTGGGCCATCGGATCAATGCCAAGCCATGGGATGGGCTTGATGTAGGTTGAAGGGGTCCGAAGGGCCATTGGACCTTCAACTTCTTTAAAAATTTTCATTCTAAAATGGAGATTGGACTCGAAGGGCATGAAAATGCAATTCTTCATTAAAAATCTTCTTTTTGAAGAATTAGTTCATTTTGCAAGCATTTCCTTTGGAAAGGGATAACTTTGGCTAGAGGGCACCTTTTTTGGCCATCCTTGGCCCAAAATGATCCTTGAAACTGGCTGCTCAAAGCCAGTAGACAGAACGACATCACAGAGCAGGGAGAAACATGTTTGGGGTGTTTTCATCACATTCTATCGAGCGGAGTGCGGGTGACCTAGTGATGGGCTACATTCGCTATTTAGGTACCGTAGGGCCAAATTTGGGGCAATTTCTGGTTGGTGAAACTTGCTACAGGGTGGTACAATGAGACATTGTCACTTTGAAATCATTATTACTTACTCTTGATAGGGTAACATGGTGTTGGAAGTGGTAAATGCAGTATGGGGACAAATGGTAGTGGAATCGTGTGGAGAAAGCTAGTATTGGCGATGGAAGTGCAGTTTGGCGGCGTGACTACTCATCATTGGCGACAATTTTTAGAGGGCAAGCAATTACAGGTGAGAGGTAGGCATGGTATGCCGATTACAGGTGAAAAATTCTTGTGATCAGGTTCAACTTTTGGAGTTCGAACCAACCAACGCCAAGTGGCATTTTGGGGGAACGCTCTCACAAGCATGATCGACGATGGTATTGTCGAGTCAGGTGATAGTTGCATTGACACACACATCTGTAGCTTGGCAATTTCTCATTCGGAGGTAGATATGGGCTAGCTTGGAGGTACACACATTTTGGCAGTCACAGGTGATGGAAGTGCAAGGTGGTGCCAGTTGGAAGCCATTGGGCAAGATAGCGGACTTGCATTGGACGAGCTGTATGTGGGACACACAGAGGATGAAGAATGGGTCAATAATCACACTTTGGAGACTCTTGGCGAGTGGTAAGTGTAATGATTTTGTAGTTTTGCAGTTAGTAAGTCAATTTTGATCAAGCTATTTTAGCTGTGGAGCAGTGTATTAGGTTTGTCATCGATGAGATACACTTCAACTGCCTATTCTGAGTAAGTCAAGTCAACTTGCCATATCATGATTGCATCAGGGATGCAGATTCCAGTGATGACAAGGTGCAAATCATTTGGTTTGGGCCATGGAAGATCTCACAGGTTTACTTGGAGGGATATTGGCATGCACAGTCATGTGAGGGACTTGATGGTGGCTTTGGAGTTCACATCTCGGTGTATTCTCAGGGAGTGGTTTAGAACCATTCACAGGAGCAGCTTGGAGCTAGCTTGGGGGAATACAGGTGGGCACTACAGGGTTGATGCTCAGATCTTTGTGATCACATGGATGGCATTGAGATATCTGGTAGGGATAGCACTGTAGGATGAAATGGGATGATCATCAGGGGGTAGCTATTTCATATTGGACTTGAGTCATTGGCATGGACAGGACTTACAGGTGGGATTCATGATGGAATCAGGAAGCTGTAAACGCAAATGGGCAAAGCGTGAAGCTTTGAGAGCTAGTTCTAGGTTGGAGAGCTGATGGAGATCGCACGGGGTGTGATCGGAGGGCAAACACTGTGGTGAGTGTTTTGCTAGCGATCTACTGGAGGGGACATTGATGGTGAGGACTGTATGGTGTGCACATTTGGGAGTACATGATGGCATTACAGTAGGGGGCCAGTTTTGGACATTAGCATCGATGGAAAAACATCTACCATCACGAGCGTGGATAAGCTACCTACAGCTTTCATGCATTTGGTTGTATTTGTAGGAGTCTAGGCCTGGCACAGGTGTTGGAATTTCCATGGTGCAGATTCTCAGGTGGTGAGATCATGGGGAAGCCTAGAGGGAGCCATTCAAAGCCATATACCTCAGTACGATCAGGGAGACAGTAGTCTCGAGATCCCGTGAGTGGCGACTCAGGGACATGCTTGCGTTGTCATGGTGTCGGGTGGCACATAGCCAGAGAGAGCGAGCAGATGCTAGGAGCTAGGTGGAGCAGGTGATGCTTTGGAGTTCGGATTGTCTAGCAGGATGGTGACCAGGATCGGAGACATCAGGTGAGCATAGTATGTGGATGACGAGTCCATTGGGGTGGCACTCAGGGAGATGCTACAGTTGGTCAGGTATGATATGTCATTTGATGTATGGATTGCATCATGTGGTGACCTAGGGATGAGTCATGCCTACTTGGAGATAGGTGGCATGGAGTGTACCTGTTGTAGTATATATCATGAGGTCATGGAGTGCATTATGGGGTGATGTGGATCCAGCATGCCCATGGTTGTGAGCCAACAAGGATGGAGATGGTTGCTCGGAGAGTGGCAACTGATAATTTGGCGAGTGATCAAGTGAGTTGCATGGTTATATGCATAGTAGGCTCCAGGTTGGCGTCACATGTTGTTGTTATCCATCATTATTTGGTAAGCAGGATGCAACTTTTAATTAGATCGAGTTGGAGTCTAGTTGCACTACAGGTGGACAGATTCTTGGGGAGCTATCAGCGGGTAATGGATACTTGGTGATCAGATGGTACAAGGTACATGGTTCTGGAGCTATCCTACCTGATATGCTATGGATTGTGGGTGAGTTATTCATCACAATAGTGGATCTGGTTTGCATTTGCTTTGGCTTGGACGCTATGATGGATACAATGTTGGTGAGATAGGCTCCTTGGTGGGAGGCCTATGTACTAGTCAAATCAGAGTTGACAACGTCAAGCATGGGAAGTTGAGCCTACATGAGATATAGGAGAGGCAGACTATCATCAATATCTCTGGGAGATAGGTGAGCTACTCAGGTATAGCCTACAGTGAGGTTTGTGTACATTCATTCATTGAGTCCTTGGTAGACTCTTGTGCGTAGAGCATGGGGAATGGATGAGGATCAACTTTTAGGACTTATTGGATAGTTGGATATGCTTGGATGTGAGGGCATCTTGGTACAGGTGCAAGCCATGGTTGAGGACCTGATTTGATGGCCAGTGGTGTAGCAGCGGATCTACAGGTGGCACAGGTGTTGGTACGACAGGATATCACTTATGGACAGACCTTGGACATGTATTTGATGCTTTATCATTTGTGTTGGTTTGCATGAGTGTGTGTGGGCTTGCATGTTGCCTTGTCACGGGAGTCTAGATCTGAGTTGAAGTAGTATGTAGTTGTACATTTGTTATGAGAAACAAAGTAGTCATTTTATGCTCATTGACTTGTCATTGTCTACTAGCTGTCTATCTGGTGAGGGTGCAATCTTATGGTGGCAGTAAGATTTTTTTAGGTTGAGCCTCAGTCGCTCATTTATGTCAGCTTTACAGGTTTGTGCTTGTAAGTGCCTGATAGGATGTCAGCCTAGTTAGATGGAGGATGTAAGTCTCATGGTGGCAGTGGGATTTCCTCAGTTTGAGCCATGTCACTCATGTGGTCCAATTGTGTTCAAGTCGGATCGGGGACGAGTCAGTTGGTCGAGAGCATGGTAGACTCTCTGTATGAGCATTGTGATACTTTGTGAGTCAAACCTAGTGGTTTATTGGTGTGCTTGAGTGTGAGTCAAGTACATGGTAGCTGTGATATGCATAACATCTTTTGGACACCCCAGACGCTGCTGCAATATATTGTTTTTCACTCTTATCACATTTGAGCTTAAGGGAGAGAGTTAGAAATCAATTTTGATCTGATTCATTAGTATAAGCTCTAAATGTGATGATGTAATTACTGTACAATTTATTTGGTTTACTGTATATGGTTGCGATCGGGACATGACCCGTAAGGATATATTGATCGGGCACTGATCCCGTAGCCGGCTACTTGAGTTAGCCGAGTAGCCACACATAAGAAGAATTAGCCTATACAAAGTTATTTACAGTACTTGTTATACTTGGGGGCATGTTCCAAGTTTGTCGGTCGAATTCGGCCATATTGGGTCGACCTTAGTTTGACAGGTGGTAGGCCAATTTTAGGACACCTGCCTTTTCATGCAGTTTGTGAATACTCTATATGTACAATGTTTCTTTGTAATCTAATAACTTTTGATGTGCCATCTATGAGAGCTTGTGAGGAGTGGCTATGGTGATTGTGTGATGTGATCTGCATACTGCACTAGATTCTATCGGAATTTCAACTCTCTTGTGTTAAAAGGCATAGAAGTCCTTCCCGAAACAGAGGAAGGTGAGATTATAGAAGTGTCCCCTTATCAATTCCTAATACTGATACTAAAAATATAGAAAAATTGACTGAACAGAGATCCATTTGTAAATAGAGATACATCCAAAAAAAATAAAAATACAATCATTTTACATGTAAACAACCCGTTTATGGGGTTTTTATTGATATCAATATAGACTCTTAAAATCAGGTTGTGTCCATAGTGTAATATTGGAATGCAATTTTCTATATTGATAAAAAGACATGATGATTGGCATGTATTTGCTGATAGTGAATCTCAGTGTTCTTGCCTTTGTTTGCTCTGCTCGGTCCGGAACCATCTTGGTTTACAGGAACTTGTTCTGACTGTCCACTGGCTTCCAAGTCTTGATCGAGTGGCACCCATTTACCTTTATTTTTTTTTCATCTTTGATAATGGAAGCATAAGCTCAACAATTGTTTTTCAATCTAATAACGAAAGCACATGGAAGACATTTTAATTCTGCATTCTATTTCTCCATTTGATCTCTTGTCCCAGCCTTCATCCATAAGTTTAGATAATAAACTATCTGATAAATTTTTGCATACAAACATTGTTGGGGTTTTGTGTACTTTGACACTTGAAAAGAAATCCACAAATATATTCAAGGAAATAAACCAACTCAATTTGATTGTTTTTTATCCTGTGCTTATTAATGGATTTTTTACATCATTATATATCTTGCAACGAAACGATTCTGAAACTGCAACATCTCGTGCAACCCATTCATCACTTTTAAAACTAGGTAATAAAATCGGGACTATTTGTCCAAAATCTCTTTTTTTATCAGGGTTGTACATTGATTCATAAAAAAAGATCCCACTATCAACGAGATCTTTTGCAATTCTACCTCGATATTGCAACTGTCCAATATTAGTGTGAATAACATCTAACACACCTGCTAGAGATCCACTAGGCTCCCATTCATTTATGTTGGATGGATAAAAATCTGCAAGAAATTAATAATCAGATTGGCAAGTTTACTATTAGATATTTATGAATGACAAAAATCTAAGTATAAAAAATATCAATACTCACAGTTGTTTTTTTTGTGATCCTGACAGTTGAATCCTTGCACATTTATCTCTGAATGCATATATACTTGTTGGACTAGAATTTCAAAAAATAGATTTTCCTCCTGATGATGTTTAGAAATCCAAAATTCTGGTCTTCCTATAAGATCGAAATGATAGTTTTGACCTTTTGCTTTTTCGAAATGCTCCTTATAAGCTTTTGAAGAGGGTTAGGTAGGGCACCTAGACCTGTGTGGACCAAAAAATTCAAGAAGAGGCTTGCCAATGCCATCTATTTGAGATCTAGTCATCATTTTGAGGTCATAGCCACATTGTTTCTTACAATTCCATTGTATTAGAGTGATTTGTAGATTCTTTGAGTGTTTCACATGTGCCAAAAATAGTTTGACACAAACTTCTCCTAAACTCCATTTGATGAGAGGTTGTTCTAGTTTCAGAGAGATTGGTAGAGCTAGTGAGATCCATCTCACATTTTGTTGCAAGATCTTGCATAGGAGTTGGTTGTACACCATTCAAGGATCCTATAGTGAGAGAGAAGCAACATTTATTGTCTCATTACAAGGAGTCTTCACTACTTTTGATGGCATGCATGGGTTCCTACCTATTGAAATCTAGTGAAAGACTATCTACCTCCAACTATTCTATTTGGAAGGTTAGAATGGAGTCAATCTTGATACTCCAAGATGTGATGGACATTGTATGTGGGATTGAGGAGGAGCCTAAAGTCCTTCAAGAAGTAAAAAATTTAAGAAGAGAGCTAGGATGGCTCTCCATTATATCAAGATGAATGTTTCCAATGAAGTGTTGAGAGAGATTGGCTCATGTACCACATCCAAGGAGGCTTGGGACACATTGAAATCCATCTATGAGGCAAGGAACACATCAAGGTTGCTCACACTAAGGAGTCAAATTTTTAAAAAGCTTCCAAAGGAGTGATGTGAGTGCCTCAGATTATGTTTTGAGAGTCAAAGATCTTCATAGAGCTTGCTTGCATAGGAGACAACTTCAATTCAAAGGAGCTAGTGCAAGTGATCCTAAATGGATTGAAAGATGAGTTTGAAAATCTAATGCAATCAAGGAAGAATTGCAGTAGAAACTTCCTACTTCTAGTGCATGACTATGCCTATCAAAAATTGAACAAAGCAGTAGTGATGAAAATCACGTTCAATCTTTAGCAACTAACGTTGAGATTGCTAAACACTAAGTGATTACATAGCCAAACATGAAGTATTGAATTCTCAAACAATTTCTATCAATCACAAAAGCAATACACAGATGCATGCATTCTGAACATACTGAACGCAATAAGAAGATAATATTGATTCACAAAAACAAAATCAGATGCTAATGAGCGCAAAACAATAGCAAATAGAAACTGCGCACTCTAAGCTATCTCTGAGTAATTGAGAACAAGTCTGAACTAAGTGCAATGCTTATAAGCAGTGGCACAATAGTAATAGAGAGAGAGCTAACTATTCAAATGCTTCTTCTGATAATTCTGATAATTATCCTAAATTGTATGAATATGAACAACTATTTATACTAAGAAATTAGGTCGTCAATTGCAATTGTCAATTGGCTGGTGATCCATTGGCATCCATCCGGTTCCTTGTCGTTGATTGCTGATAAGCGGCAAAATTGGCTGTAAACGTTCTGTCTGTATAAATGAACCATATTGTCACTTTTGCAGAAATGAACTAGAACAGCCACAACGACATTGTCGCAAAAAACGACAGTGTTGGTTTTTTTTACGAAAAATGCAAAAAAGGAGAAAATGCCTTTAAATCTCACTACACTTGCCAGAGTCATGTCCTTAGCATTTTGAGGCACTTTGGAGAAAGCGAAGAATGCGACATTCTATCAAGTGAAAATGTGACTCTGCATATTTGCTCGCAAATTCTGATAGACAAAAAATATGACATTCTGTTAAGTGAAAATGTGACTCTGCATATTTGCTTGCAAATTCATACAGCGAAAAATGCAAAAAATGACACTGCATTTTTACACGAGATTCCTGACGAGCAAAAAAGCCAAAGTGAGAGAAAATGCGACACTATGGTAAAACTCTGTGTATTTTTGCAGAATGTGTAAAAACACTTAAAAAATTGCAGACTGTAAAAACACGAGAAAATTCGTAGGACTGGATAGTTAACAGATGAAGATTAAAACCGATTTTTTGATTAGTAAGAAGGAGAATAATCCAATACTCCCCTTTAATCTGAATCCTTGAATGCCTTGACCTTCAAACTTAGTTCTACACAGAATCTTCTGTGTGTATCCAAACTTAATGCTTTGGTAAAAATATCAGCTGTCATATCTTGCATCCACACTCTTCATTGAGAACTTTGCTTATGACGAAATGATACTTCAGTTCAATGTGCTTACTCTTGGAATGAGATCTAGGGTTGGCTGATAAAGCGATGGCACTTTGATTATTACAAAATAATGTCGTCGGAACATTTGATTCAGACCAATATTTGAGAGTAAGTTTTTCAACCAAATTGTTTCCTTTGTAGCTTGAGAGGCTACGATATACTCTGATTCAGTGGAAGATAGAGCTATCGAAGATTGCTTGCGACTGTTCCAGAAAATTGGACCATTGTTGAGGAAGAATGTAAATCCGGAAGTAGATTTACGAGTGTCTACATCTCCTGCCCAACTCGCATCTGTGTAACCACTAAAGAAATTGAGTTTGTTGTTCCCGACTGCTCCATAACAAATGCAAAAGTCCATAATAGCTCGAAGATATCTCATGACTTTGATAAGAGCCTTCCAATGTGTTCTATCAGGATTAGCCATAAACTAACTGAGAGAGCTGACTGCGAAAGTTATGTCTGGCCTAGTACAGATCATGGCATACATAAGAGATCCTATAATAGAATGGTAAGGATACTCACACATCTGCTGCTTCTCATGAACTGTTTGGGGACACTAGTCCTTTGACAATTTGAGTCCTGGTTCCATTGGCGAGAGAGCTTCTTTGCAATTGATCATATTATATATGACTAAAATGTTGTAGACATACTTCTGTTGTGTAATGTAGGTCAACTTCTGTTTTCTGTCTATGTGGATTTGTATACCAAGGCATAAATGAGCTTCGCCCAGATCGGTCATGTCGAATTCGGAAGATAACATTATCTTAGCTTCTTTTATCAGATCGGTACTGTTGCTAAAAAGCAATGCATCATCCACATATAAAGTGATAATGATAAAAGACAGTTGCACTACTTTAAAGTAAACATTTGAATCTAGGTGTGTAGTCGTAATCAATAAGGAAAGTATTGATTCTTTGAAACCATGCTCGAGCAGATTGCTTTAAGCCATAAAGTGCCTTATGGAGTGTGCACAGATGATTGTGTTTACCCTCGATAATATAACCTTTGGGTTGCACCATGTAAATGTCTTCTTCGATAACTCCATTGAGATATGTTGTCTGTATATCCATTTGATGTATTTCCAAATCTGCTGCAGCGACAAATGATAGCAAAAGTCGAATAGAAGAATGCTTGAATACTGGACTGAAAGTTTTAGTGTATTCGACAATGAGTAACTGAGAATAAGTCTGAACTAAGCGCAATGCTAATAAGCAGTGGTGCAATAGCAATCTCTAAAAAAATTCTAAGGAGTGAGCTAGAATGCTCAAAGGTATTCAAGCTCACAGGCTTGAGAGAGAGAGAGAGAGAGAGAGAGAGAGAGAGAGAGAGAGAGAGAGAGAGAGAGAGAGAGAGAGAGAGAGAGAGAGAGAGAGAGAGAGAGAGAGAGAGAGAGCTAACTATTCAAATGCTTCTTCTGATAATTATGATAATTATCCTAAACTCTAAGGCCTCTAAAACTTAGAACTTAGAACTTTAGAACTTTAAAAAGTTTCTAACTTGGGACTTAAGATAACTTAAGATCACTTACTTCTAAGCTTAAGTTTCTTAAGTCTAAGTTCTAATCCTGAGTTTAAGTTATTTTATTATTTTAAGCTTCTACCCATGGACTGTTAAAATTGACAAAAGCTAACTTGATCAAATCTTGTACATACCATTATGAGTGGTACATATCATCATTAGACATGTGTGGAGCCTATTCTCAAGTGTGAAATGAATGCATTTATCATTTAGATGAGTCATATAGGTTGTGCATACCATTTCATTTGAGATCTAGTGGCTAAAATGGCCAAAATCTAGTTTTCTAGCTATATGCCACTTGGCATCATTTTATTGGTAGGAAAAGCTATTTCACATGGATAGGAGTGATCTCACACGTGCCAAGGACTGCTCACATGTGTGAAAACATCAGTAGTAGGTGAGATCCAACTTGTAGTAGATATTTGTGCAAGTCCCTATAAATTAGAAAAATTGCCTAAAATCAAGGGAGGTGGCTATAAGTTAGGAAACCTGGTCCATGTGCCATAATGATGATTATTGGTGGATCCTTTGATGAGTAGGCACTCTCACACGTGCCAAATCAGCTGAGTAAGCATCAGCTCTTGTGTATATATGGTGGCTCATTTGGCCATAATTGACAAGAAAGCTAAATCTTGGTTTTGGAGCAATTCTAGTCTATTCTCTCTATTTGTCTTGTGTTTTTATGCATTGATTTGGTTCTAAGCTTAGTATACTTTATTCTCAGCCTAATGTACGTACTCTGACAATTTTCACACGTGTGAAACTAGCAAGTACAAGTCTTGATCAATAATGATTGTTCTTGTTAGATTTATTCATCTAGATTTGATCTAAATGCTATCTAATCTTGTGTAGATTGATAGGTTGATGTAATCTAACATCCAATCACACTTGTGGATATGATTCAGCTCTATTCTTGGTCCATTTTGCTGTACTTTGACATGGTATCGGAGCCAAGTACAAGTGCATTTGATCTAAACTATACCCAAATTGGCAGGTGTTTGGAAACAAGCTAATATTGAGGTAGCGAGTTTTAGCTAGAACCATTATATTCTACCAAATCTTGTTGCGGGCTATAGGTGTACCTTCCACATGTGTGGGACCATACATAACCTGTTTTGGATAGTAAAATTCAGTTTGGTGCATTTTGAGATTCATACATCCAATTTGAGTTAATATAGTGCATTTTTCAAGCTTTCACTTGCATTGTTTCTATTCCATTGATTTGTTCTTGGTTTAGATCAATCATATAGTTTATTTGAAGCTTGATTACAGTACATTAAAGCTTATTCTCTGACTTTTTGAGTGTACATTGAAGTTGAGAGAGAAAGAGTGCTATAATCCAAAGATTAAGGAGTGATATGCAAGGGGAGTGATTGAAATCCATTATACCTTCATTCTAGATTTGTTCAAGAGTGAAAGGGCCGAGTCTAGAAGCATCCAAATGCTAGAAGACACTCTTGGATCAATCCTCCAAGTGAAATCTTAGTGAATTTCTAAAGCACAAACACTCATAAAGGCAAATCTACCAATACAAAGTGATAAGAATTGTTGGCAAGTATTGGGAGAGAAATTTGAGATCCAATTCACATTGTTCACCCCTACTCAAGTGTGTGAGTGTATTTTTTGACTTTAATTAAAGTCATAAATGTGAGTGAGACATATGTGTTGTGGTTGATCCAAAATTTTCAAGAGATCCTTCCTTTGTAGAGGACAAGAACTAGTAACTCAATTCTTGACTGTAGTGGAACAATTGTCTTATTAATTGTGATCAGATCTTTCTAAGTGGCATTAGCTCTTTGTAAGCACATATCTTAGTGAGAGAGAAGCATCACATTTATGGAAATTTGAATTTCATTCCAACTCTAAAGAGGTAGAGTCATTGGTACTTGGGAGTCCAATAGGGGTGAATAAATTCAAATTTTTGAGCAAAATTTTGACATTATATGTATGAAAGTCAAATAAGTTCTATTCAAATTTCTTTGTGAGAGTGTGAGGGTCAAGTTGTGATCCCATTGGGAGTCTAGAACAGGGAGGAGTCCATATTTGAGTGTTCATACATGGTTTTTTGATTTTTTTTCAAAAACTAAACCACCGTAGCTAGTTCCCCAAACTGCTTCTTTCTCTTCACACTGTAAATGGATTTCAAAGTCCTCTCAGCCCAGATTTGTCACTACGATCCGCTCCGCTCAGCAATTGATGAACCACTGACAAATACCTGGCCAACTTTTCAGCAAGTATTGTAAATAACTCTGTACAGGCTAATTCTTCCTATGTGTGGCTACTCGGCTAACCCAAGTAGTCGGCTACGGGATCAGTGCCCGATCAATATATCCTAACGGGTCACGTCCCGATCACAACCATATATAGTAAACCAAATAAACTATACAGTAATTACATCATCACATTTAGAGCTTATACTAATGAATCAGATCAAAATTGATTTCTAACTAAGAGGCCTCTTTGCTATAATATCGCCTTCCTATGTACTAGGAAGGACTTCTATTCCTTTTTTATCATATATAATTATATCTGCATCCTGAGCAACCTAAAAGGCTGTTAAGGCAGGAGCAGCTTGCTTTTGGGGGCCCTCGATTTCAAGTGCAACACTTAAATTGTTTTGTACATAGGTTCTGATCAACTCTTGCCGAAATCTATATACATTGTCAGGAGTATACGGCTCAAGAGTGAACTGTCATCACAAAACACGTGAATCAGCAAATTACAAACAATGATAGTAAAGAAATATGAATCAGAATGATAGGAATTACAAATAAACAGAATATTACCTTTTCAATATCTACATTCACTTGTAAATTATACCACTAAAAAAAGAGCTTTGTATTGTACTGGAACAAACCATGCACAACTGAAAGCATCTATTTGTTGTACACACTGCATATATTGAACGAAAATTAGTAATATTATGACAAAAAATTTATTTATGCTATGATAATATATTTAAACTAAAAAAAAAAAATACATGCATATCAGAGATAAATTGAATATACCTTGAGAGA
This sequence comes from Diphasiastrum complanatum, assembly GCA_029204225.1. NCBI lineage: Eukaryota > Viridiplantae > Streptophyta > Lycopodiopsida > Lycopodiales > Lycopodiaceae > Diphasiastrum > Diphasiastrum complanatum. The sequence continues at coordinate 21,822,489 of CM055108.1, forward strand.
TTTAATGGTTATCTCTCCAATTGAGGTTGCCGTTGTCGGTATTTTTCGAACGACATCATGAAGTAGAGAATCAAATTCTCTGTGTATTAGCAGCTGAGTTTACTTTTACACATAGAAAATTTGATACTCCCTCCTTATTTATCTTTACAGAAAGAATGTTTAGGCTCCAATGCCAACTGCAACAATCAAAATAAAATTTAAAGCAATTCTTATTTATTGAAGCAATGCCGATTGCAACAATCCAAATTAAAGCAACAAAAACAAACGAGCAATCCTTACTTACTCTCATTAGAAATCGAATAAAATTTTGCCACTGGACTGCATTCGATGAAATATATAGCCTTATCAAAATCGGCTTCTTTTGCCTTCTTCGCTCCCATAAAAAATGGACTAACAACAAAAACTAAACCATGAGAATCGGAAGTAATACTATTCTGCAAAAAAGATCCTCCGGCTTCTACTATTACATATGTAATCTTTGATGTTTTATATTTCAGTCGACACAAAATTGGGGACCTAATCTAAAGCTTCTATGTGAATCTGGAAAAAAGAAATCAAAATAATTGCCGAGAAGATCAATTTTATTAGCTAAGTAAGCCTCGTACTGGTTAAAATGGTAAGAATCAAAATAAATTTGCGTAGGATCGTATGGAATTCTGACAAAAATATTATGTACATGAGCAGAAAGAGAAGTAGATACAATATTTACAGATTTCTTGGTTATTTTGTCAAGCTCCTCTTGCGTAATTTTCACTTTTGATGAAGAAACTTTTTGAGGAGCTGGACGAATAACACAAGGAGGAGAGGGTGATTCTCGGTCTGAATCAGATTCTCCAGCATCTGATTCAGAGCTCAGGATGATGCAGGGTCTCTTGCCAAGAATAACTTTAGGAGGAAGGGAAGCAACTGGCCTTCGAGATCCAGCTTTCTTGGGAACAAGCTATCATCTTAAACATTGTTGCATATGCTTCTCTATTGATGCTAGAAAAGTCACATGCCCCCTGAAGCAAAGTAGTGTCTAATACTTTTCCAACTTCATTCATAATGCTGTTAGTAACTGAAGCCTTAATATTTTCCATTTTGTTATTGTTTAACATTGATTTCATAGATTAAGAAGTCAAGATAGAGCCTAGAGAGTTTCCAATCGAAATCTCATCAGCCAAATGGTCTTCAACAACCAATGCTAATCTGCATTGCAAACATAATGTTCATGAAAATGTCAGTAGAAATTAGGATGCACTCTATGTAGATGATGCATCAATTCTTTGTAGTGATACTCAATTGTTACTAACGATCATATTAGAAATAAATAAAGAGTTTGATATATTGATCTTGGATCAATACAGTATTGCAGGGCATATGAATTTCTAGAACAGATTTAAAAAAGTGATCTATTGAGCCAACAAAGCTATTTAAAAATATAGTTCAAAAACATAGAATGTATGATTGTAAGTCCATTTATTTACCAATGGATCCTAGAATTAAATTGACAAAGGACATGTGTCCCAAAACCAAATCTAAAGAGTTGGATATGTCTACATATTCATATCACACTTGTTAAAAATTCACAATTCTAGCTTGACTAGTTTTGGTCATATGACTTGTAAATAGTTAGATGGTCATGATGTGGCTTGTCACACGTGCCAAATAGCATAGGATTCCATTCATAAGGATGTTCTCAAGTAGACCTAAGTGTTAGAACCTTTGGAATGAGTCCAAATTATGCTTAGATACAAGGGAGAAAAAATAGGAGCTATTTTTGGTAATTTTTGCATTGTTGAGGGATCTCCAAGATTCCAACCCTAACTTGGTAGGGATGAAAGATCCACCAAAATTAGCATTAGGGATAGGTTTAGGGCTACTCATACCTGCCCAAAACCGTGATGGATCATGTATATATAGGTGATGATATCTCACCAAAATCAATCAAGCAATTTCATGATTTTTCTCTCATAATGGTGCAATTGCTCTCTATGTTCATAATTGTTTGAGTGCTTGTGATTACTAATGATTATAGGATTGAATGTAGGTCTGGTGTACAGTACTCAGACTGTGGGAGGCCGTACTTTCACACGTGTGAAGCCTTCTTCAAGGATTTGGGCCATTTAGTGAGGTTCAAGCATAGATTTTTGATGGATTTTGATGGTTCAACTTGTGCTAATCTTATGAAATCATAATCTATTGTTTTCCTCATCATTTCAAGTGTTTTAGGATCCTTATTTGCTGTAATTTTTACATGGTATCAGAGCCTAAAGGCTGAAATGAGCTAAATCCTTGGTTTTCATTCAATTTGATCACAATTTTTGATCTAAATCTTGTGTAGATTGGATCTTAGCATCTAGTATTGATTCTAGAACTCAAAGTGAGTCAAATACATTGGAGATTGGTGTTGTGTGACTTCATTTGCAGGTGTTTAGGTGTCTAAAACCAGAGGCAAAGTTGAATTCAATTCACATTACCAAGATAGCAAGTTTTGCTTGCTCCAAGCATTGATTTCTAAGCGAGTTTTGGAGGTGATTTCATAGAGAAGGCTTTCTAGCATTCAAGGAGAGGGAAGATCAGAGTTTTGGGGACTCTTCAAGGCTGTTCTAAGGTGTAGTAGGCACCTCCTAAAGTGATTTAGTTTCAGTCCAACCATTGCTTGACTTATGCACCAAATTAGATCAATTTTTCATCAATTTTGATCATTTTTTGCTTGTGATTGGATAGTAGATTGTGTTGCATCCTCATTAAGTTCCATTTAGATCTTTTACAAGTGATTTTGGAAGTATATTAGGTTGCTGAAATTCACTCTTGATCAGATCATTTGGAAGCTTTAATGTTCTTTATAGAAAGAGGGGCAATTCTACTAGTATTGTCTACTTCAATCAAGCAAGTGCATTGTTTCTAGTATTCTATGATTTGATTTTGTTAGAGATCATTCTTAGATCTTTATAGGAAGTCTATTACTGATCTTTTCAGGTCCCTAAGAAGTGGAATAAGGTAGACCTTCAATCAAATCAATAGAAGTAACCTTCATTTGTGTCAAGTCCTTGATTAGGAGACTAGATGGCATCTATAAATGCATATCTTTTGGATACTAATGAAAGGCTCAACAAAACTAACTATTCCATATGGAAAGTTAGAATGGAATCTATCATGATCATGCAAGATCTGATGGAAATTGTAAATGGTAAGGAGGGTGAACCTATTCATCCTCAAGAAAAAGCCAAATACATCAAGAGGTGCAATGTTGCACTACATTGCATAAAAATGAATGTTGCAAATGAACTCTTAAGAGAGGTAGGAGATTGCACTTCAGCTCAAGATGCTTGGGAGACTTTGCAAAAGGTCTATGAATCCAAGAACCAAACTAGAATGTTAGCTTTGAAGAATCAAATCTATAGAAGCTATCAAAAGAAAGGAGAGAGTGCACATACTTTTGTCCTAAGAGTAAAAGAATTGAACAAAGAGCTAGCCTTTATAGATGAACCTATCAAGGATGAAGAGCTTGTTCAACTCATATTGAATGGACTAAGCTTTGAATTTGACAATTTGGTTCATGGATATGCAATTATGGGTAAGCTACCCATACTTGAAGAACTCCAAGGCACGCTCATGGCCGAGGAATCAAGAAGGAGCCAAATGCAAGAGAGGATGGATAGGCTTTCCATCCAAGGTGGAGATGACCAAGCTCTATTCACCAAAGGCAAAGGCAAGTCCAAAGGCAAAGGATCAACATTCAAGAAGTCTACAAAGCTTGAGGATCAAGAAGGACCCCCAAAGGCATCTCCATCAACCACCAAAGTCAAGAAGGACAAATCAAGTGTAGCAAGATGGGGCATTATGCCTCGGAATGCTTCAAGAGGAAGCAAGATCAAAGCCAAGCCAACATGAGCAAAGAGGAGGAGGAGGAGAGTTCACATGAGGACTCTCTCATGATGTCCATATTTTCTTCAACAAGCTTCAAAGGAGAAGATCCTTGGTGGATTGACTCGGGTGCTAGTTCACACATGACTAGTAAAAGGGAGTTTTTATCTTCTCTCTTATCTTATGATGGACCTATAAAGTCTATCTATACAGCAAATGATGAAGCTTGTAAGATTGAAGGAGTTGGTAGCATTCCCCTTTGCTTAGGATCTTCCAAAAAGATCAACATAGAAGGTGTTTTGTACATTCCTACAATAACAAAGAATCTACTAAGTGTTGGCCAAATGGTAGACAATGGTTTCAATGTTGACTTTGCTTCAAATGAATGTTTCATCAAGAAGAAGGGTAAGATAGTGGCTAAGGGCACTAGACTTGGCAAACTTTATAAGCTGGATGCATTTGTGGATACTAATGTTGTCATGTTGGCCAAGAAGAGCAAGATATCTACCTTTACTTTATGGCACAAAAGACTTGGACATGTCAACTCGGGTTCCATGGAGGCTATGATCAAGGTAAGGTCTATTGGGAAGGAAGACAAGGTTTATGAAGCTTGTGCCTTATCCAAGGCACATAAGAAGGTGTTTCCTAACTCCATCACGAAGTCATCTCATCCTCTTGAACTCATACACTCGGATGTGCACATTGCTAGCACCAAATCTAATGGAGGTTCATCCATGTTTTTAACCTTCATTGATGACTACTCAAGATATTGTTGGGTGTTCTTACTTTCCTTCAAGTCTCAAGTATTTGATACTTTTGTAAAGTTCAAGTTGTTTGTGGAAAAGCATCATAATCATAGCATCAAGATTCTTAGAAGTGACAATGGTGGAGAATTCATCTCCAATGAGTTCAAGGCCTTTTGTGAGGAGGAAGGGATCAAGAAAGAGACTTCTTGTCCTTACACTCCTCAACAAAATAGAGTTGCTGAAAGAAGGAATAGAACATTATGTGAATGTTCTAAGGCTTTAAGATTAGATGCTTGTTTACCCAAATCCTTTTGGGGTGAGTCTCTTGTATGTGCAAACTACTTGATGAATAGGGTGTCTTGCAAAGCAATTGAAGGCAAAACTCCATATGAGATGTTGTATGGAAAGAAACCCAATCTTAATCACTTGAAAGTTTTTGGGTGTATATGTTATGTGCATGTGCCATTGGAAACAAGAACCAAGGAGGATCCATCTTCCACAAGAGGGATCATGCTTGGATATGCAAGCTCAAGCAAGGGCTACAAAGTCTATCTCCCATCCTTGAACAAATTTGTTGTTTCAACGGATGTCATCTTTGATGAACATCATATGCATATGCTTGAAGAAGGCTCAAGTGCTCCAACAATCAAGAAGAAGATGGCCGAGGAGCAAGATCTTGGTTTTGAGGAGGAGCTCATGGAGGAGCAAGCACCAAACCCACCTATCACACCAAGGAGATCTTCAAGGGCAAAAGTGGAGCCATCAAGGCTCACATATCAAGGCAAAGGATAGCAAGTTGAGGGTATATCATCCACTTCTTATGCTTTATCTAGTTTTGAAGAACCGTCTAATGTTGAAGATGCATTGAACTCCTAAAGAAACTATATCTCTATCTTCAACCGAGGCCGAGTACAAAGCTTTGACAACCACTACAAAGGAGGTACTTTGGATCAAGAGATTATTGGTGGAACTAAAGATCATGGATTCAGAGGAGGCACCAATCATCTACAATGACAATATATCAGCCCAACACCTTGCATCTAACCCAATCTTCCATGCAAGATCTAAGCACATTGAGATATGCCATCACTTTGTGAGAGAAATGGTGCAAGCCAAGGAGATTGCTTTGGAGCATGTTCCAAGCAATGAATGTGTAGCTGATCTACTTACTAAACCACTTCAAAAGACACCTTTTATGAAGTTCAGATCATCACTTGGAGTGATTAGTAAAGCAATGATTGAACCAAGCTAGATAGTGAGGAGGAGTGTTAAAAATTCACAATTCTAGCTTGACTAGTTTTGGTCATATGACTTGTAAATAGTTAGATGGTCATGATGTGGCTTGTCACACGTGCCAAATAGCATAGGATTCCATTCATAAGGATGTTCTCAAGTAGACCTAAGTGTTAGAACCTTTGGAATGAGTCCAAATTATGCTTAGATACAAGGGAGAAAAAATAGGAGCTATTTTTGGTAATTTTTGCATTGTTGAGGGATCTCCAAGATTCCAACCCTAACTTGGTAGGGATGAAAGATCCACAAAAATTAGCATTAGGGATAGGTTTAGGGCTACTCATACCTGTCCAAAACCGTGATGGATCATGTATATATAGGTGATGATATCTCACCAAAATCAATCAAGCAATTTCATGATTTTTCTCTCATAATGGTGCAATTGCTCTCTATGTTCATAATTGTTTGAGTGCTTGTGATTACTAATGATTATAGGATTGAATGTAGGTCTGGTGTACAGTACTCAGACTGTGGGAGGCCGTACTTTCACACGTGTGAAGCCTTCTTCAAGGATTTGGGCCATTTAGTGAGGTTCAAGCATAGATTTTTGATGGATTTTGATGGTTCAACTTGTGCTAATCTTATGAAATCATAATCTATTGTTTTCCTCATCATTTCAAGTGTTTTAGGATCCTTATTTGCTGTAATTTTTACAACACTTTGAATTGGTTCATTAATGTATGCAATGTTATGCACAAGACCAATACAGTAACTACATATAGTCACTTTGTGTTTGATCCAAGTATGTAGCACTGGAAGGCTCTAAAAGTTTCTTAAATTGCTTGACTTTTGACTAAAATATAAGAAAAAGTCATTTTGGTCAATTTCCTTGTAATTAGCTTGCACTTCCATGTGAATGAGTAAATTCTCCAACATGTCAAGATGTTGTTCACATGTGTGGATCTAGATGTACTTGATAAGATGTACATATTCTCCTAGATCCTATTATATAGGGGAAATTCCTACTTTTGTGGAGACTAGCACTTGGATTCTAGCTAGTAGGATAAGTCAACTTTGATCTATGGGCATATCTTGCTCCTATTGGTGGATCTACATGATGTGGCACTCCCCACACATTTAAAGGCCTGCTGCCCAAATACAGGTCATCCTTGTACTTGATCTTTAAAGAGATCACAAATTCTAATGAAAAGTTGATGAGACATTTCCATTCTATGCAATTTGCTTGAGATTGCCATATTAGAATTGTGATTTTATGTTTGGAATGCTATCATATGCTATTGTACTTTTCTCTCTGGTCACAGTCCATACAGTGACTGTTTTCCACACGTGTGAGGCCGCCCTTAATCAATTTTTTCTATTACATTCATTGACCTTGCTAAATAATTAGTAATTTGCATTTAGATCAAGATCTAGTCAATAAAATTTGATGAATCCTTTGATTTAGCAAGCAATACCTCTTGTTCATTGATTAGTAAATCAATCATTGTCCTAAATTCAAAAAATTCATAGTAATCATGATGCCTCAAGTGCAAGGAGAACCTGACCAAAGTCCAGAACCAACTGAACAAGTCTTCGAAGGACCTACGTGGATGCAATCAATGAATTTAGCTGAGCCAGACAAATAAGAGAAGATTGTTCACATGGGAGAGCAATTAACCCCCATTCAGTTCACACGGCTACGTAGTTTGTTGGTGGAATACAAAACTTGTTTTGCATGGACCTACAAAGTTCTGAAGGGTATACCACCAACAATAGTCCAACATATCATACCCTTGGTGGATGGAGCAGTCCCCAAGGTCAACAAATATTACCGCTACAATCCCAATTACACAGAGCCATTCAAACAGGAGTTGCAGAAGCTGCTCGATGCCAATTTCATTTATGAGATCGAGCATACAAAATGAGTGTCACCTAGTCATAGTACCCGAGAAGAATGGCAAAATGCGAATCTGAAGGGTGTTAAATGTAGTAAAAAAGAAAGGTCATTTTCCATTACTTTTCATGGAAAGTGTTTTGGATCGAGTAGCAGGAGCAAAAGCCTAAAGTTTCCTGGACGGCTTCAATTGCTACAATCAAGTAAAAATAGTGCCAGAAGATCAGACAAGACAACATTCGCCACTAAATGGGAGACCTATGCTTATACGGTGATGCCATTTGGACTTTGCAATGGCCCAAACACCTTTAAGTGAGTCATGCAATCGGCAAGAGTACTTGTAGAAATTTTTGGAAATTTTCTTGGATGATCTCGAGCAAAACTTAGAACACCTATCCAACTTGGAGAAAGTGTTGAAGCAATGCCGCGAATACAAGATATCCTTGAACCTAGAAAAGTGTCAATTTTGGGTAACACATGGCCTGATATTGGGTCATATAGTATCAAGACATGGAATCGCCACAAATCTATCAAAGATAAGGGTCACTGTTGATCTGAACTGTACCTTGCCATAAAACCCAACGTGTGCGGTCGGATCACCGCGGGATCCCTTCTCTGCAACCTCACTGCTACCTCCTTCAACAAAAAGTTTGGGATACTCATTCCGCTTTGACTAACTCATCTGAGCAGCAAACATATGCGCGGCATTGCCTCAACCTCCGCAAGTCCGTCGCCTGCCACCCGACAATGCATTGTACCTCCACGCTCTACATCCACTTCTTCCGCTTCCACTTCCGCCCACCAACCACCCACTGTTGTCACTATTTCTAGTCCCATCATTCTCATTTCTCCACCTTCTGATGTCGTCTAGCTTCTTCCGCACCCTCCATCACCATCACATTTTCCATCCTTCTTGCCTCGCTTACTTCTTCCGTTTCTACTCCTCTTCTCAACATTAACCCTCTCGATTCACAGTTCCCCCCCCCCCCCCCCCCCCCCCCCCCCACACACACACACACACACACACACATACTCTCTCTTGGCTCAATCAGATTCACTACACCCCTCCGACATTCCCATCCATCCCTAAAACCACACTTCAGTTCTCTCTTCTTCCACAAATGGCTTCTTTTGAAACACCCATCTTGACACCTATCCACACCACCACCACTCCTCTCATACTCCCTCAAGGTCCATCTCCTCAGATTTCCGAGGATGACTCCGATGAAGCTTTCACACAAACAGAGTATGTTCCACCCCCTCTATGTGCTGACCCCACGGCACCAGAAAACATGGCCGAGTCTAAAACGCTCGAAGCGGGCTCATCTAGTTTTTGAAATCATATATTAAATGTCTTGATCCCACAGTCAGTGTGGCCACAACATTCGCCCGAGACTTAGAATTTATGTTGGGTGTCTCCACAAAATGGGATGACTTCTTATCTCCCATTTTTTTTTGTCCTAACATAGCCCTGGGTTCTGAGAAGACCAACTCCCAATGGCTAGAGTTTATTATAGAGCAGCATTACTAGGCGATCCCTAGCCAAGGTAGTTCCAAGTGTGGATTGACAAATTTTGGTTCGCAAGTGTCCACAACTCCTTCCTAACTCCAAAGGATAAGAAAAGTACAAAAAGATTGGCATGCATGGAACAAGTCACGGGCTATCTCATCTGGCGATGCAAAGAGACACGTGGTCTCTATTAAACATTATAGTGTCAAAGGACCGACACTACTTCAGGTAAGAGGTTCCATTGGGAGTATTTTCTTGTAAATAAATAAAATAGCCGAAAGTAGTAGAAATAAGTTGCAAGGGCCATTGGCTTCTTGCATGTATAAGCCCATAGCCCAATGAGCACTTGTAAATAGTTAATTTTGAATAAACTAGACTTTGGGCCATGTAAATAAAATAATAGTAGAAGGCCAAAGTTTAAGTTAACTTATTAAGTTCTCTAAGTTTTGTAATTGGTCAAAAGTCAATTGGTGGTAGGTGAGGTGTGCTTCTTTGTACACCATAGATTAGATTGGTGGTAGGATTTCAATCCTACCTTCTTGCAAGTAGCCAATATGAAGCAAGGGGCAAGGCCACCCCAAAATAAAAAGGCACCTTTTGTAAACCATTTTACATGTTTATTGAGAAGAGGAAACTCTACCAAATTGGAGAGCAAGCATTCTCATGTGCTAATCACTCTTGCTATTGCTTTTTGTTGTGTTGCTTATTGTTTACATTTCCATGATTGTTTTTGTTTTAATAGTTATGGCTTTTCGCTTAGCATGCATATTGAGCACATGAGCTAACCTCCAGCTCACTTTTCTCTCTCTTTCCTTTCACTTACTATTTGTTGAATGCTTATGCTTAGTGTTAGTGGAAGTAGAGTTAAAGGGGGGTAGTGTTAAAGTAGAGTTAGAAAAAGCATCTAAACTAGCAACTAAGCATAGTTAGGAACCTATCCAAGTCTTCTAACCCTTTTGACAGGTGGAGGGCTGCTCACCATCGAATCTACATACCCTACAGGAACCTGACAAGTTTTAGGTAAAAATCTTGCACTTATGAGTGATATTATTTCATCTATTGAACCCTCTTTTTTTGAGGAGGCCAAGAATCAGGAGATATGGCAAAAGGCAATGCAGCAGGAGATTAATTCCATCAAACATCATGCCACTTGGGAGATAGTGGATCTTCCAAAAGACAAAAGACCCATTGGCAACAAATGGGTATACAGGACAAAGTACAATGCCGATGGAACTATTGCAAAACTTAAAGCAAGGCTTGTATGCAAGGGCTATGTGCAAAACAAGGGCATTGACTACAAAGAAACCTTTGCTCATGTGGCTAAATGGAATACACTTCTTATGGTGATTGCTTTGGCATCATTATTTGGATGGAATCTACACCAGATGGACATAAAGTCTGCGTTTCTGAATGGTAAGCTTGAAGAAGAAGTGTACATGGAGAAACCTAGTGGCTTTGTGGTACATGGCATAGTGCTGATAAGTTGAGTTTTTTTTAGAGAAAAGCTCTTTGTAAGAAAGAGAAACTAGGTCTTAAGAAGAGTGTTAGAATAAGTAAGCCCAAGTTTCTCTTATAATTTCACGATTTTTTGTTTTAAGCAGTATTTTTGACTTTTTTATTAGCTTAAGTAATTGTATGCATGTGTGCCAGTTTGATGGCACACATAGTGTAAAGTTGAGACACACGTCCCATAATGGGGACTGAACTACCATGCATCGGTACCCCACAAAAAATAGACTGTATATATGTACCTTTATGGTTCTTTTGTTAATACAGTTTAAACGTGTTCTCTTGGGTTGTGGTGTGATCTCTCTTTCTGTTTATCTGAGTGATGATAGATTGCTTGCAAATTAGGTAACTATACTGCCAATAAGATCATTGACAAAGATTTATGGTAAAACTACCCCAGTAGAGAAACTAAAGTTGTTTTCAATGTCCTTATCATGAGCAGCTTTAGACTGGTTTTTCAATTAGATGACACAAGAACGAACAGACTGGGAAGTGGTAAAAGCAGCTTCGATCACCAAATTCAAGCCATCCAAGTTCCTTGAAGACCCATTTCTCCTGCCTAGCAAAATCAAGATGGGAAAAAGAGAAAGGGTCAGAGACTACATCGAATGAATCAAACACCTACGATCCAAGTGTAATGTAGAGCTTACTCCCGATCATGCGGTCATTATGCTTGGACCAGGACCTCGGCTATAATGAATGGCACTACCACCACCACTAGGGCCGATCAATCCTCAAACAGCCCAGGTGAATCTCATGGTAGCAGAAGCTGAAACATTTCCCAATAGGAAATACAACAGTGGTATGGACCTAATGAACCTCTCATCGATCCTACTATTAATGATTATTATGCCACATATGTTGCGTAGCCACAACACCAAGGGGGTAGATTTTTTGGATGTTATGGATGCGGAGAAGGACATAGGATTGATGAACGTCCAAACAAAGGAATTTACACGCCCTTTTGTCGCGAGTGTGGATATGGACACTACTATAAGAATTGTCAGCACCAGTGCACCATTGAATTGGATTGCAGTTCAATCAGTAGGCCCAAGCACAAACCCACACTCAACTATACCAAGGAAAGCGCCCTATCATAACATTCCAGTGTTAGCTATTACGCGAGCACAAAAGCGCAAGGAGATAGCTCCATCATCACAACACTCTATATCAGTTCCAGTTGATCAACCTTCAATATTAGGAGGAGTGGGATTACTGTATTCGAATGTGAAGGATGAACAAATATGATATTAGAAGATCAAGCATTGGATACAAGAAGCTCATGCCGAGGAAGCTATTCAAATTGCACATCAACCAACAACTCCTCAAGACACTGCACCAGGCAGAGATCAACAAGCAAATGCACTGCAAGGTTCACCACACAGATCAGATGTGAATATATGACTACACCATTGAGAAGAACTATTCCATATGATAGAACTTGAAGCTCCAAGGATGGAACTGTTGAGTGTTGAAAATTGAGTTCACAATCTTCTCTTTGGTGATACTATTTTTTATTTGATTCTTCAACACGTTTATTTATCGTTGATCTAGGGTCGGATGCAACCTCTTTTGGTTCTATGTATGCTTATTTAATACTTGAAGGAATCACACAATTTAGACATCTGAACTATTCGAAGGACAACTATGTCGAGCTTCCGGTTGATCTTCATCCATGGATCAAAGACTAAAGGGTAACCATTTCTCTTTTCACATTCGAATGTCAAGTTCAAGAATTTGAAGATCATTGAAGACTGGGCCAGTTTCAATGACTTCAACAAATGAGAATTCTCTATAAGTCTGTCACAACAGTCTGTAAAAATGAACTGATTGTCACACAGTTCGCATTTTTTCAAAATGTGACCAATGCAAAATGTGACTATTTCGACATCAGTTTCAACACCTTGGAGTTTTTCTCAAAAATGCGAAAAATCCAAAGGAAGTCTATTTTGACGAGAAACGTCTCCAGCTACTTCCCAAGAAAATGCAAAAAATGCGACATTCTTGTCCATGTCAACGATCTCAAGTCGCACCCATATACATCTATTTAGATATCATTGTACTCTAAATATTTGCAAAGTACACGACCAAGTATATAATTCAAGCTAAACTGGTCTTGTAATTATGGATTAGTTAATGATTCTTGTAAATACAAGAATGCAGCTATAAATACATCTTTAGCATGCATCAATCTGTGATGTGTGATGCAAACTAATTCGTCAGAGTGGAAGATATTCAGCATCCAAGTTACGCCGACATTCTGGCTGTAACATTATGTGTTGTTCAAGACTTCAGTGTAATATACTAGCAACACTTTTCTATTTGTGTCTAACGTAGATATCAGTGTTGTGATTTTGATTATACTTTTACACTACAAGTTTAAATTCTTTCACTCACTCTGATCCGAACACTGATATCTACGACCCCTCAGTTTATGTTTAGATGATGGTTGTATACGACACTCAAGGAACCAACATTATCATACTGCACTATCACCATAAAATTTTGAACTGAACTTCATTACGGAAGCTACTTAATAGTAGTTCCACACCTAATCTAATCTTTTCAGTGGACTATACTCATTCACTTGTCTTCGTATGAGTTATTTTATGATCTTGTTAGTGAGAATGCATGTGCTGTGATTTTATTTTTACATTTACAATCTTTCAGATTGTTCTTGCTTGTAGTAGCCCATAACAATGGGAGAGTTGTTTCCACAACCTATTTACTTATCTCTTCCTCTGTTGCCATCACTCTCATCACCAATCCAACAGTGTGGTGTGGAGCCACACTGATCCAATAGTGATATCAGAGCGTCAGCTCAATAAACCGAGAGATTGTCTATTTGAATTACTGTCAGTATGTCTCTTACCAGTAACTCCTCATTTTCTTTATCCAACGAGGTTAGGATCATTGACAAGTTCAGCGGATCTAACTTCTACATTTGGAAGTTAAAACTCTGAATGGTGTTGATAGATAGAGATCTATGGGATGTTGTAGAGGGTGAAACCAGAAGACGCTGATCATCAATTAGCTAAGGCATGGAATATCAAGGATCAGAAGGCCCTAGAAATGATCATGAATCTGGCCTACCTCGAAGGCTCAAACACCATCCGCATTGAAGGCAAAGGGACAATCAAGATTGTGTTCAAGAACACTCTCTCTATTTCTGTTCCAAATGTTCTTCACATACCTTAGCTATCTAAGAAATTGTTGTCAATTTCTAAGTAACTGATGCGAGCTACACTGTTACTTTCTCTTATGAATAGTGTAAAGTTTCGATGAAGGTGCTACTCTGAGTACCTGCACACGAGTCGGAAACTTATATGTATTGTTTGACTCAGTTGCATTAGCTAGTACTTCAAATGAAAATGTAAATGATCATGCTATATTGTGGCGTAGTCGATTTGGCCACGTGAATACAAGATCACTTTCTTACATGCGTTGTAATAATTTAGTTGATGGATTATATTTCTCTCTTTCAATAGATACGAAATCATTTTTTTGTGAATCTTGCATCTATGGCAAACACTCTAGAAACAATTTTCCCAGAACACATTCCATTAAGACAAAACATCTATTAGATCTTGTACATAGCGATGTTTGTGGTCCAATGCCAGCTCCATCCTTCGGAGATGCACCTTCATAGATAATTATTCTAGATGCTCTACAGTCATGTTCATAAAGCAAAATATTATAAGCCTTTGAATGTCTTAAGAAGTTTAATGCCATGGCTGAGACCCAAACATCTACAAAGGTGAAAGCACTCCAAATTGATTTTGGTAGTGAATACATCTCCAACGAGATGTCTGACTATCTAGCCATGGCATTCGAAGATAATTTGCAACTTCCTACATGCCTCAGCTGAATGGAATTGCAGAAAGAAAGAATCGAACGCTTCTCAACTCAGCCAGATCTATGCTACATCAATCACACTTACCTACAAAATTCTAGGCAGAAACTACTGCCATAGCTTGTTATGTACAAAACAGATGGAGCATTGAAGCCGTTTATAACGGAACCCCTTATCAAGTATGGCATGGACACAAGCCTAGTGTCAGCCATTTAAAAATCATTGGTTGTATATGTTTCATTCATGTTCCTAAATAGTTTACGAAGAAGCTAGACCATAGGACAAATAAATGCACTCTCATTGCCTATCCTAATGAACATAGAGCTTATAAAGTTTATGATCCATCCACCAATGTAGCATTTATTTCAGGGGATGTCATCTTCAAAGAAGATACATTCTATGACTTTAAACAACCATCGATAAATGATGTTGTGTCATTTCATCCTATTTTACACAGCATGGAATCTTCCAATCATGATGTTTCTTCTATGAAACCTGCAGCTACAACTACATAAGCCGAGCAACTGACATTACCTGTCACCAGACTAGACCAAGCTAGCTCGAGCAGATCTGGACAACTTCAAGAAGAAGCATCATCGCATTTTGGTCAACCGATTGTTCAAAGGTCTTCACGGACTCGAACAGTTCCTGAAAAGTATACGCCTCAATCTTTATGGACTTCATCAGAAGAGCCATAGACCCTAGCAAAAGCTATTAACTCTAAGGATGTTGTAAAGTGGCAAGAAGCTATGGAAAGCGAGTACAACTCACTTTTGATGACTGGAAATTGGACATTAGTCGACTTCCCCACTCACAAGAGAGTTATTGACAACAAGTGGATCTTCAAGAAGAAGATCAACTCTAATGGTTCCATTGCAAAATGGAAAGCATGGCTAGTGGTGAAATGTTTCATTCAAATCCAAGGAGTGGACTATCAAGAAATATTCAATCTTGTTGTCAAAATGCAGTCAATCAGGACTCTCATTGTATTAGCAACCGTGGAAGACCTCGAAATGCATCAAATGGATGTCAAGACAACGTTTCTCAAAGACTACGTCGAAGAGGAGCTGTATACCTTCTAACTGGAAGGATTTGAAGTCAAAGGCCAAGAGCACAAAGTGTGTAAGCTGCACAAAGCAATCTATGGCTTGAAATTGGCCGCAAGGGCTTGGTTCAAAAGAATCAATGCTTACTGTATTCGATGGAATTTTGCAAATAATTCAGCTGACTGTAATGTTTATTTCAAGCATGTAGGTGTCCATTCAGTTTATATTGCTCTTTACATAGATGATACATTTATCTTGTCTAAAAACACAATCTTACTGCACACTACTAAGAGTTATCTGTCAAATTTTTTTTGACATGACTGATCTAGTTCATTCGTTGTTAGGAATTCACATTACTAGAAACGATTGATACACCAATGGATCCAAGCATGAGATTAACCGAACCTTCTTGTGTTGGAACCGATAGTGAGATACTTGACTTATCCAAGTATTCTTATCATTCACTAATCAGATCTTTGATGTATGCCATGTTGTGCACTAGACTAGATCTTGAATCCACTATTAGCATGTTAAGTCAATTCATGTCTAATCCTAGGATCTGGCATTGGAAAGCATTAAAGAGAGTGATGAAGCACATTCAAGGAAGTTTAGATAACATTTTATGCTAATCGACCCACTCGTCCTATGAGGCTACTCTGATTCAAATCGGAGAGGAACATGTTGGATTATTCTCCTTCCTACTAATCGATTAATCGGTTTTTAATCTTCATCCAACAATTTATCCAATTCTACGGATTTTCCAATGCACAATCTGCAAAAATACATAGAGTTTGACAACAATGTCGGGTTTTCTCTCTCCACAAAACCCGACAGTGTCGTATTTTTTGCCTGTCAAGGAATCTCGTGTAAAAATGTAGTGTCGTCTTTTTTGTATTTTTTGTCTGTCATAAATTACGTGTAATGTGGATACTTCACCTGTGTGGTTGATTTCATGTGAGAACAAAAGGCCATTTTAGCCTTGGAGAGAATATAGCGTCAAAAATAACAATTTTTGCAATGTTGATTGATCTTTTGTAGAAAGAAGTTCAAAATGAGGTGAGAGCAATCTTTCTTGCTTGTTGATCATGAGTGTACAATGCTCAGCATTGGGTGACAGATAAAATTTTGATGCTTCAATGTTGTAGGTGAAGGCTTGATGCCCTTGTAATATAAAGATCTTGCTACAAATGCTTGAAGTGTTAGGATGGCACCCAAGAGAAAAATGATTCTCAAGGAAGCGTAAAGCCAAGTGCTCAGGTTTTCTTTGTATTTTGAAAGCACCTCCAAGAGTGGATTATGCATGCAACTTTTTCTTTCCTTTGGAATTTGCTATTCTCTCTCTAAAATATGTAGTATCTTTCTACGCAATGCGAGTCTCTCAATGTAGTGTCGCCCTTTTTCACATTCTTCACATGTCAAGAATTACGTGTAAAAATGCAGTGTCGTCTTTTTTCCCATTTTTTGTCTGTCAGAAATTACGAGTAAAAATACAGTGTCGCATTTTTTGCCTGTGGCAGTTTACGTTCATTTATGTACAGTGACAGTTTACGTTCATTTATGCAAACAGACTGTTTACGGCCAATTGTCACCGCTTATCAACAAGCAACTTCTGAAAAGAACTGGATGAATGCCAACAGACTCCAGCCAACTGGCAATCGCATTCGATGATCTAATTACTTAGTATAAATCAGTTGTTCATACATCCATTATCAATAACACTGTGAATTGTGAAAGAGTTGAGTGTTATTACACGACGCTTCCTGCGCTCTCATCAAGCAGATTGTTCACAACCAGAAAGTATTGTAGTTAGCTCTCTATCAAGCTTTCAAGCTTGAACTCTCTTGAGCATTCTAGCTCAATCTTTTAGAGATTTATTTTAGAGTTGCTATTGCGCTATTACTTATCAGTAGAGGCGTTTGTTTTGGCATTATTCTCAGTTACTCAGAGATAGCTTTAGAGTGCGTGGTTTCTATCCGGTATTGTTTTGCGCTCATTAGCATCTGATCTTGTTTTTCTGAATCAATAGTATCTTTTATTGCATTCAATTTGTGTCAAAATGCATGCATCTCTGTATTGCTTTTGTAATTGGTAGAAATTGTCTAAGAATTCAATACTTTATGTTTGGCTACGTAGTCACTTAGTATCTAGCAAAAGTTAGCTGCTAAAAATTGGACGTGATCTCCATCACTACTACTTTGTTCAATTTTTTATAGGCATAGTTATGCATTGGAAGTAGGAAGTTTCCGCTATTCCATTACTCATCTATTTCTGACAAAACAGTCTCTAGCAGAAAATCTACTTTTGGGTTTTGTTTCTTTCTGGCAGGGGGACCGATTTCGTGGAATTCAAAAAATCAGAAATCATAAATTAGTGGCGCTTTTCTTCGACCGAGGCAGAGTACATTGTAGCATGTCAAGCTTCCAAAGAAGTTATATGGATCAAGTTATTACTTCACGACTAACATCACACTCAGTTTCAGTCTACTACCATTCTGTGTGACAATTTGAGCTATATTTCACTATCTCTGAATCCCAGATTTCATGGCAAGTCTAAGCACATAGAAATCCAGTACCATTTCATTTGGGAGAAAGTTTTCTCAGGACAAGTGATTCTTCAATACTGCTCCACAACAAAAATGGTTGTAGACATATTCACCAAAGCACTTCCTAGGATCAAGCATTAGAAATTTTTCAGCATGCTAAACCTGACGAAGACACCAAGGCACCAACCGTACTGATCTTAAGGGGGATTGTCTGAAATTAAGTTCATAGTTTTCTCCTTGGTGATACTATTTTCTATTTCAAGATTCTCCCTGCATGTTTATTGATCATTGATCAGATGCAACCACTTTTGGTTCTATGTCTACTCATCTGATACCTGTAGAAATCACACAATTCAGACAGCCGAACTATTCGAAGGATGACTATGTTGACCTTCCAACTGATCTTCATCCATGGATCAAAGACTAAAGGGTAATCATTCTTGTTCGTTTCACATTTGAATGTCAACTTCAAGAATTTGAAGGTCATTGAAGACTTGGCCAACTTCAACGACTTCAATAAATGAGGATTTTCTATAAGTCTGCAAAAATACACTGTTTTTAGCAATAGTCTGCATAAATGAACTGATTGTCACACAGTTCTGATTTCCCAAAATGCGACAAATGCGAAATGTAACTATTTTGACATCAGTTTCAACACCTTCGGTTTTTTCTCTCAACACCTTCGGGTGTTTTGCAAAAATACAAAAAATGTGAAGGGTGTCTATTTCGATGAGAAACGTCTCCAACTACTTTCCAAGAAAATGCAAAGTATGCGACATTCTTGTCCACGTTAGCGATATGAAGTCGCCCGACCCATGTACACCTATTGAGATGTCGTTGTACTCTAAATATTTGCAAAGTACATGACCAAATGCATAGTTAAAGCTAAACTGGTCTTGTAATTATGGATTAGTTAACGATCCTTGTAAATACAAGGATGTAGCTATAAATACATCTTCCACATGCATCAATCTGTGATGCTCTGTGATGCAAACTAATTCATCAGAGCATAAGATATTCAGCATCCAAGTTACACCGACATTTCGACTGTAATATTATGTGTTGTTCAAGATTTCAATGTAATATACTAGCAACACACTCCTATCTTTGTCTAACGTAGATATGAGTGTTGTGATTTTGATAACACTTTTCCACTACATGTTTACATTCGTTCACTCACTCTGATCAAAACACGGACGTCTATGACTCCTCAGTTTCTGATCAAACGACGGTCGTCTACGATGCTTGAGGAACCAACACTATCATACTGCACTATCACCACAAAATTATGAACTGAACTTCATTACTGAAACTACTTTATAGTAATTCCACACCTAACCTAGTCTCTTCGGTGGACTGTACTCATTCACTTGTCTGAGAATGAATTATTTTACGATCCTATTACTGAGAACGCATGCGTTGCGATTTTATTTCTGCATTTACAATTTTTCAGACTGTTCTTGCTTGTAGCAGCCCATAACAATGGGAGAGTTGTTTCCGCAATCTATTTACTTCTCTCTTTCTTCGTTGTCATCGCTCTCATCACCAATCCAACAGTGTGGTGTTAGAGCCACAGTGGTCCAACATTGACGAGCATCTTATCTAGCAGAATGAACATCTCTATTCGAGAGTTCCTTCGACTTGCACCTCAAGCAAAGGGTGTTTTGCCAAATTGATTGAACACTGAACCGAACATACCTTCCAGAGAACCATTAATTTGTGCCAGATTTGAAGAAGCCAACAATTTTTTGAACGTGGGAGTAGCTTGGGAGAGTGAACAACATAATATAACTCTTCCTATTAAGCACAAACTCTTCAGACAAGAAGCTGCTGTTGTAGATGGAGGATTGGGTGTCAATCTTATCTTCACTACTTTGTATGAAAAATGAAATTTACAAGGCCTGAAAGCTGCCAAGTTCTCCATCAAACTAGCTAATCAATCATGTGTGAGGCCAAAGGGGATTGTAGAAGACATTTCAGTCAAGATATAAGGGGTACAATTTTTTATCACATTTGTGGTGATGGACATTCATTACATTCGGCCCTTGGCAGTTAATCTACCATGTGTATTTAAAAATCTGTATTTCAGAATTTCAGAGTTCGAATTTCAGAATCTGTACTTTTCTTTGAAAGATCATATGAATATCAATGAAGAATATGCATATTTCGTAGAGCAGAACAAACAGAGAAATATTTATAATGGTGGACATAAAGTTGAAGAAGGAACTATAAATTCTATTCCAGTTTGTTCTATTTTGTTGTTGAAAGCTCCACCCACCAAATGCACGGCTTATGTAGTTGAGCTGCAGGATCATGCAGAACTTCAATAACTTTTCTACTATAAGTACGTATCATTGGCAGCAATCCTTATGGGCCTGCGAAGAACAGTTTCTGTCATCATGCAGTACTCTATCTAATGTTTTTCATGCTCTAGCAAACCTATCTTTATCCTACTAATCCATTCTGAGATCAACGTTTCATATATCATATATATATATATATATATATATCAAACTACCAACGTCGTTGTTCTTCTCTCTCTTTGATATGAAGAATAGCATGCTTATCATCCATTAGCACAAACCCATAGTGCCTCTCAATGTGTTCCAAGAAAGCAGATATTGCAATGTTTGAGTCGAACTATCAATTCTTCTTTCTCTCTATCGGGCTGTTGAAGATGTTCTTTCTTATTGAAGATTTGAAGATTGTCAATGAAGGTGCCGTCCTATTGAGAATCGAAATTCCCTGATGTTGCAACGTTGAAATGCATATTCAAAATGATCTTTCGAAGTTTGCAGCTAGGCATCGTGCTTGTGTGTTTTTTTGTCTCTCATCGAATGCTGGATCTTCTAATCAGATTGCTCTACAAAGGCAACTTCCTTCACACGTTGCCATACATTTTCATTCATGTATTCCATGCAGTCTAAACCAGGGTTTCAATGCATTATCGCAGTTTTATTGAATTATCATCACGATCTATCTAGACTTATATTTTGTTGTTGTTAGGAGGATTGGAATACTCTACTATTGAAGGCTGTTTCAAATTCTGAATGGCTGTCTGTAGCTGGGTTTTTCTCATTCATTCGAAGGTGTACAACAGGTCATAAGCAGCCACCTACAGGGTGCTAATTATGAAGATGATGCAGTCGTTCTTTTCTCTCTCACGTATTTGAAACCGGACGCAGATCAATCGAATGATGAAGTCTGCTGTCATGCTTAATTATTTGTCTTAAAGATAGAATCAGAAGGCTGTTCTCTCTAGAGCCGAATTATCGAATCGCAACGAACTATTGAACATATTTGATCGTGTGGTTAACATTTATAAAGATTACTGGGAAAGGTCCTGCTTCGAGGCCCTTCCGCCTGAAGACTGTGCGCCCGAGGGCGGAGGCCCGAGGGCACACAGTCTTCCGCGGGCGGAAGGGCCGAGGAGCCGGCCCTTCCCTGCCATGAATTTTGTTTTGACATTTTTTTTTTTTGACGTAAATTTTTTTTTACACGCAACTTCCGGGCGGAAGGTGCATGGAAGGTGCATGTAAAAAGCGTAAATGTTTTTAAGTGCACCTCCGGTGTCTTGTAAAAAAAAATTTGCCCCACAGATTACGTTCTGTGAGGCATCACCATTTCCAATTTAAAAACTAATTTTACGTGGGGGGGAAGGCCCTGCCTGAGGGCCTTCCTTGCTGGGAGGGCCCTTGCCCGAGGGCGGGAGCCCTCGGGCAGGCCCCGACTAGCAAGGAAGGCTCGACAGCTTCGGGCCTTCCCCTACGTAATGCCATTGTGCGAACGTTTTTTTTTTTTTTTCCGTTTTTTGGCCGTACGGTACGGCCGTACGCGTGGCCAGTTTTTTTTTTTTTTTTCGGTTTTTTGCCATTTTTTTTTTCGCAAATTTTTTTACGTTTGTGGTGGAATGTGGATGTGGACAGCCAATGACGGGCTGCCACATAACACATGCACATTCCACCGGAGAGAGGAGAGAGAACGTGCATGCCACTGGAGAGAGAACATGCATTCCACCGGAGAGAGGAGAGAGAAAGTGAATTCCACCGAAGAGAGGAGAGAGAATGATAGATTCCTAAGAAAGAGAAAATTGGATGGACATTATGCTCCAGGAGGTGGTCCCAAAATACAAAGGACACCTGAGCACAAGGCATTACGGAGGAGGGAAGGGCCGGCTTCGAGGCCCTTCCGGGCGGACGCCCGAGGGCGCAGCATCCTTCCCCAGGCGGAAGGGCCGAGGAGCCAGCCCTTCCAGCCAGCCCTTCCGCCGCGTCAATTCATTTTTCACATTTTTTTTTTTTGAGGTAATTTTTTTTTTACATGCACCTTCCGGGTGGAAGGTGCATGTAAAATTATGACAACTTTTTTTACGTGCACCTTCCAAACGCCGGAAGGTGCCTGCAAAAAAAATTTGCTCCACAGATTACGTTCTGTGAGGCACCACCATTTCCTTTGTAAAAATTTGAAAAATAATTTTACGTGGTAGGAGACTGGCCACGTGTAACTTTATTATGGTGTACACAAGGCTAGATAAGTCAAGAACGTACGTAATGCTTTTATCATTGAAGGTTGAAGCCTATTTTAAAGCTTATGAAGGGCAAGTTTTCGAAGGACTGGTTACATGTAGTTGCCACCACACTATCAAAACACCACAGCAGCAAACTTATGGCAGACGCAGCGTTTCACTTCAGCCTCTCTCTACCCGGTAGCAAACCATTGGATACCTCACCAAACATGATGTTTTGAGTTTGCTTGCTTCCTCAAACACATATAGCAGAGCCTACACTCTTCTTGTTTATCATTCGTTCATATTTTTGTCTACACAAAGGAGGAGCAGAAACGCCTAGTTTCTGTGGCCCCGTCATATCTTCATGTAATCCTCTGTTCTTACAACAGAAGAATAGAAGAGCTATTTTTATGGCTTCATTGAACTAATGTAGTAGTTTGTTGGCCATATGATCTGAGCTATACCTGTACACGTAATTTTGCTTCCATGTGTAATGAATGAACTAAGGACTGCCTTCTGTGCTCTTTTCTGTTTGCCATTTATGGAGCATTCTATTTATTGCACTATAGATGGATATGAGAAGCTTGCAGTTCTGTTCTTTGCCATGTTCTTTATACCGTATAAGGTTACAACTCAGAAAAAACATTGCTAAAACCACATTATTAATCTCTGTTGGATACGATACGTTGATCTTTCTGCTGTTTGGAACCCTCTCTCTGTCAAATCACGTGCAAAGTCTCTGAAGATGCTTCTATTCCTAGTAATGCAATCCAGTATAGCAGATGTAGTACTATTAGGGAGAGATACGTTGGTGAGGATGACACTCTTTACATCCTTACTGTATTTAGCCACTTACTTGTCATGAGAGTAAGGAGACAGTTGGTTGTTGAGGACTGATAGTCTCTGGCTGGGTTCTTTAGGTAATTGAAACTTGATGAGACACAACTCTATTGTGATTGTAAGAACGGGGTCTCATCGGTTCTTCTAGTCTCTTGAAGTAGCTGAAGTTACTGAAACAGTTGCTGCACCTTGATGTACTCTGATGATTCCAAATTCTTGAAGGAACTCTATCATGTCATCATTTCCTTGGTGTTGTCTTTGTTTTCTCTTATAACAAAGGTGGTACTGGCTACCATTTTCAACATCCGATGATGACCAGTTATCTTCGTCACTCCATTCACATAGCGAACATCACTGCTAAATCATTTTTGCCATCAATAATGGCAGATTACCTCTCACTGTTGCTCTTTGTCGGAACGATAACCCTTTATACTACATTTCTATCTCTTTTTGAGTTCAGCATGCTATGACATCACTCACGAATCGCGCTAAGATCAACCTTTTGAAGGAAGAAATGAGTAAGGCACCGGTCCATGATGTGCCAAAAAACTTCAAGAGTTATACCTTGGACGACTTGGTAATCATGATGTCAAAAGCGCAAACTTGATGCAAATCAGAAGAAGAACAAGTCTACGAGGAACCGGATCACACTCAACCGATGAATCTAGCAGAGCCAGGAGAAGAGGACAAATTGTTCATGTGGAAGCACAATTCACGCCCTCACAATTCACCAAGCTGTAAAAACTATTGATGGAGTACAAATACTGCTTTGTATGGTCTTACAAAGGTCTAAAAGGAATTCCATCATCTGTAGTCCAACACACCATACCTTGGTCGAAGGAACAACACCAAAGGTGAGCCGATATCACCGTTGCAACCCGAACTACACCGAGATGATCAAACAAGAGTTGCTGAAGTTGCTCGATGCCAATTTCATCTATGAAATCAAGCACACAAAATGGATGTCACCCATAGTCATTTCTCCCAAGAAGAATGACAAATGCAGATTTGTGTCAATCTGAAGCACTTAACGTTGTGACGTGGAAATGCAGAAGGATCACTTTTTCTTACAGGTCACAAAAAGCATCCTGGATTGAGTAGCTGGAGCGGAAGCCTACAGTTTTTTGGATGGCTTCAATGACTACAACCAAGGAAGATTACACCGGAGGATCAACACAAAACTGCATTTGCTACTGAATGGGGTACATATGCCTATAAGGTCATGCCATTCGGTCTTTGTAATGCCCCTAGCTCTTTCTAGCGTGTCATGAAAAAGGCATTGAAAGACTACTTACAGAAGTTCCTAGAGATCTTTCTCGATGATCTTTGTGTGCACGGATTTAATGGTGAACACTTATCTCAACTAGAGAAACTGCTTATACAATCACCTATTTAGGTGGGGGATAGTGTTGGGCACTTAGTGGGTCCTGCCACTAAAGTACTACTGGCTAAGCTTACCAAGTGGGCCCCGCCATAGTACACTATCCAGGTAGAGTAATAAGTGCGAGGGCACTGACTTCCTGCATGTATAAGCCCAACCCAATGAGCACGCAAGTTAGTCTTGTAGAACTTGTATACTTAGGAATAACGACTAGGGGCTTAAAACCCTATAATGACATTAGAGGCCCTAAGTCAAGTTGTTAATAAAAAAGCTAAAAGCGCCCAAATTAGAACTCACATGAATCATGTGAGTGCCCTTGTGCTTTCTTAGAACCACTCGATTCATTTTGTGCTAGTTTAAACAACTTGGATTAGGATCCTTGCAATTGTAATTAACCAATAGGAGAAAGGGGCAAGGTCCTTCCCCATCCATAAAAAGACACCCTTTGTACCACATTTCCATGTTCAATTGAAGGAGAAAATTCTGTCGAGATTTACAATGATCATCCTTGCTTCCTCCCCCCCCTCCCCCCGCTCTCTCTCTCTCTCTCTCTCTCTCTCTCTCTCTCTCTCTCTCTCTCTCTCTCTCTCTCTCTCTCACGTTTTTGTGTCTTGAATTTGCTCTCCATTTGCTTGTTCTTGCTATTGTATGTTGATGATTTTCGAGAGATTAGAGAGTGTAGGATGTAAGCACCTCCATCCTTTGTATTCTATTATTGCTTTCTTGCTTGTGGTTAAAGTAGGGTGGTTAGTTAGGTGTGGTTAGAGTAGGTTTTGCAAGCTAACTTTGCAAAGGAAGCACTATTCCCTTGGGAACGAATCTACGCATGACAGGTGAACAAGGCCACTACAAATGTCAAATTAATTCTTTATTTATCAACATTGAGCTATTTAAAGCACGATCAGTCGCAAAATAACAATGAGTAAGCCTATAGAGATATCATTGTCTTTTTTCAAGTGGAATAAACTCTCTTTGATTTATCAATAATCTTGCATGAATCTGATTCAAACTCTTTCTTATGTCCTAAATCAGTAATTCTAGTGATCGACAATAGATTTGTTGTCAGATTTGGGACATCCAAAACTTTTGGTATGCATTCAATTCCACATGTTGGAAATTCAGTCTAACAATACCCTCACCTTTGATCATGTGTGAGTTGTTGTCTCCGAGGTGAACAAATTTCTTCGTACAATAGGTCGAATAGTCGATGAATCATTCTTGATGGCTTTTCATGTGTTGTGCCACTCCAGAATCGAGGAACTATTCCTCATTTTAATCAACATAGTGGTGATTCACCATGAAGGCATTCTACTCATTATCATCTTCAAGGTTATGCTTGTTGGATTATTCTCCTTCCTACTAATCGACTAATCAGTTTTTAATCTTCATCCAACTGTTTATCCAGTTCAGTGGATTTTTTTTGTGTTTTTATACAGTCTACAGAATTACAAGTGTTTTTACACAGTCTGCAGAAATATACGGAGTTTGACAACAATGTCGAGTTTTCTCTCTCTACAAAACCCGACAGTGTCTCATTTTTCGCCTGTCAGGAATTACATGTAAAAATGCAATGTCACCTTTTTCGCCTATCAAGATTTACGAGTAAAAATGCAGTGTCGCATTTTTCGCCTATGGCAGTTTATGTTCATTTATGTAGAGTGACAATTTATGTTCATTTATGCAGACAGACTGTTCTCAATCTTTTAGAGATTTATTTTAGAGTTGCTATTGGGCTATTGCTTATCAGCAGAGTCGTTTATTTTGGACTTATTCTCCATTATTCAGAGATAGCTTTAGAGTGCGCGGTTTCTATCTACTATTGTTTTGCACTCATTAGCATCTGATCTTGTTTTTTTTAATCTATACTATTTTCTTATTGCGTTCAGTTTGTGTCAGAATGCATGCATCTCTGTATTGCTTTTGTAACTAGTAGAAATTATCTGAGAATTCACTACTTTATGTTTGGCTACGTAATCACTTAGTATCTAGCAAAAGTTATTTGCTAAAGATTGGACGTGATTCTCATCACTACTGCTTTGTTCAATTTTTGATAGGCATAGTCATGCATTGGAAGTAGGAAGTTTCCGGTATTCTATTACTCACCTATTTCTGACATGGTATCAGAGCATACCTACATGATATCAAAGCGAAAAGCTCTAATACTTGATATCTTTGGTGATACCTTTCAGAATCAGAAAATTGATTTCCAATTGTAGCGCAACACGGTATCTCTCTTAACGTCGTCAGACTAGGTTTCAGATGGATTCTCAAAGTAAAGTTGGTCTTATCGCAAACAAGTTGAATGGATCCAATTATCATTTGTGAAAATTTAAGATGAAGACCTTGCTAATCGCCAACGAGTTGTGGGATGTTGTTACAAGTACCGAAGTGAAATATGAAGATGACACAAAAGACTCAAAGTAGAAATTGAAGGTTGGTAAAGCTTTCGCGCTTATTATCCTCAATATATTAGATACTCAAATTGGCCACATAGCTGAAGCTAAGACTTCGAAAGAAGTTTGGGACATCTTGAGCTCACTATATGATGTGAGAGATGTAACTACTAAGTTACATCTTCGAAGGAAATTCTTCACACTCAAGATGTCGATTGATTATTCTCTTCAGAATCATATTAACTAATTTAAGAATCTCTTGCAACAGATGGCCGCTGTCGGATCAGTCATAGATGATCAAGACGTAATTATGACATTGCTTTTAAGCTTGTCCTCTACATATGAGAACTGGGTGATGACAATCACGACACACTCAGATTTAACAGAGTTATCACTATGTTGCTGCAAGAAGATAATCAAAGAAGTCAAGACACTTTGTCTACGTCTTCATCTCATGCTTTATATGTCAACAAGGGCTCGAAATAACAGAAGCAGAAAAGTCCGCATTGAATCAGAAACAGACTCAAAGTCAAGAACAATCATCAAATCTACATTCTTTGAAGAAGAAGATGTTTTGAGGGTTTTGCAAACGCAATAACCATGGGATCCAGGATTGCCGAATTCTCAAAGCGAAGAATGTAGCCAAGAAACCTGATCAACAAGCAAATACAGTTACAACATCTCCTGAAGTCGAAATGGACGAAAGTGCTTTTATGGTCAAAGACAAATACGCAAATTCGGATGATTCATGGTTTCTAGATTCTGGAGCTACTCAACATATGACCAATCATCGTGAGATTTTCCAATCCTATACGCCTTACAACACAAAGAAGTATGTTCATCTTGGTGACGATAGTACTCACACTATCGAAGGTGAAGGTACTGTAAGATTGAGATTCCAGCATGATCAATTCAAACTACTGTCAAAAGTCTTGTATGTTCCTAAACTCTCTACAAATATGTTATCAGTAAGTAGATATTAGATATAGGTAGATAATGTAATGCAAAAACGCCTACTTCCAATGCATGACTATGCCTATCAAAAATTGAACAAAGCAGTAGTGATGCATTGGAAGTAGGAGTTTCCACATTACATTATCTATCAATTTTTGACATGGTATCAGAGCTTTCAAAGTTAGTTGCTAGAGATTGAACGTGATCTCCATCACTACTGCTTTGTTCAATATTTGATAGGCGTAGTCATGTATTGGAAGTAGGAGTTTTCGCATTACATTATCTACCTATTTTCGACATGGTATTAGAGCATATCGCAACCTCACAAGCTACAAAGAAAGCAATTTGGTTGAGGAATTTACTTTTAGATATCGGTCTGAATCAATATGCCCCGACGATATTATTTTGTGATAATCAAAGTGCCATTGCTCCCTAGATTTCATTCTAGGAGTAAGCACATTGAACTGAAGTATCATTTCGTCAGAAGCAAAGTTCTCAATGAAGAGGTCAGATTGCAGTACTGTAGAATGCAAGATATGACAACAGATGTTTTTACTAAAGAATTAAGTTTGAAAACACACAGAAGAGTGTGTGTAAAACTAAGTTTGAAGGTCAAGGCATTCAAGGATTCAGATTAAGGGGAAGTGTTTCATTATTCTCCTTCTTACCAATCGACTAATCGGTTTTAATCTTCATCCATTGTTTATTCAGTTCTACAGATTTTCTAGTGATTTTATACAGTAGTTTGCAGAATTACAAGTGTTTTTACACAATCTACAGAAATACACGGAGTTTGAAACAATGTCACCTTTTTCGCTTGTTAGGAATCCCTTTAAAAAATGTAGTGTCTCCTTTTTCGCATTTTTCACCTGACAAAAATCTCGTGTAAAATCACAATGTTGTATTTTTTGCTTCTTCCAAAGAGTCTTAAATATTAAAAAAATGACTCTAGCAAAGTGTGGGGGAACCCTAAATGAGATCTAAGGGCACTGTCTCCTTTTTCGCATTTTTGAACAAAGTAGTAGTGATGCATTGGAAGTAGGAGTGTCCACATTACATTATCTACCTATTTTTGACATGGTATCAGAGCTACTATCATAGTATCAGTGCTAGATTACTATTTTGTTTATCTGAACCGCCATGACATCAGATTTGTGATTTCTATCAAGGCATAATACTATTTCAATATCAGAGCAAAAGCTCTAATACTTGATATCTTTTGTGATATCAAATTGATATCATACTCTTCATTTCCTTTCAACCTTTCAGTATCAGAGAATTGATTTCCTTACTACATCTTAGTGTCATCGATACAATCGACAGACTAAGTTTCAGATGGATTTTCAAAGTAAAGCTGGTCTTATTGCAGACAAGTTGAATGGATCCAATTATCATTTGTGGAAATTAAGATGAAGACCTTGCTAAACACCAATGACTTATGGGATGTTGTTACAAGTATAGAAGTAAAACCTAAAGACGGTGACTCAAAGTGGAAATCGAAGGACGGTAAAGCTTTTGCACTTAATATCCTCAATATATCAGATACACAACCAGGACATATAGCTGAATCTAAAATGTCAAGAGACATTTGGGACGGGCCTGAATTCACTATATGACATGAGGGACATAACTACTAAGTTACATCTACAAAGAAAATTCTTCACATTCAAGATGTCCGTTGGTGATTCACTTCAGAGTCACATTAACTAGTTTAAGAATCTCTTGCAACAGATGGCCACAGTCGGATCAGTCATAGATGATCAAGACGCAATCATGACATTGCTTTCAAGCTTGCCCTCTACATATGAGAACTAGGTGATGATCATATCGACACACACTCAGATTTAACTCTGACTAGAGTGATCACTATGTTGTTGTAAGAAGACAATAGAAGAAGTCAAGACACTGTCTACTTCCTCCTCTCATTCACTATATGTCAACAAAGGCTCTAAGTGACAGAAGCAGAAAGCTCCAAGAAGGCTGCAATGAATCAGAAGCTGACTCAAAGTCAAGTACAATCAACAAATCCACAGTCGAAGAAGAAGATGTTTTGCAAGTATTGCAAGCGCAATAACCATGAGATCAAGGACTGCCAAATTCTCCAAGCGAAGAATGCAGCCAAGCAACCTGATCAACAAGCAAACACAGTTTCATCTCCCCAGGTCTCTCAGAAAAAACACCATTTGAATTTTGGACAGGTACCAAACCTTCTTTATCAAACTTACGAGTTTTTGGATGTACTGCTTTTGCGTAGATTCCTCGTGATCTCAGGAAGAAGCTCGACTTCTAGAGTATCAAATGTGTTTTCATCAACTACACTACTTCACATCAAGCCTACAAGTTGTTCGATCCTATCGAGTTGAAGATATTCACTAGTCGAGATGTCATCTTCATCGAAGATCAGTTTCAAGACCTCAAAGGAAAAGGCAGTTCCCACGTAGTGGACATGTCAGATTCTTCTGACACATTGAACTTTCCAATGCTTCAGTCGACTATTCCCAGTGATAGTCCAAGCTCTTCTACTTTTGACGAATAACAAATTAACGACGGATTAGAAGATGATGATGTTGCAGTTCAGCAACTACAGTATGATCAAAATGATCAACTTTCTCTATTATCCAGAAGATCTTCAAGAGCTAGCACACCACCTATCAGGTATATCGACGAGTCTGTACTTTACCTTGTTCAGGAACCGACGTTCGTCCAAGAGGCACTCAGTCAGCCTGATTCAGATCTCTGGAAAGAAGCTATGGATAAAGAGTATTCATCTCTTATCAAGAACCAGACATGGACAATGGAAGCATCAACAGGAGATACCAGTCTTTTATCATTATCACTTTGTACGTGGATGGTACATTGCTTTTCAGCAACAATATCAATCTGATAAAAGAGGCCAAGACAATGCTATCTTCTGAATTCGACATGACCGATTTGAACGAAGCTCATTTCTGCCTTGGTACACAAATCTACAGAGGCTTACCAATCGACTAATCGGTTTTAATCTTCTTCCATTGTTTATCTGAGTTTTGCGGATTTTTTCGTAATTTTATATAGTCTGCAAAATTACAAGTGTTTTTACACAGTCTGCAGAAATACATGGAGTTTGAAATAGTGTCGTCTTTTTTGCCTGTCAAGAATCTCGTGGAAAAATGTAGTGTCTAATTTTTCACATTTTTCGCCTGATAGATATCTTGTGTAAAATCCTTCTAGATCAAGTCATAGGCAGGCATCAAAAGGTCTGTTAGATGTTGTTCATACAAATACATGTGGACCTATGTAGACTCCTCGACCAATTGTCACCGCTTGTCAACAACTTCTGAGAAGAACTGAATGAATGCCAATAGACTCCAATCAACCGGCAGTCGCAATCCACGACCTAATTACTTAGTATAAACCAGCTGTTCATACATCTCAAAACATTAGTGTGAATTGTGAAGGAGTTGAGTGTTATTACATGGTGCTTCCTGCGCTCTTATCAAGCAGATCATTCACAACCAAAAAGTATTGTAGTTAGCTCTCTATCAAGCTTTCAAGCTTGAATTCTCTTGAGCATTCTAGCTTAGTCTTTTAGAGATTTATTTAAGAGTTGCTATTGCGCTACTGCTTCTCAACAGAGTCGATTATTTTGGACTTATTCTCACTTACTCAGAGATAGCTTTAGAGTGTGCGATTTCTATTCGGTATTGTTTTGCGCTCATTAGCATCTGATTTTGTTTTTCTGAATCAATACTATTTTCTTATTGTGTTCAATTTGTGTCAGAATGCATGCATCTCTGTATTTCTTTTGTAACTGGTAAAAGTTGTCTGAGAATTCAATACTTTATGTTTGGCTACGTAATCACTTAGTATCTAGCGAAAGTTAGTTGCTAAAGATTGGACATGATTCCCATCACCACTGCTTTGTTCAATTTTTGATAGGTGTAGTCATGCATTGGAAGTAGAAAGTTTCCGCTATTCCATTACTCACCTATTTCCGACAATGCTTTGAAATCACTGATTGGCTTGTTGATCTATTTTTTCTTCTTCTTGTTGAACTTGAGGATTCGACAGTCTCATGATTCATCCTTTTGCAGTATTTGTAGAACATTTTTTTCTTGTTTTGAGCAGGTTGTTGATTCTGATTCAAACTTGATTTCTGTGACTTCTTCTAATTGGTGTCTAATTGTTTGACTATCTTCTTCTCCGTCTATTGCTTCTTAGAGCCTTTCTTGGTATATAGAGCTTGTGAGTCTTCGATGGAGGACACAGATGTACGAATCATGTGAATTTCCTCCTGTAGCAGCATGTTTATGACCTTGGACAAAAAAATCTCTAAATAAGTCAAAATGACCATCACCCAGTTTTCATATGAGGACAACAGACTAGACAATAGGGTCATGATAGCATCCAAATGTTCGATAACTGAACCTATGGTTGTATTCTGAGAGAAGAATTTTTTTCCTTAGATGTAGTTTCGAAGTGACGTCCCTCACTTCGTAGAGTGTGCTCAGAATGTACCAAGCTTCTTTTGAAGATTGGGCTTGTTTGATATGGCTAATTAGTGTTGAAAATATTAAGGATGATTAATGCAAAGGCCTTATCATCCATGAGCTTCCATTTAGGAGTGGCTTGCTCATCGACATTGGGAAATAGTTCGATACTAGCGACTATCACCCATAATTCTTTGGCCATTAGCACGGCTTTGATCTTGAATTTCCATAGATGATAATTTGATCCATCGAGCTTGTCTACCATCAAACCAAACTTCAATTGAGAATCCATTGGAAAATTTGAGACGAATGTCTATGCGGATAGTAGATTGTATGACTTCAAAACAATTTAATAAATGTATACTCTGTACTGAAACAAAAAATGTGCTGATACTATATGCTCTATCAGACCCCGACCGCTTGGATATCATAGCTCTGATACCATGTTGGGCAAATTCTGGGGTAAGTGATTTTTCTCGGTGCATGAATCTACGTCTATCGGATTCAAGTTATCTCCGATAAATTGACGATGGCTCCTTGATCCGAGTTTTGAAGTCGCAAGGATCGATACAATCAATTATGTAGACGCACGCAAATTGATTTAATTAATTTGTGAAAGTGAAAAGCAAGTTAGAACAAGAACATTACAATCGATATTATCAATCAATCATCAGAACAATTCAACCTACAACTTATTTTATCTACAAGCTATGACTCAAAATGATAATAGAAAGTAAGACAAACAGCATGACATGACACGACTCAGTATGCTGGAATAATTTGATTATGTCAAAAGTGTGTACATGTCTTAATGCATTCAGATGCGTGATCTTTTTGAAACAATACTCTGGAAATCAAAGTGAAAATCTGAATAATGTGCTCTATTATGTGTGTAGTGTCATGGGACAATTATCAATTTATCAATCTCGATTGATGGATTAACCAATTAATCTTTACACTGATGTGCTATCGAATATTTATAAATGGTAGCTGTACAATTAAAAAAATGCTTAATCGATACATTTATAATTTGGACTAATGCACTACATGTTATTGGTAGCAACTATTGGACATAATCTTATTATGTTGGAGATTCTATCCGATCGTCTAAGAAATATGTCAAATGGTCGAATAGCCAAGTCGATAGAAGGTTCAACAATTTGCCTTTCAATTGTAGGCTTCGACAATCGTCTTTGATAGTGACCTTCGATAGTTCGACTCGATAGTCTATTGTCGACACCTGTTAGAGATTTTCGTGTATTTCTGTAGACTGTTTGATAACTCGTGTATTTCTACAAACTATGCGACTATACAAATATTTACATACAATAAATGAATGGATTTAGATTAGCTGTAGGACTAGAGAGAGAGAGAATGGAAATCCAACATCATAGACGACACTACAGAACCAAATTGCCCAAGCAAGTAGAAGTTTGAGATCAATCCTCAAGAGCCTCACTCCCATGCAATGGTAAGTGAATAGTGAAGAGAGGAGGAAACTGGTACCCAACACCATAAAAAAGAGAATGTAGATGGGCAAGTCCCTGTAGGATTACATAGCCTCCAGGGGTCCGTGCATGATGTGATGCATGTCCATGGTTCCCCAGTTAAAATAGCAATGATTGACCTATACAGTGCTTTCTTATTTCAATGGCACCACGTGTGCTTAGTTCTAGAGTTATCGGGCCATCTTTCTTTTACGAGCCCTTTGAGTGCTTTTAAGCAACTTATCTTTGTACTTACTTTTCAGTTGAATATACAGTTTGTTGAGAGCAATTATGTTGTCTTGTCTTGGTGCACTTGACGTTGTGCTGTGGTGATTGATCCGGTTGGATGTTTAAACTTTGTTTCTTAACTTGGTATCAGAGTCCCTTGGTGGCTTGAATCACTGGACAAGAACAGAGCTACAAATTCAAGACAGTTTGTGGGCTAGGAAGCACAAAACTGAGTCTGTGGAGATTCATGGAATAGCTCAAAACTGTATGCAGTAGAAGGTTGCAAAAAAGTGGCTCAGAGAAAACCTGAGCACAGCTCAAGAAGTCTTTCTTCTTCCTCATGACTAGGGTTTGCAGCCATAAAACTGTGGATCTTTGGTTGTAGGAGATCATTTCTGGCACTGTAAGTGCATGATGGAGGGCGCCCTAGTGCTGGGAAGATAATTCCAGAAGGCCACTGACTGTCGTGGAGAGTTGGAGGAGTGCTTGAAGGGTTAGTTGTGGGTTCATAATCACCATAGCCGTGGAGAGATGCGATGGCAGAGACAGGCCGCAGACAGACCTCGCGCACCCTCACCCATTCTAGCATTTGGTGTAAACAGGTGCTTAGTGCTTTAAAGTGAAGCTCTGAATGCACGACCTCCTTGTAGATCGTTGGATCAAAGACAATGGTCAAGATGGAGTTCTCAAGAAGGAACGTGGACCACAGGATGGAGGATCACCAGTAGAAGGGCTTTGAAAGGGTCTTGAAGAATTGAAAGACAAAATAGGCCTTCTTTTCATTGAAAAATTTCAAACGAAAAAAATTGTTGGGTCCCAAGTTTTTGAAGGGTGAAGTTTCTTCACACTGAAGAAACAGTTCAAAAACCCAGATTGCCCTTATTTTCACCTCTTTTAGCCTATTTTGGCCAAACGAAAGGCTATAGCCTCCAAACGAAGGGCACCCTGACTCTACCTGCAAGTATAGTACACCAAAACAGAGTGATTTCCCCTTGAGAAAGTGTTCGGAACGTGCCAGAAGTGATTTCACAATTCCACTGGGCAAGTAGCTGGGAGTTGGTGACGAGAAGCATTTCGAAAAGCGACGCAGGTTTGGCTTTCAATTTGGTGAAAGAGTGGCGGGTGACCTGGTAAGCCAAAAATTGCAGGTCATTATTTGTGATTCTTGACATCACGATTGGCTTCGACATACGCTTTATAGCCTACAGGTGGAGTTTCAAGCAGTTTGGAGATGGCAAACATCAATGAGGCAATTTTGGGCGATACAAGCAAACTTGATGGGGCGTCTAGCTACAACATCTGGAAATTCAAAATGAAGAGCATTTTAATGGAGAAAGAGTTATGGGAGATTGTGGCAGGTATTGAAATCCGACCAAATACCACTCCAGGTGATATAAGGGCCTTTGATAAAAAGTTACAGAGAGCATTGTCCTTAATCAATCTTTCAGTGAAAGACCATGTAATCTCTCATATAAGTGATGCCACGACGGCTAGGGGAGCTTGGGAAGCTTCTAGAATGCACTTTCAAACTTGCAATCCAGCTCGGGCCATGTTTTTGAAGTCGAGATTGAACGCAGTAAGGATGGAAGAAAGTGAATCAGTGGGATCTTTCTTCACAAGGATAAAGGAGCTGAGAGATCAACTTGTGGCAATTGGAGAACCAATTAGGGATGTTGAATTGGTACATACCACAATGAGTGGTGTCTCGGAAGGGCTACAGATGTTTGTGAGCGGCATTGCTTCAAGGGAGAGATTGTCTACTTTTGAAGACTTCCACGGAATCATGTTGCAATAAGAGCAGCGTCACGAAGTGGTGAAGTCAAGGCAAATCCCACAAGAGGATCAAGCCTTGCTTGCTAAAGGCAAGCAGAAAGGATGTAAAAGGATTCCTAAGAAATCCAAGGATGATGATGACGAGGGAGAGTCGTCATCAAAAGAGAAAAAGAAGAAGAAAGACAAATGTTACTATTGCCACAAATCGAGTCATTGGGCACGCGAGTGCTAAAAGAAGAAAGCGGATATAAAAGCAGGAAAAGTGACTCAACAAGGCAACATTGCCGAAGATGATGGAGAAGATGACGAGACAAGTGTCTTCTCATCGGCATTGGCATCCCAAGTTGATGATGGTGCCAGATGGTTCATAGATTCAGGCGCCACAAGGCATATGACCGGGAAACGTGATTGGTTTGAGAAATTCTCACCAATCCATGATGGGGATAAGGTCACTCAAGCCAATGGAGAGGAATGCCAAATACAGGGTGTGGGCAATGTACATGTGCAGTTTCCTGATGGTAAAATCAAGAACATCCCTAATGTGCTTTATTTTCCTTGACTCAAAAAGAGTTTGCTTTCAACATCTTAAGGTTGAATTTGTCAAGGATGGATGCCTTATGAGAGATATGATCCACAACCATAAAGTGGTGGCGAAGGATTATAGAGATAGTAACTGTGGCCTTTATAAATTGGATGCTGCAAAACCAGGAGAATATGGTTTGGCTATCTCAACATCTCAATCTGAGTCGTGGCACAAAAGACTTGGTCATTTGAACTATGGGAGCTTGAGATTGATGGCGAGGCTGAAAATGGTAATAGGGTTACCGGCATTGCAGGATGATCATCGTGCAATATGTGAAGGATGCGTCATGAGAAAGCATACATGGAGACATTCAAGAAAGGTGGAGCTGCAAGAGCTAAGAAACCGCTAGAATTCATTCACAGCGACCTGGGCGGCCCAATGAAGACCATGTCGTTGGGGAAAGCATATTATTTTATGACTTTCATAGATGATTACTCTAGGAGGACATGGATTTATTTCTTGAAGAAGAAATCTGACGCTTTTGCTCGTTTCAAGGAGTTCAAGACTTTGGTAGAGAACCAACTGGATGCACACATCAAAGTGCTAAGATTTGATAGAGGGGGCGAATACAAATCTGATGATTTTGAGGACTTTTGCAAAGAACACGACATCAAAAGACAATTTACACAGTCACACACGCCACATAGTAATGGTGTAGTTGAAAGGAAAAGCAAGACTATTATGGAGAGTGCACTCTCCATAATGAAGCAAATGGGCTTGACCGATTCACTTTGGTCGGAAGCGTGCAGTGCGGCAACGTTCTTGCAAAACAGGAGCCCTATAGTTGCGGTTCCAAATGTGACTCCCGAAGAAGCTTTTACAGGAATAAAGCAAAAAATTGACAAGTTTCGTGTCATTGGATGTAAGGCCTATGTACATGTACCAAAGGAGGAGCGAAAGAAACTTGATGCCAAAGCAATCAAGTGTATCTTCGTCGGTTATGATGAAAGGTCGAAGACATACAAATGTTTTGATCCTGTAATGAACAAGATTCACATTAGCAAAGATGTGATCTTTGATGAAATGCATAGGTATGAAGATGATGACCATGCAAGTGGTGAAAGCATCAAAAGACTTCCCACAATTTTGGAGGAAGAAGATGAAGAAGATGCTCCACAAGATGATGCACGTGAAGAAGAGAGTCGAGAGGGCGAGTATGAAAGGACACCACCTATTCAAGAACCTAGGGGGAGGTACTTGCCAATAGGAACAATAAAGGAGAAACCGGTTGGCAGTAAGAGACATTACTTAGACACTCCTTGGGATACATACTCTTCACGTAGTGTATCACCTGAATCTAAGATACCAAAATGGTATGAAAAGGTCATGAAGGACGCAAAGCTAAATCAACCAAGATCTAGCACACAAGGAGAAGTGATAAGATCAACGCGAGAAAGGAAGTCCCCCGATCGTTATCATGTGAACTATGCTCTAATGAGTGACATTTTAAAGTGTCGAGAGCCATCAACCTTTGATAAGGCAAAAGATCACAAATAGTGGCAAAGGGCAAAACAAACTTTAGAAAGTAGCATATTATATAAACAATGATATTATTTTCCATAGGCTTAAAATATAGTTAGTTATATTTTAGATGCCTTCTTTTTTCTTGGGGATGATTGCCTTGGAATGGCGACAATTGGACGATCCTCGTCTTTCATCCCTCTCCTTCCTGACTCCTCCTCCTCATTCTTCGGCTTGCCATTCCATCCCTTGCTTTCTCAACTCTGCTGCTGCTCAGCTGCAGCAGCTCCATCTGCTTAGTTTGTATGATAACAGGCAGATGATGATCCTTGGTTGCTGGAAAGAATACTTGAATTGGATGCATGCAGTTTGTGAGATTTGTGGTTGTGAAGAGACTTGATCAGGAAGTATGCTGGTGAAGATGGGAAGTGCAAATGCGAGCCCTGGTTTTGTAAAAGCTCAGGCATTGTCTCACCCTGTTGTTCCTGGTACCGTTAAAGCTGAGCTATTCCACAGAGCGTGCTTGCGTGGATGCCCCCTATTACAGCTTTGTAAAGAGCTCGAAAGCTTTCCTTTGAGAGTGACCAGCAGCGATTCCTGCTGGAAGCGTCTGTTTTCTCAGCATAACAGGATCGCCTTGTTCTTGCGCAAACGGATTTTGCAGAATTTTTCAGATGAGGTTAGAACGTCAAGTATGCAGAACAGGGGAATTCAAGCGAGTTTGGGCAAGCAGGGCAGAGGCAGAGAACTGCGGGAAAAGAGTAATAGGCATCATCAGGATTTACTAGGCGTTGACACGGATTGGAAAGTAGTGAGCAGGGAGGGCAATGAAAAGTCCTGGCAGCAAGGAAATGAAAGCACAGATTCATCCGATCAAAGTTTTTCAAACAAAAAATTCCACCCAGATTTATCAAAATCAGGTCCTCATCATATCTTCACAGCCAATACACGTAAAAGAAGAGAGGATGCAAGAGAGACGAGTATTCCACATTATGTTATCAGGGAGCTCTTAAAGATTGCTAAACTAGGGCTGTCCGAAGACCTAAAGGAAGGTGATGCTGGACATAAAGTCTTGCTCCTACAGGTAGGTTCTTTCTCATTCACAAAACCAGGCATAAACATTGAAACTACCAAAAGAAAATCATGCTCAACGTATCTAGGTTGCTGCTGCCTGTAAAATCACGTGGTCGGACGTCCATAAAGCTAATGCACAAATTGAAAATCAGTAATCACAATCTCATTTAGAAACAGAAGCTGCAATGTCTGCACAAATCCCTTTTTTTACTCTATACTAACGAAATGCTTAAGTGTCAAAGAATAGCAGAGCTTTTCAAGTGGCAAGGCTAGTAAGAAATGGGCTGCCCTCTTTTCGTGGAATTGGGTCAGGAAATGTTTTGTCTGTTTTAATAGATCAATTTCCGACTCTTGAAAGGATTTTTTGTTATGTCCCCGCCCAGTGCATGATGGGACCTAAGATGACGACCACGCCACATGAGGTGGAAAGCTGTTGTGGTTTATTTACAATCTTAGTGTCATGTGTTAGTGCGTGCAACTGCTGTGTTGCAGGTCTATAGCCTAGGCATGGACTGTGCTCGGTGTGGGACTTACCCGTACTATGTTACGAGGACCTCAATGTCATTCATTTTGTCTACCTAAGAGTTGGTGGATGATACGAGTATGTTCATGGGCACTTTTCTCTAGTACGATTCTCTAGTGTCATGATGGTGCTAGTGAGATTTGATGGTGGGTGCTCGTGGTGTGGGACATCGGTATTTGAGGGGCTAGCTTAGACCTTCCCCACCACCTCTGTTGATGGTCGTAGTCTGAGGAGGTGTGGATCTCCCCCCTCCTATTTTTTATTGGTTGCAATGGCAACATACTGCTCCATACAATCGAGCAGGAGTTGAAAGCTAAGAATCAATCACGAAAGGTGTTGCTCCACCACCCGATGTTTAGCTTGGTATTTCTTGTGTATGACAAGAATTGTCATCCCACCGTGGCTTGGGCATGGTTGAACCAATGTACGTCTCATTATTTCATGCAGGATTCTCCTCATGATACTAGGATTGCCACCACAATCATGTTCTTGGTTCTTACACAGTAAGGTATATACATGGTGGTTGGATTTCAAAGATAAGTGTGTTTTTGCAAAACGTACCGCTTTGCTAGTTGCATAGACTCAACATTAGTCAAGCTACATTTTCTTGTAGGGTTTCCCAAAGATTAGTGAATTTAGCATGAGTTTTGAAGAAAACAGCCATAGTCCCTAGAGGACAAAATTCGCTATGTGAAATTTTTTGACGACTCCCATCCCATAGCAGGTATTCATTAGGCACCTTTTAGAAGAAGGGCAAGGTAAATCTTTTTGATATTGGTTCCCCACTAGAAAAGAAGTGTTCGAAAATGGATTGGGCCAAATGCCAAGAGCGATGTAAGGTTTCCCGGATTGCAAATTTTTTTGTCTATGGGTATCATGTGAAAGGATATCCAAAAAGCAATTATTATGCAGTTCTGTTGCTTGGTTTCAGATAGCTGAATTCATAAAAAAATTGGACATCACAGATCTGCAAATATTTGCTTTTGCATTCACAGATCTGCATTCACAGGCTACATTCATCAGAAATCTGGACATCAGCAGATCTGCAAACCATTGGCGTAACAAAGACAATATCAGATATTTATTTCAAAATCTGATATTCATTTCAATAGCAAAAGCAGCGGATCTGGGCATCAAAAAAAAACCTGCAAATTTTTTTGCGATCCAGGACCACGTTTCTAGTCCCGGATCGCTGGCAATCTGGATCGTTTTTGCAGCAGATCGCGATCTGCTGCAACTCTGAATTGTGAAGATAGCAACGATCTTTTGTTATGGAAAATACGGAGTTTTACATTCTAAGCTATTTCTGACCATGGTACGATAGAGTTTTTGTACGTAGTAGTGGTGATGCAAAACCATGAAGCTGAAATGCTGGTAGCTCAGAGAATGCCTGCATCGCCCATCTACCAAAACATTTCTTCTGGCAGGCATACGCTACTTTTCCTTTAAGCTTTTACCTTATTGATTGCCTTATTATTAGCTTGATTGTCTCCAGAAAGGAAAGCTCATCTTAGGGCAAAGAGAGATGGTAGTTGATATGTTTGCATCAGCATGCCCTTTGCAGTTGGCTACTAAGTTTGAATCTTTTTGATAAGTTGTATTTCATATAGTTGTTCTAATTGTGGATTGGGTAAAATGTTGAAAGTGGTAAAGGCCAAATCTAACTTTGATTTGACTTGATTCCTCTATACAGAGAGCCATGCTGTTGCTTGGATATCTTCCTGATGTGGCATCTCTTACAGGGTATGTGGCCCCATTTGTACTGTTAGTTGGTTGTAACCTATTTTATTCATTTGCTAATTGTTATAATTAACATGGATTCCCTCTTTTGGAACCGGACTAGAAAGAAAAGGCCATCAAATGACCATTAAACCCTCCATGCTATTGAACCAGCTTGAAAGAACAACAGTCACTTGCTACTAGTGCTAGGATTTAGATTCCGGAAAATGAGACTACAAGACTCAAGTGATCTGTATTACTGTGTAGTAATGTGTAAGATGTGTTAAAAGCTTTAAAACTTAGCGGTGAACAAGATTTACTCTGATACGAGGTTCTTGCTTAAATGGTTGCTACAGGCTTTCTCTACAATGAAATAAAACAAAAGAAATACAATGAGGACGTTCAAGAAAAACAATGACATCAGCTAAAACTCCGGTTTCAAGATTGCATGAACTTGTCTGCAATTCGTTTTTCACTTATTTCTCTTAAAGTTTAGTCTGTTGTTTGACTGACAAGTACCTCTTGCAGCTAGGATACACCCATGACACTTCATCTTCTAATTACATATGAGGACCCACGTTGCGTAGCCTTGATGATATGAGAGATGATGGCCAGACTTTTACACACCTGTTTATTATGCCTGACCATCCACATAACTTGGTAGAAGTCACAACATCCTTCAATATTTATATGGCTGTTGTGGTGGATACCGGTGTGCATCAACTTTTTCATGAGACGGAGTGTCTACAACAATACTTGGGGCTGGTTTCCTTTTTGTGTTCTTGCTCTACCCGTATAGCTTGAGCAAGTTCACGAC
This sequence comes from Diphasiastrum complanatum, assembly GCA_029204225.1. Classification (NCBI taxonomy): domain Eukaryota; kingdom Viridiplantae; phylum Streptophyta; class Lycopodiopsida; order Lycopodiales; family Lycopodiaceae; genus Diphasiastrum; species Diphasiastrum complanatum. The sequence goes on from CM055108.1 coordinate 21,864,880, forward strand.
ATCATTCAACTGTCTTTCATGTGAGATCACCTTTTCTACTATGTGGCCATTATACACTCTCCTGCAACATGTGACACCTAGCCTGTGTATACAAGTTTCTTTTTACATGCTATGGTTTCTTTTATCGATCGCATTGAGGGTAATGTTCTTGTTAGTAGGGAAAACATTTGGAGTCACATTACATTTAAGGCTTAACCTTTTGATTCATAGGATAAAAAACGATTTGATTCGCAGGACATATGTCATTTTTATTAACAAGCTATTTAGGGCCTTTTGGAAGGGCACTAAGTTGGAGGGAGTTTTTGCTCTTCTTTTGCAATTCATTTTCAAATTAGAGATGTAGCCCTAATCTTAGTAGAGTATAAATAGGGTAGAGACTTTCACTTGATGGCTTATAATTTGGTTACTCTTGAGTTCTTTTGTAGGAAACTCATTACCTTCCTAGTTGGGGATCAATTATTGACTACATTTTATGTGCATTCAGTATTCTTAGTCAGATTTGGTCATCTTCTATTTTTGTTGTTGTGTTCTTGTTGTTTGTGACTCCCCCTTCTTGTATTCTTCATTGCTCCATCAGACCTTGCCACTTGGTGCATGTAGATTTTTCTTCTATTTTTGTTTTGCTTGTTTTGCTTGTTTTGCTTTGCTAGCCGAAGCGTTTGGTGCTCAGCTGCGTGTGCGCCTATACTTGGCAGAAATGCGCGACACTCTACATTGAATTTGCAGGACCTAGATACTCGACTACAGATCACAATCAATCAATCAGACACATAACTCAACAATCGGGGTTGGAAGATCAGAGAGTGCATTTGCATTTGTATTTTGTTTGCAGAGTGAGTCGGTAGCGTCTCGCTCATTGGCGGCCTGACGCTCCTCTTACAATTGTATTTTCTGCTATATTGTTGAGCTCTCTCTATCTTTGTCTCTCTATATCTTCGTCTGTATGTCTCTCTATATTGTTTTTGGATTCTATCCTATACTCATGTCTCACGTTTGTTGTGAGATTACAAGAGGATTAACAAATCATTACAAGAGAGTTTTCGCTAAATCTCTAGTTAACTGCCTCTCTAGTAACGTTGCTTTTTGGTGGTTGAGCATGACAGCTTGATGGCTTCACACCTGTCATCAGGAGACCGATGGTTCGGCGAGCTATCTCAGAGTTGGAAGATCAGAGAGTGCATTTGCATTTGCATTTTGTTTGCAGAGTCGTCGGCAGTGTCTCGCTCGTTGGCGGCCTGACGCTCCTCTTACAATTGTATTTTTTGCTATATTGCGGATCTCTCTATATCTCCGTCTGTATGTCTTTATCTTGTTTTTGGATTCTATCCTATACTTATGTCGCACGTTGTGAGATTACAAGAAGGATTAACCAATCATTACAAGAGAGTGTTCGCTAAATCTCTAGTTAACTGCCTCTCTAGTAATGTTGCTTTTTGGTGGTTGAGCGTGACAGCTTGATGGCTTCACGCCCATCGTCAAGAGGCCGACGGTTCGGCTTGATGAGCTATGGTTCTGATAGTTCGGCCATGCCCGATAATCTTATTCGGCACTTCACCTTTTTGGTAGGGGGTCCGACTATTCGGTGACTTGGGGAATGACAAGGAATGGTTGCCGAGTTCACCATTTCCAACAGTGCAGACCCACCAGGGTTGTGTCTTCCTGCTTCCTACACGTAGGCCTTCTACTTTGTCATCATTTCTTTTGGATTGGTCAACACCTGTTATCTCTTATGCCTTGTGGCTTTTGTCTCCCGTCCTACTGTTCTAGTTCCCTCAAAATTAGGTAGTGTAATTCAGAATATAAATTTGCTGTATAATGTTTACTTGTGAGTTTAGTTGATTTTTCGAGTGAAGCGTGATGAAGTCTATTCAGAATGTTGACATGCTTAATGCAATGCATCTATGGTTTCCTCTATGTTGCATTAAGTCAAATAAGAGCATTTACATGATGAAGCTCTCAACGACTCTCTATGTAAATCCCCGAATTCCAATGTCTTAGGGCTACAATCACATTTGATAGAATTGTTTTTGAAAAAATCTCACAGTCCTCGTGGATTTTGTTGAAAGCATGAGGGCTCGAGAATGTACTTTTGTCTGTAGTAGTCTTGGTTTCTAGTTGTAGGAGATCGATAGCATGCTTGCTGCAATCTTGATGCAGTGATGCTAGAATTTCAATAATTCTTTCATCATTTTTGGTTAGCATTTGCTTCCTGCAGTGGATGTTCTTATTAGCATGCTTCTGCTGTTTATCTCTGGTTTGACCTCACCATGCTCTTCAATCTCTGACCTTGATTGAAGTAAAGGAAGATTATGCACCAATGAAGAATAAGCTCGAATATTGTATTGACCTTCAGTACAAGAAGCAAAGAGTCTTTCTTCCACGAGAATATTCACCTTAACTAGCATGCATTAGGCATAGAGAGAACCATTTGAAGCAGTTAAACATAGTGTTACTTTGGAGTCAAACAAGGGCCTAGAAAAATATCAAATTAGGCCCAACATTAGTATAATGGCAAACCCTGTACTGCTAATTGATTCTTTGTTTGCAAAAACTAGTCTGTCTTCCAATTGATAGGCTATTTGATGAATACGTCCATACTAGAATGACAACTAAATGTGTGCAATATATATTTCTTTGTTCTAAGCAGCATACAAGAATGATTGCACTTGCCTAGAACATCAAAAGGCTGGAGCTGAATCCCAACATGCTCTTACTCATCATGTGTTTTGTCACAGATATTTTGGGTTGGAAACGAGGACTGCAGTGGAAGAATTCCAAAAGGCCTACCAAGTTTCTAGTACCGGCTTGTGGGACTCCTTGTCACGGCAGGCTTTACTGAAATATTTAGCATGTTTTAAGGTCTGTTGGCACAAGAAAACCATGGCCCCTCAGTCTGTTTGGTGTTTAATGGAAAAATTTGTTATCCAGCTCTTATCAGTTTCCAAAAAACAAAAAATTCATCAGTTCAGTTTGTGATTCCTACCTTTTTCTTCAGATCATGTTAACTTTTAACTTCTAATAGAGTCTTTTATCTCTCAACACAGAGAAGTATTTTTTCGAAATTTTTTTTGGCCAAGTTCAGAACGGAACGCGTTCCGTTCCAGAACGGGCAACTAAGGTTGGAATATTTTCCCAATCCCTGTGAACAATAAAACAGGAATCTTATGAGAAAGCGAGAAAATTTTGTGGTCTTACGGAATCTTGCAAGCTTTGACTGTTTCCCTTAATAAAAGGAAATACGTATCAATCCTTTGTAGGTTATCAGTCATTGATTTTGCAATCGTGATTTAAGGTTTCATCTGATATCTACTCTTTTCCAAAATTACAAAGATGTGCAGATATTCTCTTAGAGTGATAAAATTGCATAAAAGAGAAGGTAAGTATTAGGCAGCATTAAGTTCGATGTCTTCTTGATGGGTTGGTTACTTCCAAGGCCGAGTAAACTGTCTGACAAATAAATGATCCTAGAGGTTATTGCTCCAAAGCTGGTATGACATGTAAGCATGGGAATGAGGGAACGGGAATGGGAACAAGAATGAGGAATTAAAACAGCCCCAAGAAAGTAGAACCGGTCGACTTTGTTCCCTTTGAAAATGAAGTTATCAAGGAGAGACCTGGGAATGGGAATGGGAATGCCACTTTATCGTAGTGACATTCAATAAAAATATGGATATACATGCACCTTTCTAGAAACTTGGAATTCATAGAAATTTGTATATTGAAATTACACAACAAAGTAGAGGATGAGTAGGTCACTGCTATATAAACAAAAAATATGCAAACTACCTCTAGATATAGTAGTAGCAAGGGCTCGTGCAAGTAAGGGAGTATGATAGAAAACGTCAATAGGCACTGAAGTGGCCTCCTCAATAGGATGATACTATCCCATTGTGTACCAAAAGCACAATTGTTGTTTGTGACAACTATAATGAAGTCAAAATTGTAATATAGTAGTCTGTAAAAAAGGAAACAACTATGAATCATTAGGAAAAATAACATCTGAGATAGTCAACAAATGAGTTTTGAGCTTCTTAGTAGAAGCCTGACCCTATACAAAACGATGCCTAGAAAAATTGAATCAAAGATAAAAGCATAATCACCCTCAGAAAATCTATCATTGATCATTAATAGGCAAGCAAGAGTCGTGGCCATGCTGGGTATGAGGGAGGCCAAGGATGAAGTCCATGGAGATACCAGTCCATTGTCGGGAAGGCGTAGGAGTTATGAACGTAGCCACGACTGATCTAGATTTAGTCTATGAAAGCATCACAGAAGCAAGACTTAACCCTAGAAAGTAGGAGAGAGAAAGCTTAAAGAGACTAAAGAAGGAGATCATATCATAAGCCAAATAACAAATGACACAGAATCCCTACTTATAGCCAAGAGGAAGCCCTAAAAGGAAGCTTCCAGTGGCTAGGGCCAAACTGAGAGGGAAAATAGTGCGCCCTCTAAGAAGGCCCCCACTCTCAGTAATACGACCAAATAACCAATATAGTGAATCATAGGGCCCAAGGCCAATAATATGGTCTAAATGTCAATAATAGGGCCCAAGGCCAACCATATAGTCTAAATGTCAAATAATGAATAAAAAAGGGCCCAAAGCCTGCTTATGCATAAAGTAAAGTAAATGTAAATGGACATGGCGAATGTAATGAGCCGAGTCCATAACTCTCCCCGACACAAAAATAAGACCCAACTGCCATAAAGGACTGGATCAAGTAACAGCAAGCCCTGGAGGATCAACTGGAACAGCATCTGGTGTAGTAACAACTGGAGCAACAGCTGATGTAGAGGAATCAACAAGTGCGGCAAGAGCACGAGCCTGATCCGCAAGTGACGGTGTATGATAAAAGACATCAATAGGCTCCCATGTGGCCTCCTCAACAGGACGACCATCCCACTGGACTAGGAATTGAATCTACCGGCGGCATCGACTATGATGCAAACGCACCTGAAGGATAGCAGTAGGTAATAAAGGAAAGAGATCCGGTGCAGTAGGAAACTCAGCATCACGAGGAGCATCATCCTCAATAGCAGCACGTAATAAACTGACATGGAATATATCACAGGCACGTGTGGAAGCAGGAAGCTGAAGACGATATGTAACTGGACTAAGAACCTCCAATATACAATAAGGCCCATAATAACGTGGTGCAAGCTTCTCAGTAGAAGCATGGCCCTGAATAAAATGATGACGTGCAAATCGTAGGCGTAGATATACCATATCACCAACATGAAACTCAACATGACGTCGATGACGATCAACTGAAGCCTGATAACGCTGCTGGACCTGCTGCAAATGGGAACTGGCCTGGAGAATAAGCTCGCGAGCACCTGATAGAAATGAAGACAATGTCATAGGTGTATCCTCGGGAGGAAGAGGAATACCAGGTAAAAGAGGTGCATAACCATGAGATAATAAAAATGGTGCAACGCCGGTGCTAGTACTAACAGAGCTGTTATAGCTATACTCTGCCAAACATAAGTGCTGATCCCAATCCTTCCCTGAAGGAGTAACAAAATGGCGCAAATAATCCTCAAGGATCCTGTTAAGGACCTCAGACTGCCCATCAGAAGTAGAATGATAAGCAGACCCCATAAAAAACTGTACATCCAATATATGCATAAGCTCTGTCCAGAACAATGATGTAAACTTACTATCCCGATCAGAAAGGATAGTACGAGGAAACCCATGTAGGCGAAATATCTCTGAAAGGAACAAGCGTGCACACTGCTCTGCTGTGATAGTACTGCGGACGGGTATGAAATGTGCCTGTTTCGAGAACCTGTCAACTACCACCATACATGAATCGTGACCACGACGGGTGCGGGGAAGGCCAATGATGAAGTCCATAGAAATATCAGCCCACTGGCGGTGAGGAATAGGCCAACTCTGAAGCAAACCAGCGGACTTAGCACGGGAGTACTTATTACGTAAGCAGAAAGGACAGGTACGAATAAGTACAACAAGCTCTTTCCTAAGGGATGGCCAATAGAAATGATCCTTAAGACGAGCATAAGACTTCTGAAAACCAAAATGATCCCCAACTGGGGACGAATGAGCATCTGACAACAACTGAGAATGGATACCCAAAGAACTTGAATACAAAGAGAACCATAATGATAAAGACGGTGGTCAACAATGGAATAAGCCTGATGAGGTGAAGACGACATAGGTGGAGCAGAACTATAAACATCACGAAAATCAGAACATGTAAGATAAGCAGATGGAAGATCATCAAACCAGGAAGGGATCGTGGCAACAAGGGTATTCAATAAAGCAGGAAGACAATGCGTCAGCAGCAGTGTTAGCACAACCAGGACGATACAAAATAGAAAAATCAAAAGATTGTAAAAACTGCAACCAACGAAACTGACGATCACTAAGATCACGCTGGGAGAAGAGATAACGTAAGGACCGATGATCAGTAACGATATCAAAAGGAACACGGTACAGGTAATGGCGCCACTTCTTAAGAGCATAGATAATGGCAAGAAGCTCTTTCTCATGGACAGAATAACGTTGCTCATAAGAGCGTAAACGACGCGACTCATAAGCAATAATACACTGAGACTGACGAAGCAAGGCACCCAAACCAACATTACTTGCATCGGTCTCAACAATAAATTTCTGATCAAACTGTGGTAAACACAGGACAGAGACCTCCACAACAGCACGACGAAGAGTGTCAAAGGCGAACTGACAATCAGAAGTCCAAACAAAAGCACTAGACTTCTTCAAAAGGGCATGAAGAGGGGCAGCCACAGTGGCAAAGTGAGGAACAGGACGACGAAGGTGAGTAGCGAGACCAAGAAACATACGAACATGGTGGACATCTGTGGGAACAGGCCAATCAGCGATTGCCCGAACCTTATGAGGGTCCAAACGAATACGAACAAGCAATTGAAAAACAGATGAAAGATGTAACACATGCTCATCAAGAGTCTTACTAAAAACAAGAATATCATCAAAATAAACTAAAACACAACGACCAAGGAGAGGATGCATGATGTTATTCATCACATTCTAGAACGTAGGTGGACCATTAGTAACACCAAAAGGAAGAACACGAAACTCATACAAACCAAGATGGGTACGAAACGCAGTCTTGTGTTCGTCCGAAGGATGCATCCTAATCTGGTGATAGCCGGAACGTAAGTCTATCTTAGAGAAAAGATGAGAGGTGCCTAACTGGTCAAAGAGATCATCCATGTGAGGAATAGGATACTGGTTACGGATGGTCAACTTATTGAGGGCACGATAATCAATGCAGAGGCGTTTGGAACCATCTTTCTTACTGACAAGGAGAACAGGGGCACCAAAAGGACTCTGACTAGGAACAATAAGGCCCTAATATAGTAAAGCAGTAATCTGAAGCTCAACCTCATCACGCTCTGACTTAGACATACGATAAGGAGGCCGGGAGGGAGGAGCAGAACCAGGACGCAAATCAATATGGTGGTTCACATCACGTAATGGTGGTAGCGTCGTAGGTTCTGAAAAGACAAATGCATAGTGATGTAATAAGTCAGAGATCACCTGAGGAACAGCTGCTGGAGGAGAGGTAGTCACTGGAGAATCTGCTGCAGCACGCTGAACACATAATAAAGCTGCACAATGAGCCTTAGGTAGGCTGCGGATAAACTGCTTCCTGCTGATCAGCTGGAAATCTGCCTGAGAATCAATACCAGCAAGTGAGTGGGTCACTGCATCATGAACAAATGTCAATGTCTGCTGAGCCAGGTCCAAAGTAACCGCTCCCAATGAAGCAAAGCAATCAGCACCAAGGATAAGGTCATAGCGCTCCAGAGGAATGATATAAAGATCTGCCTGTCCAGAAAAATCACCAATGTTGTAGGATAATCCCTGAAACATCTGAGAACTAGGAAATGAGTGAGAATTGGCAACCTCGACTGTGAGAGGCTGTGGAGCAGGAATAGGTGAAGCGCGTATCCGGCTGAGAACATAACTGCTGATAAAGGAATGAGTGCTGCCGGTATCAACTAAAGCAATATACTCACGACCAGTAATGCGCACACGTAGCCGAATGGAGCGAGGACCGGGGCACCCTGTCCAGGTAGCATAAGCAAGCTGAGCATGGCAAGTAGCAGGAAGTAAATCAGTAGAAGGCTCAGGAGATAGATCAGGCTCATCAGATATATGAATGTAGATATCGGACTCATCTGGGGTAGTGCCCTCATGGTAGAAAACAGCAGTAGAAGTAGGCAGGGGCTGGCGGCAATCACGGGCAATGTCGTCAGGACTCTTACAATGAAAGCAAAGACGCTTCTGCTGAATGTCAGCGAACTCTGCAGACGTGTAACGTCGAACAAAAGCAGGACGAGGAGGCGGAGGGCGAGGAGCGGGAGAAGTAAGAGAAGAGGTCGGGACGACAGTGGATGGGGCAGATGGGGCCGAAGATGGTAGATGTGAAAGAGATGGACGGGGTCGGGAAAAGCGAAAGGGAGCAGGATCAGGGTACTTATGTTGTAAAGTACTAGCAAGGGACATGGCCTCAACAAGTGTGGGTGGACAGAAAGAAGAGACATCGTATCGTAGAGCACCACGAAGTCCAGCAATGTAGCGAGAAATAAGCTCGATGGGCTGAAGATCTGTAAAGAGGTAGGAAAGGTCCATAAATTGATTTGTATAGGAAGAAAGATCACCAGTCTGAGTAAGACTACAGAATATATCACGCTGGCGGCTCAGCCATTGAGGGTCAATCATAGCATGACGAAGATCACGACGAAAGGTAGGCCATAACTGGAGACCGTCCCGATCAGGGTCAAGTTGGTAGACCCGCCACCAAGTGGCAGCACATCCATCTAAATGTAAGGCGGCTAACTGGATCTTCTGAGGATCAGTCTTAGGGTAAATCTGAAAATAAGTATCAAGCTTTGCAAACCAATTCTCTAACAAGTTCCCGTCAGAGGAACCAGAATAGGTGGCAAGCTGTACCCGATCACGAAAATCTCGAGCAAAATGTGGCTCAGGAGCTAGATGTCGTGGAAAATGTGACTCAGGAGCTGTAGGACGTGGAAAACCGGGTGGTGGGTTAGGTGGAAAATGAGGCCCACCGCCAAAGGAAGTAGACGAGGATGGAAGTCTAAATGGAGACCCAAATGATGAATGAACAGGGGCTTTGCCAGGTCCATGTGGCTGTAAGGAATCAATCTGTGACTGCATAGTGGCAAAGCCGGTCTGTAGAGTGGTAAAACTGGTCATCATTTGGTCGAAACGACTACTGAGGAGAGTAAGAGAGTCACGCATATTAGCAAACTGTTCATCTAAAGGTCCGGAATGACTCGCAGGTGTAGTGGGTGAGCTAGCCATGAGGAAGAAAAAGTAAGCGAGAAAAGAAATGTGCTAAACAATTGGACGAACTGAAGGAGAGGACATAAGTCGTCACAACAGGCACGCCAATGAAAAGACACAATAGAACTCGCGATGTAAGATGAACGGAAAGGACAACTAAGTAAGAAATACCTCGTAACCGCAATTGGAAGTGAGCTGAAAAATAGCGGCAATATGTCGAGGTACCGGGCAGCCTCCACAAAAGATGCTAAGGGCCCGACAACGTGGAGTAAACGGTGGGTAAAAGTATGGGAAACAATAATGGACTATGGGGCTGGAAAGGGAGCAGCCAAGGAAAGGAAGTGATAACAAAAAGGAGGTATGGGCAGGGAGGAAACAAGGCTGAAAAATCAGAGATCGCCCTTCAAGGGTAAAAAAAAAGTTTGCGATAAAGACGGGGGGCAATCCCGATGCGCGATGAAGTTGGGTGGGAGTGGCTTTCTAAGCATCTAGGCGTGTTTGTATTGTCCGGGGTAGGGTTGCGAACACAGACAGCAGTGTAGGAGGGTGAGCTGAAATTGAGGCGGATGTAGGGCGCCAGCTATGGTGGAGTGTGGGCGTCCAAGAGAGGTAGTAAACGGCAAAAAAAAATTGGATCAAAAAGATGGGTTGGTAGGGCGCTAGGAGTGGCTGATGGAAGGTGGCGAATAGGGGCAGCAAAAAGCGGAAATTTTCAGCAAAGGAAGGAGCAGTAGGGCGCTGGTCAGCAAGCATGAGGGCGCCCAATAGGGCAGCAAACAGGAGGCAGTAGGGCGCCCAAAATAGGGGAGGAAAAAGGCTGAAAATGCAGCAGTAGGCAGCCAGCAAGAGGGTGCTAGAAATGGGCAGCAAGTGGGCGTCTGTCCTCCTCCGATCCGTTGTGAAAATTTGCAAGACAAGTGTGGAGAAATGCTGAAGATCCGGCTGAAAAATGGTGAAGATCCAAGCTGAAGATGGGCGCCCTCCTGTGAGGGAAAAATCTGCTCAATGGAGATGCTCAGGAAAGTGCTCTGATACCAAGTTATGAACGTAGCCACAGCTGATCTAGATTTAGTCTATGAAAGCATCACATAAGCAAGACTTAACCCTAGAAAACAGGAGAGAGAAAGCTTAAAGAGACTAAAGAAGAAGATCATATCATAAGCCAAGTAACAAATGACACAGAATCCCTACTTATAGCCAAGAGGAAGCCCTAAAAGGAAGCTTCCAGTGGCTAGGGCCAAACTGAGAGGGAAAATAGTGTGCCCTCTAAGAAGGCCCCCACTCTAGTAATATGACCAAATAACCAATATAGTGAATCATAGGGCCCAAGGCCAATAATATGGTCTAAATGTCAATAATAGGGCCCAAGGCCAACCATATAGTCTAAATGTCAAATAATGAATAAAAAAGGGCCCAAAGCCTGCTTATGCATAAAGTAAAGTAAATGTAAATGGACATGGCGAATGTAATGAGCCGAGTCCATAACTGTAGGCCAACTCTATAAAAGACCACCGAGTTTTCCGTGGGAATATATGTTATGAGCACAAAGGTACAATTGTAGATAAGCAGAGCAAGCTTAGACTTCATAGATGGCCAAGGAATATTGCTCTTTCAGGTGCGCTTGAAAACCAAAATGGCCCCTAACTGGAGAAAGGTGTGCATTAGAAAGAATTTTAGGGCATATATCTGGGGAGCTGGGAATGCAAAGGGAACCTCAATGGAAAAGATGGTGATTGACAACAAAACAAACGTGATGATGTTACGAAGGTGTTGGAGCAGTGTCATGGATCTCACAAAAATGGCTATGTTAAAGGCAAGTTGGCATTTAGGACTCAATTGTTAGCAAATCTGGAGATAAGTGGGCATGGTTCCCATAGCTGCACCACTAAAAGTTGTTGGATTGTTTTTCATTATCGATTAGCTAAATACAGGAAATTGTCCAATTTTAGCTGATAGATATGTCTATATGTTTAGCTTTCTTGAAAGGTTATTGTGACCCTCAATTAGACTGAATTCAAATACAAATCAATAAGGCCATTCACGACTTCAAGACAACTTCAGAATAACCAATGATAGCATGTAATAGCTCTAAATAAATAGAATTTAATGCACAAAATCGTTTTTTATCAGAGCAAAATTGCAAGCTGATTCGAATAGGCCAATTTGTCCCGATTCGAACCAGCTAGCTAGGTTCAATGGAGACACATGAGTCCTAAAAAGAGAGTTGACTAGTCAAACATGACATGTGTCATATGCTCATTTATGAATGAAGCCACAATTGATCTAGAGCTAAGCTATGAAAGCATCACATAAGCAAGACTTAACCCTAGCTAAGCTATGAAAGCATCACATAAGCAAGACTTAACCCTAGAAAGCAGGAAAGAGAGAGATTAAGGAGACTAAAGAGAGATCAATATCATCAGCTGAGTAACAAATGACACAGATTCCCTACTTATAGCATAGAGGAAGCCCTAAAAGGAAGCTTCTAGTGGTTAGTGCCCAACTGGGAGAGATAATAGTGCGCCCTCCAAAAAGGCCCCCCACTCTTTAGTATTATGTCCAAATGTCCAAATAATGAATAATAAGGTCCAAGGCCAACCATATAGTTAAGTGTCAATAATGAATAAAAAAGGGCCCAAGGCCTGCTTATGCATGAAGTAAAGTAAATGTAAAAGGACGTGGCGAATGTAATGACCCGATTCCATAACTCTCCCCGACACAACAAAAAGACCCAACTGCCAAAAAGAAACTGGATCAATCAGCAACAAGCCCTGGTGCATCAACAACTAGAGCAACATCTGATGTAGAGGAATCAACAAGTGCAGGAAGAGCACGATCCTGATTCGCAAGTGATGGTGTATGATAAAAGACATGAATAGGCTCCCATGTGGCCTCCTCAACAGGACGACCATCCCACTGGACCAAAAACTGAATTTGCCGGCAGCATCAACTATGGTGAAGGCGAACTTGGTGAATGGCAGCTGGTAAGAAAGGCTCAGGATCAACATCGTGGCGACGAAGGGAACGTCTCGGCCGCGTCATCTGAAACCAAGCAATATAACAACCAAGAATGCCAAGGAACCAGAAGAAGCTCAAGCAGCAACCATGAATGCCAAGGTATCTGTAATGCCCAAGATAGTAGAGGATCAGCCCAAAAGATAGGGACATCATACCAAGGTATCCAAAAAGCCCGAGAAGGTAGAATTGCATCAACAACAGGAAGCCAATAAGGAAACTGGAAAAGAGATGGACACTCATCGCGAATAGCCACATCATACACGTAACCATCAACCATATGTGCAAACTCAGTGATATAGGTGCCCCAAGAAAAGATAGCAGCATCGGAAGACCAGCACCGAGGAGTAGGGACATAAGCAGGATGACAGGCACGCTGTAATAGCATGGAAAAGCAAGCGATATGCCAGGAAACATGGAGCATAAAGAGATCATCCCTGACAAAGGATAGCTAAAATGGAGAAATGTGCACCAGCATGGTCAAAAGCACAAGGTATCCATAAGGCCCATGAATGAGAAGTAGCAATGGCACACGGTACCCTCAAGGTCCATATCTGGAGAAGAGCGGCATGCCAAAAGTTCCAGAAGGTCCAAGAAATCAATGCATCATCTAAAAAGACATGATGCATGAAAACAGTAGCAACAATTCTAGAAATAGTAGAGGCCCCAAGTGAAAAACTGTAGCCGAAAAACTCATCCAGAAAGACCTCATATGGACATACCAATCCATCATAGGAGACACAAAAAATGGATGGAGAATCGGATGACCCATCGGAACTGGCTGCAAGTGTAATCCCAAAGTACACACTAGGCGCACAAGTGAGGAATAGAAGAAATGCACTGGAATGAGGAACGGGATCCGCAACATCAGTAGCAAGCATCAGAGCAATATCCACGTGTAGCTGGGAATGAGTATCAAAGCACATATGAGCAACACTGAAGTATATGGTGACAACATCCCTAAAAACTATCCAAGAGAGGAGAAGGAACTTTCTCAAGGTACTCTGATGGTCTCGGATCACCAGAACAAAGTGGCAACTCAGCATCGGAGACCAAGCGATATAGAGCAACCCGAAATGACGGGGAACCTGAAGATCACCCGGACAAACAGTAGCTGGAACGGAGGCAATAACCCAAGCCATCGGGATATGCCAAGCCTGACAATGAGCAACAATCCAAGGAACAGTTAGAGAGCCACATGCATAATCATAGAGATATCTACACCATAGGCGATCAGTAATATGGAAAAACCAGCACCAATCAACAGGTCCAAATGACAACCAAGCTATACGTAATAACCAGGAATGCCATATATCCATAGCTGAAAATGAAGCAGTAGTATGAGCAATAGATTCAAATGAAATCCAAGCGATACGTAATAACCAGGAATGCCAAATATCAAGAGGTAAAAAGGAATCAGTCGCATGAAAAACCTCTAATGCATAAAAAGCCCAAAAGTGTATACCATCGGCATGGACTGCAACAAACTCTTATGTAGAAACACAAGGAGACTGAAGGATGCCCGTATACTCATCTAGAAAGATCCCAACACATAAATACCCTAGATAAGTAATAGTGACCATCTGGCAAATATCCTCGGATGAAAAATGTGTAACGATAAGGGCCAAAGGCGCATGAATCATGTAAGGAACCGTAGAAATATCATGAGGCAGATCACAAACCTCAAGCAGAGATCCATGGAGTAAAGTGAAAGAAGATACAGCCTGATCACCAATAGCAAGGGAACCATCAAACGTGGACCCGTGAAGAACTCCATAGAAATCAGCAGGAACATCAACCATAACGGAATCAAGAGATGGAGATATAGAGACCAATGGAGAAGATACTGCACCAACCACCGAACCAGGAGGGCTCAGGAACATGAGTAGCATCAAAGTACTCAACAACAATATCAAAGCATGCAATAACATCAGCAATAGTAGCAAGGCATACTATATCAGCATCCAAGCATGGAACAATATCATAGCATGCAACAACATCAGTAGCACCATCAAAGCATGCAACGACATCATCAATAGTATCATAGCATGCTATATCAGTATCAAGGACCATATCAGCGCAACCGATATATGAGAGAGCTCAGGTAGATCAATAACTATCTCAAGTAGATCAGGCAACTCGCTCACACTGTGTGATATAGAATCATCCTCATGTGTATCGCTAACAATGTGGGAATCAACCTCATGTGAATCACTAGACATGTGTGACTCTATCTCTATTTGTCTTGCACAAGAAAATGGAACCTCGCATATGGAAGAATGCTCACGAGAGGAATCAGGAGTAGAACTCTCAAGACCTATAATACCACTCGTAAGAGCGAGAGGAGGAACAAATATAGAATTATCATCGGAATATATAAGAAGGCGAAGTACAGGTAGAAAGTCATGCCACTCAGAGATAGGCGGATGAGAATGGACATAAGCAAACCACTTCGACCTAGCAGAACCCTTTAAGAGAAAAATTGCATCAAGAATCTTATTAGGACCTGCACAAGTTGGCCGAGAAGTATCAAAGTAATATTGAAGACACGAAAATATGTTCAGATGGTATATCACTCAAAAAAACAAAAAGATAATCTAAAGGGGATAGAGACCGAAAATCAGAAGTCATGATAAAAATAAAATTAAAAGTAATGGAAAAAAAATAGGTAACCCAATTATCCAAATAATTTGGGTGGTTTTCTTAATTTTTTTTTTAATTATAATGGAGCGTAGAAAAACAAAGAAAAAGTGAAAAACGAAATCGACGATGAAAATGAATTATGGAATCGAAACGCAAATGGAACGGAAACTAATAACAAATAACGAAAGACAAGATGAAAAGTGCGATGGAAAACACAAACTACAAAATGGAATGGAAGTAACAAAACAACAGCCACAGGCAGAAAGTTAAGCCAGGCAAGACAGTAATCAAGTGGACGAGTTGAAGGAGAGGACATAAGTCGTCACGACAGGTACACCAATGAAAAGACGTGAAAAAGCTTGCTAAACCAAAAAAAAAAGAGAAATGACAAATAGTGTAAGTAGTACCTCGCAACTGCCATCGAAAGCGTGCTGAAAACGGTAGTAAAATGGAGAGATACCGGGCAGCCACCAAATAGAGATAAGAGCGGCCTGCAAAAGCAACCAAAGAGGGTTAGGCAGCTAGCAAGCAAAGCTGGAAAATCAGTAGAAAGAAGGTGGAGACAATGCAAGGAGGGGTGGGCTGGGAAAGAGTACAAATAGGTTGAGTTCTGGACAACAAGCGGAAAGTAAAGTAGGGTGCTGGAAGTAGGTGATGGTGGGCTGGAAAATGTGCAGTAGCAGTAGGGCGCCAATCCTCCTTCAAATGATAGTGATAATTTGCAAAACAAGTGGAGAGAGAAAGCTGAAGATCCAAGCTGAAAATGCTGAAGATCCAAGCTGATCCAAGCTAAAAATGGATGTTGGGCAGCAGCTAGTAAGATCCACAAATGTCCTGCAAAATGATGAAAAAACTATTGAAAATGGTGATGAAGTAGGGCGCTGGACAGCCTCCAAACAATCAGCAAAATGGACAGCAAATCGTTGGAGAAACCCATCGAAGATGCAAGGTAGTAGGGCGCTGGGCAGCAGCTAACAAAATCCGCACATAACCTGAAAAAAAAAATGGAGAAAACCGCTAAAAATAGTGATGAAGTAGGGCGTTGGACAGCCTCCGAAAGTGACAAGGTAGTAGGGCGCTGGCCAGCCTCTACCAAATCTGGAAAAATGATAGAAATCCGATGAAAAAATCGACGAAAGTGATGGGTTAGCAGGGCGTTGGACAGCCTCTACTAAATCTGAAAAAACGATGGAAATCTGATGAATAAATCAACGAAAGTGATGGGTTAGTAGGGCACTAAGAGCTAAGCTATGAAAAGTATCACATAAGCAAGACTTAACCCTTGCTAAGCTATGAAAACATCACATAAGCAAGACTTAACCCTAGAAAGCAGGAAAGAAAGAGATTAAGGAGATTAAAGAGACTGATCAATATCATCAGTTGAGAAACAAATGACACAGATTCCCTACTTATAGCATAGAGAAAGCCCTGAAAGGAAGCTTCTAGGGGTTAGGGCCCAATCGGGAGGGATAATAGTGCGCCCTCCAAGAAGACCCCCACTCTCCAGTAATATATCCAAATGTCCAAACAATGAATAATAAGGCCCAAGGCCAACCATATAGTCTAAGTGTCAATAATGAATAAAAAGGGCCCAAGGCCTACTTATGCATAAAGTAAAGTAAATGTAAATAGACGTGGCGAATGTAATGAGCCGAGTCCATAACTTGCTCATTGGGACACTTGGTCCGGTGTATGAGTGATACATGTCAGCCTACTTGCTTGCCTATGTGTCAGGGTACTATCAAGTGGCAAGTGTCGACTATGCATGGAATTGGCCATGTGTCAACGTTAGGAAGGATTAGGGTTAAGGGGTGCTTGGGGGTTGTGGATAAGTGAGCCTAGAGAGAGGCATTCCTCATCATAATCTATGCAGCAAAGGTTGGGAGGAGACAAGGCAGCCAGCTCCACTATGTTTCATGCTTGTTGATGCTATGTACTTACTATGAATTCAATAAAGTTTGAGTTTGAGATACAAATAATGTGGAAGAATAGGTAGTCCCATATCGTCAAGCTGTAATTGATGAGTGCGATAGAAATGCATCTTAACCCTATCGGGATCAAGCTGTCACCATACTGTGTGGATATAGCTCCGATACATCTGCCGACGTATGTATGCATGTGTTCCGTTAGGGAGATCTGCCATAGATATCCCCCACATACGAAGAAGCTCCGATACTCTCCCAAACCACGAGGACTTAGCCTGCTGGCTAGCAATAGTGCGAGAAGAAGATAAGGCTGCAACTACATATCTAGAAGTATCCATATCTGCCAGTCTGTGTACAACGTGACAATTCGAACTCAACCAGTTGAAATCTACTTCTACTTTGCTGCAAAATGAACTGAAGTCAGATCCTAAGCACTACTATACTTGCATAATCCGACAAAACAAGAACAAGAACCAATCTACAGCATTTTAGAAGTCCAAGAATCAAGAAACCAACCAGTCTTTTGATTCTTGGACATCCCAAGAACATCAAGAACTAGAATGTTGGAGGATATGCAAGATTTATACCACATTTCTAGCCTATTTAGTTTACTTGAATGCTAGTTCCTACCTTAATCCACAAACAAGAAATGAAAACTAATCCACAACTAGGAAAGCAAGAAAACTAATCCACTCTAAAGTCCACAACCACACACAATATGAATGGAAGGGCATGATCATAGGGGCATCACTCAAGAAAACCATCATGATCAAGGAGCTTAGTGTAGCATCAAACTCATGGAAAATCTTCTTATTAGGCATGGAGTAGATACAATGCAAAAAGCTCTTCTTCTCAAAGAGGGAGTCTCTTAAATAAGCAAGAGAGCTCCTTAGGTGGCGTCCTAGTGGCATTTCCACATTTCACAAATTACAAGTGGAATAATGCTCTCCACTAGAGGTCACCATCAAAGGTGGCTCACTCTACTTTCTTTAAGAGGGGTCTATGCATTTATTACATTAGCCTAGAAATACTAGTTCCTACATGGTCATTCCATCTTCCGGGATTCACCATGAGGCTTACACAGTTCCTACTTGACAGTATTAACTAGTATTCCTCGGCTCTCAGTCTTCGTTAGTCTCGTCTTCTCAAAGACCTCCTCAGTCTAAGGTGAGAGGTACTCTTGAGTTGCTCTGTCCGAGTATCTTGGGGATTCGTCAGAATCAGCCAACAGTGACCAAGTCCATGCTCAAACATAGGTATGTACACGTGGCTGCATATTGGGATCCCACACCCCCCACATAGTTGCATAGCCAGCTTCTTATTCCTTGTCCGCACAAGGGGTGGTACCAAGGGCTTGGGATATATCTGTGGGTACACATGCCAAGGAGGTCGTTCAGAACATAGCTCATTGGAATAGAAAGGAGGTCGTTGAAAGCTTTTGCCAACATAGATAACACTAGAGTAATCCTCATTTTTTGAAAGCACTCACTTATTGGAATGTAATAGCTTGAAACCCAACATGATCTTGTACTTGTCTTTTATTGTCACATTAGTGTATGTAGCATGCAAGACGGGATATATACTATTCCCAAGCTCTGAAATTTTGCACATTGTTCATGTATGCTGATAGGAGACCTTGCAAAAGTATTAAAAAAAGTGCAAGATTTGGGGAACTACAAATTTTTAATATGTTTAGGCACATAGGACACCTGCAAAAAAATGAATGCCTGTAGATTTAAAATATGTTGAAGAGTGCAGGCCACAATTCAGCTCATTATGATCTAAATCTTTGATATTTTAACTAACAGTTAAGTAGGATTTAGCTACGCCTTTATTTCCAAGTTTCGTGTGGCAAATTTTGTCGCCATGCTGTAACCAGAAACAAATTTATGCTGTTAGAGACTTTTACTTCATATCATCTGAATGGTATTTGTAACTTGTTAGTGAGAAGGTTGCTGCTTTCCATGCAACTTTTGGAATTGCATGCATGAAAAGCCTCATCAAGGAACTAAAACAAATTTGAAAAATCTGTGTCAATGGTTTTTGGCTTGTGTGAAAGTACAGGAAGAGAATAGTAACAAAACAACCCGACAAGGAGTTTTACCTTCTTCAAATGATCATGCTAAGAAAGGATTTCAAGCTGGAATAAAGTGCTTGCAAACGGTTCAAGAGCCCATCAGGGAACTTCCAGGTGATTAAATGTGCATGCATATCCTAGATAGAATAATCAAAGCTGTGATTGTATTATTTATTCATTTTATTAAAGTCATGTCTGTCAAAGAAGTAACTTATCCTTGAGGCTTGAACACTCAATGGAGCGATAACATATGCACATATCTGAGGGAAAATGTTTGGTAAATGCTCTAAAATGTCACTCTACCTATTGAGTTGATATTCTGGAAAATACTTGAATCTTTATCCATGCCACGATACATACTAAACTGGATGTTTCATTGCAGAGCTCTTTGCACCTATTTCGTGTTATGGGAACACCTTGTATGGGCGATTCTGTGTAGGCGCTTTGGGCTTGATAGCATTTGTAAGTGTAATACGAATAGGACATTCCTCCAGAATGTCACAGGGGCAGGCTGTCAAAAAGCGCATACTAAGATCTCGATGGTACACAGAAGGGAAAAATGGTGTTGACAGAAGAAGATTACTTCGAGGAGCTAAAGGACAACGCTTACGAGTTGCTTTCCCTCGAAGTTCTCAAAAGAATCCCCATGGTGGAAGGGAAGATACCCATCGTTACAAGGGTTTGGTTATACACGATGGAGAACTAGTTCAGAATGGTTTTGGTGGTGGTATGCAAAACGGCTTTTATTTGAAGCACGATCAGGAAGCCAGTACTTATCAATCTGATTACAATTCTAGATCCTCTGCCGCTTTCTTTTTAGCATCACTGGACAAAAGCTATAAGTCAGAAGTGCCTCATCATGGAGGTGAAGCATCAGAAGAAAATCAAACTACTGCAAGTGATAATAACCTAGACTCAAACTCTGAGCAATCTCATAAAAGCTTCTTAGAGAAAGTTGGGTGCTTCATTTCCGATGCATTTTTATCCTCTAAGACACATTCAATGCCTGACAGCATAAAATCATTTCCAGATGTGAGGGATGTGGCACAGGGTTTTGCAGAAAAGCAGATTATATGTCCTAATACGCAAGAAGCCATTGTGGAACCAAGGATGCCAAGTGGGAGGGCTTCCATGATGACTGGTCTTCATGGAAGGTGGAAGAAAGAGGATGAGGTGTGCACTTCCATAACTAAATTGGAATAAAAGCTATGCTCTTTTGACACTCACCAATTTTTGTACTATATTTAGTAATTTGGGTCAGTTTAATCTCTTTCCTTTTGGTAGAGTTTGAAGTCTGTTGCTTCTCAATGTAAGCAAAACCTTGCCAGAAACACGTTCACTAGTATAATTCCTCTTTAGTGACATCTCTTGATCCATGTTATAGCTATATTTGAAGGATCATCTTGAAGAGTTGCGAAAGACAGTGCTAGCAGCAGAAGAAAATAGAAAGGCAACTATGCGTGCTCTTGCTGATGAGAAAAGGCGGAGCTTAGAGCTTGAAGTGAAGATAAGAAGACAGGTACTGGCCAGCATTATTTCAACCTGCATGCCATCATATTCTTCCATTTCTAGTGATTTCATTAAAGTTACCAGACTTTTCTTTCTGCAGAAGTGAAAAAATGGGCAAAAAGGTTGCAGTAAAGTTTTCATTGCATGGCACTTTAGTTAGTCACAACAGTCTCTAGTTTATCTCTTGGAGCTTTTGCTTTATTGCCTGACAGTTTACGTAACGTGCAGTCTGGACTCTGGATCATATTGGTGTTCATACCTGCACTGCTCTTCTTTGTAGTATTACAAGAAGCTTTGTTTTTGGTTTATTTATCTCCTGAAAAGTTGATCTCCAAAGCACAAATCTACAAGTTCTTTTATGTTGTTCAGGCCACAATATTTTCAAGGTGAGGCATAGTATCGGTTTCATCTCATGATTTTGCAAAGCTCTTATGTATTGCAGAAAGAAGCTGCAGCTGCACTTGAAGAGGAGGTCCGAGTCTTAAAGGTATGGGAGTATGACATATATTGTCATAGTTCAAATTGAATTTCTATATGCTTCACTGTTCAGAGTGGCACTTTTCATGTTACATTTTGACCATTTGATGCATGTACTTGACTAATTAAGAAGATCTAGAAATCAAGAGAAGGTTACACCTACTCTAAGGAAGCGGATGGTGGACGCGAACGTGCGTCCGGACGCGTCCGGTGTTTTTTTTTTCTTAATTTTTTTTTTGATTTTTTTGATGTTTTTAGAGTAAAAAAATTAAAAAAAAAATAAATCATGGACGCGGATGCGGACTGCCCGGACGCGCATGTCTGTGTGACGGTGACCTACTCATGTTTTCATCTCTGTTAAAAGGACCCTCTACAAAGAGAATATGATAGTTTTAAGTTTCTTAAAATTCAATCTGGACTCAACATTTTGGCATTCTTTTGAACTTTTATCACATGTTTTTGGATCCAGTCAGTTAAAGGCTATGAAGCCACATGGGCTCATTCCATTAGTCATCTTTCACAAGCTTTTGTATCATGTTATGGTGTGGGACATGCTTCCTCAAATTTTCTCAAATGGGAAACTGCCCTGTGAAAATTTTTACAAAAGAATATATGGAAAAGGAAATCTGCTCGTACCCTTCCATATTTGATAATGCTCGTCTGTGCAAATCGACCTAATAAGCTCAAATCTTTCCCTTTTCCATTTTCTATATTCATTTGTTAATTCCAAAGCAGTATCTTTCTTCCTGTATACCATTTTCTCTCAATTCATTCCTCTTTCTCCAATTATGGCCTTCAATTATACAGTCATTTGAAACATGCCAGAATAGTTTTTAGCCAAATGATCATGATGGGTTGTTTCTGTCCCATCAGCTGTTTAGCCACCAATTAACCTGGGCAAGAATGCTGGGCTTTGTCTAAATCATTCTGTCCTCCTTGATTGGAGCAACTTAAAAACCTATTAATTATTCAATTTATGGAAGAGTTTTACCTTGGAGGAAAAACACCAACTTGTGGTTAAGCAACTGCACCTGCCACCAACCATAGTTGCCCGTGACCAAATTTAAAGAAAAAAACGTATTTTTTTAACCAAAAAAATTAGCGATGCTGAGTCTTCAACCTATAAAAAATTATGCTGGAGATTTGATTGATTGACAACCATCCAGCTATGCGCGATGACTGCACACGATGGCATCACCTGATATGGTTTTCAGGATGATTTTGACAACCATCGAGGGATTCCAGATATGCGCGATTGAGACAACCATCCAGTTCCGTGCTTTCTTTGTTGTAGAATCATCAATTTATTAACACTTATTGCTACTTTCAAATGTTCTTTATGTGATGTCTTGAATTCGTTCATCATGCGCATAATAAATCAAAAGAAAATTTCAAGTAATCATATGTTAGTTTTAAGAAGCTTGATTCTGACTAGATAAACAGATACAACAAGATTTTCACAGAAAACTATACACATTCTTCGTATATCAAGATGCGTCCCTCAAAAAGAAGGAAGATGCGGCTTAATACCTGTTTTTTTATATTTAAAAAAAAAGCATTCTGACCCAGTACGTACCGGCCCAAAAGGGTCAGAGTGGGTTTCTAAGCCATCAACTAATCTCCTTAGTAAATCCTGAACATTTTTCAGCCTCACACATTTTTAGGTTCCTTGCATGAAATCACTTATTGCTGAGCTTGTGAAACCTATGGTTGGCCTATTTCACTTTTTAGTGTGGATTGATATAGATAGACACTCATTCTGTATGGTTATGGCTAGATCCTGTTTCTTATCTATATAATTTTACAAAAATGTATATAGAAGGCTAGGTTGGGGTAAACAACACACCTGTTTTGATAGAAAAAATGGATCAAAGAAAGTAATAAAGTCATGTCATCCTTTTGGTCTCGCTTGATGCAGGAATCCCATGATACTTTGCTTCAGTCTTTAAGGAAGAAGTACAGTTCGTCTGTCTCAGCTCGAGCAGCAGCTGCTTTGCTTTACCAAAATTGGGAAACTAATGGTGATGATGGTGCCCACAGGGAACCTTTGTAAGTTGTGACATGAGGTGTACAATACAAATTTTGATAGTTATTAGGACATTCTTTTCTCAGTTGGGAAGAGACTATTGCAAGTGTAAATACTGTATACTATTAATACAACAAATTGATTTCTTGAGCGTGCTACTGACAGAAATATCGGCATCTGCTGTAGATTTTTTTCTGGCCCTTTATCTTTGTGTCACTTGCTTGGAGTATGTAATTTTTGACTCTCTGTTTCTCTCACAGCTCATACAGTGCTTTTAATCTCTACATGTAAACCTTCAATCTTTATACCCATTCAGTTCCACTAGATGCCTTTTTTTCTCCAAAGAGGTATACATGCAAAGGGGTCTCATTTACTCATGTTGGCTGGTGGTTATGTAAGCAGCATCGGTTGAGTAGCCTCAATGGAAGATAGGTGTCTACTTCTCGGTCTGGGAGGCGGGGGCAATTGCTGCATATGGAATACTGCTGTCTACAGCCATTTACTTCTTAGAAAAAGGGGGATCCTAATGATTCTTCCATTATCAGACGATAGTGAGATGTGCTGTTTGCTGTCCTACCATTGCTATCTTTTGGCTGCTATTTATTACATTGAGAACCTAACCTTACAATCGGCCTCCTACTGATGAGTCTTAGCATCACGATTATCTTTCTCTGACCAAGTCTCATTGGTGAACCTCAAAAATCCACTAAATTTGGTGAGACTTGTTGATTGGAGGCTATTATTCTTGCAAAGCAAGCAGCAAGCTTCTGTACACGATTTCTGGTAGCCCAAGCAGAAATAGATACTCAACCCACATAGCCTTGGGCTCCAGCAGTCCTTAATTGACTCCTCTGTTTGTATCTCATTTGTTTCAGCTTCTAGCCCTTCCACTTTGCATTTGAACAGCTCTAGTCCCAAGCTTCTGTCAAATGCTACAAAGCTTTTTTGGGTTTACATTTGGCTTCTCCTTTCAAGGTAACTGAGGAGGCTAAATGCTCTGAGGAGGTGAAGTATTATTTTGAAGTTTGAACATTTATTTCAGAAAGGGGGTCTCATCTGATTAATTGCCAAATTGTCATTGTCATCATAATTTCCTAAAATAATATAGCTTCACTGGTCCGGTCTTGGGGCATTTTGTATGAGTACTACAACTATTGTTATGCTGGTGCTGGAAGAAAGCGTGCAAGGTAATTACATCTCTCAAGCTAGAACATGGATCAATGCAAAGACAAATTGACATGAAATGAAATCTTTTCTTAATCCTTTGTAGTTGGCTAAGTTGGATAAAAGTGAAACTTGTGCGCTTACTACGTTGGAGCCTTTTGTTTCTTCTTGGCACTTCTTTCCATACAAAAGTTTTAACTACGTTTTATAAACAGATACCTTCTTTGCTAAATTGCAATATACATACGACATTGAGATTTTAGATGTACAAAGTATAATGTTCACATGCAATCAATTCTTATTTCAAAGAACAACTATGTGTAAGGGTAAATAACTTAACATAATCACGTTCCAAAAAGATTTGAGTAAGATTTCAAAGGTCATAAATTTTAAACATTCTTTGTTTGTTTCCCATTTCGTGGTTGGTGCACACTTTTTTTGAGCAAATGATCCTTCCAAGTCTATTTTGCATTTATTTATTTGAGCATCAATTAACTTTGTATCTACTACAATGACAACCTTGAAATAGCGGTCCGTTCCTATTGGTTCAATTGACTGTTATTTCTATTCTTCTTTTAAGTCATAGAGTGTAGACATTTCTTTCGTTGCCTTGTTTATCAAGCTAATTTTGTGCCTCTCTAAATTCTAAGAAATTAATACGAAAATCATGTTATCATGGAAAGTGGTGATGGTGAGTGGAGAAGCAAGCAATAGAATGGCGATCGTCAGCAAGGAACACTTTTCTCTTATTGGTAGTGAACAATCCTTCAAATAGGTGTTTACTTAGGTTTTTTGTTCATGCAGTATATTAGACAAATAGGCAATTATGACTATTGAATCATGTATGCCTTAATAGTTTAAACAATTCCTTAGATAGTAGCATAGATGCTTAGACAATATCTTAGATAGTTAACCTTCCCAGCAGCTTACACATTTTGTTAGATATTGACTTTAGGCAATAACTTAGACACTGCCTTTAGACTAAAATTGCTCCAAGGTCTTGCCTTAAATTGAAAGTGTGGTCGTGAAAGGGAAGGCATATGCCTTAAATACTTCCTTAGATATTGCCTTAGATACTGGCTTAGACACTTTTGTGACAATTCTTTAGACAATAGCTTAGATGCTTAGACAATGTCTTGGATCATTGACCTTCCCAACAACTTAGACAGTAGCTTAGATAATAGGTTAGACACTTCGTTAAATACTACCTTTAGACGATATCTTAGATACAATAGCCTTTAGACATTTGGTCAGCAAATGCCTTTGAATAAAACTCGAAGAGTCCCAAAGTAAATCAACTTTGAACAAAGTGCCTTGAGCTCAAGAGCAAAGACTTTGACATGAATTCTCGAATTGCGACTAGGGATTGTTCCAAGATGCTTCATTATACATTTTATAGAAGGTTATCTTCCATTATACAAACTTGAGCATGACTAATTCGAGAAAAATAATGGTAAATGGAATAGCCATGCTATCACAACCACCTTAAACTTTTATCCAAGCAACAACAAGCCTCACGGTGACATCTAAACTCTTATGTCTGCGCACTTAGATCATGATAACCACCCCAATCTTAGTGTGCCTTAAACTACAAAATCGACACATTGAAACAAACTAAAATGCAATTCAGAATTGGTAGTGTTCAAGCATGGAGTGGAATGCAAGTTTCCATGGTTTACGAGTTCAGGTTGGTACTAATTCAGTAGTCCTACTAGTGCCCTAGGTCGATTCTAGTTCCATATCAAAATAAAGACAGCCTAGAGTCGATTTAATACTAGGTCAGAATAACAAAGAGTCGAAATAGATGAATGACTGAAATGAGTGGGTCGAATTTTTGATTTCAATCCTAGCGATCAAAATAGACATCACTCAATTTGACCCATCAATCCAAACCAAGAACCGATTTATTTTGCAATTTGATTTGACTTGACCCAAGGTCAATTCTATTTCGACCCTAAATTGGAACAATCTATGTTTCTGTAGTTTCTTGAAGGAATTTTGACCTACTTCTTGTTCTTTCTACTTTGTATTGGATTAGTGCATGGAGTAAAATTGAAAGTCAACAACCCCCTTAAAGATAACTTCATGTACTTATGAAAATTTAACATATTCGAAAATTGAACATGCTTACTTTCGATCAAAGGTTTAATAAATATATTAGCTACCATTAAATCTATGTAACAGTCAACCTATTTTGGCATAAAAAATTTCTCTAACAAAGTGAAACTGAATTTCAATATGCTTGGCTTTTGAATTAAAATGAGTATTTAAAGTCATATATATACAACCAAGATTGTCACAACAGATTGTTGTAGCTTTTTTTTGCATGAATAAAAAATCATGTAGCAGCAATATGATTCATACAACTTCTATAGCTACTAGTGTGGCTCCAATATATAATGCCTTTGTTGAAGACTGAGATGGATTTTTGTCTTTTGCTATTCCAAGAAATCGGTCCTCCTACAATGTAAAAGCAATATCCAAAAGTCAATTTTTTGAATTATGAATCACATCTCAAATCAAAGTCAAAATATCCATAAAGAATTATTGGTGTTTCTACATTATGAATAAAATACATTGCTAAATCTTTAAAAGTGATGAGCTATCTCAATATGCTTTGTTCTAGCATGAAAGATAGGATTTATAGCAATTTGTTGAGATGCTTGACAATAGATGCAAGGGATCTCCTCGGTCGTCATCCTTCAAAAGTTTTCTTAGCCAAAGGAGTTCTTTTGTTGATGAAGTCAAGGCCTTGTACTCGGCTTCACAAGAGGAAAGTGAGATAGTATCTTTCTTTTTGGAAAGCCAAGATATCGCTCCTCCACAAATGAAAGTAGCAAATACACTCATGGATTTCCTATCCATCTTGTCACCTCCAAAGTCCGAATCCGAGTATGCCCTCAAGTGCAAGTTAGGTCCTTGATAGAGAATGCCAAAAAATCTAGTAGAAGAGATATATCTAAGTACTCTTTTGGCACTTTTCCTATGATGTATCCAAGGACCTTGCATGTGTTGACTTAACTTGCTTACACAATAACTCAAATCTGGTCTAGTGATTGTCAAATAGATTAAAGAGTCTATAAGCTTTCTAAAGAGTATGATGTACTCAAAGGATACTTCATCACCATCATTAGAAACTTTAACAACATGCTCCATAGGGGTGTCAATCCCTGTACAATATTTCATGCCAAACTATTCAAGAATGGAAGTAGCATACTTTGATTGACTTATAAAAGTGAAATCACTACCTCTAGACAGTTCTATTCCAAGTATGAACTTAAGAAGTCCTAGATCTACCATCTTGAATTCACTATACAATGCAATTTTAACTTTTTTTATGCCTTCACCATAATTTCCTGTCAATAAAGAACCAATATGATGATCTTTCCATCATTACACTTGATGTACAAAGAAGGTTCATAAGAACTAATCACAAAGCCAAGAGAGTAGAGATAGTTATGCAACCTAGAGTACCAAGCCCTAGGTGCTTGCTTAAGGCCATTTAGGTTCTTCTTCAAGTGGAAAACCTTGTCTTCCTCTCCATCCTTGATGAAGCCCTCGGGTTGCAACATGTATATCTCCTCCTCCAAGTAGCCATCAAGAAATGCATTGGTCACATCCATTTGAAAGAGGTCCCATTTGAACAAAGTAGCAATACAAATGATCAATCTAATAGCTACAAGCTTTGCTATAGGTGCAAATGTTTCTTCATAATATCTGTCTTTAGTTTGAGGAAAACCTTTAGCAACAAGTCTAGCTTTGTACTTATCTATAGATGCATCTTGATTGTACTTTAATCTATAAATCCACTTACATGCAAGTGGCTTCTTCCCATGTGGAAGGTATACAAGATCCCAAGTTTGATTATCTACTAAAGCATCAAACTCTACTTGCATTGCATCTCTCCAAACATGTGATTTACTAGCATATTCAAAACTTGGTGGATCTTCAAGCATTGTGGTTAGAAAGGAGTAAGAGGTAGTAGGATTTGAGTCTTCCCTTTGCTTTCCCTTCTCAAGGTAGGTAAGCCTTGATGGCTCGTCCTTGTTCCTTGTAGATCTCCTCGGTCCCTTTGGCTCTTGAGATTGATCCTCCAAAAGCACATCTTCATGAAGCTCCTCCTCGGGTCTTGCAAGATCTTGGACACATAGAGGAATAGATCTTGGAACATTGAGATTCATCAAATAAGACATCTTTACTAACTTTTACTTTCTTTGAAATATGACCAAAAATTCTATAACCTTTGCTATTTTCACTATAGCCAACAAAAATTTCTTTGAAAGAAGCTGCATTCTCTTTCTTTCTTGTTTCCAGAGGAATGTGGACATAACAAATACATCCAAACACTTTCAAATCTTTTACATTTGGCTTATTGCAATACAAGGCTTGATATGGTGAGATCCCATCAATGGCACTACTTGGAAGCCTATTACATAAATAGTTAGCACATGTTATGGCCTCTCCCCAAAATGAGATGGGTAGAGATGCATCTAGCCTCAAAGACTTTGCACACTCACATAGGCTTCTATTTTTCCTCTCGGCCATCCCATTTTGTTGGGGTGTAGGAACATGTGTAAGTCTCTTTTAATGCCATTAGTCTCACAAAAATATCTCATCCTATTGGAGATATATTTTCCTATATTATCACATCTTAAAACTTTGATGCTAGAACTAAGTTGATTCTCAATAAGAGATTTGAGGTGATGGAATTGTAAATACTGTAGCTCTAGATATTGTGGTTGATTCAGCCACAAAAATTTTGGACATTCCTTCCATTGTAAATTCTCTCCTGCCTCCTCCCGTTAATGTCAAACCTATAGTATATTTAGATTCTGATGATTATTTAAAATTTGAGATGCGATAGATAATATCGGCATGCCAATCCTCTTCCAAATAGAAGAGATTGATTTTACTCTTAGTTTTAGAATCCTAGATTGTATGTAGATGAAGGATAGAAGGGCCTCTATCAATGATCCAGTGATTGAGGCGGGTCATGATATTGCAAGGGATTCCATGAAAGAAGTGTCGCTTCTCAGCAATTTTTTTCTACAAGGCATCAAGGACAACAACGAAACTTTGTCGCACTGTATCCTTGGTGGTTGCTCACCTCCTGTGAAGTTTCTGTTGATGGCTTATCATACCAAGTATGTCTATCTCTTTGTCAAATTCTTTACTTGTCTATTTCTTTACTTGTAATTACTGTATCATTTATCTAATGGAATTCTTCATGGTTTTTTGTAGTGATCACTGGAGCTTAATTGTAATTTCTGTAAAAATCACAAATAATAATATCGTAAATCTTTTTTGTGTAAAGATGAATTTCGCCAACAACACACATAAGGATATTGACTCACTGATACCGGAGATATGTAAATATTTTTCAATAGAGAATCCCACGGTAGGAAAATGTGAAATTGTGAGCATTGAGGTAATCATTGAACATTTTTGGTGTATTTTTGTTTATCATCATTGTTAAGCATCAATATCTTCATCCCATTATTAATCAATTGAATGTATTGCAGACACCCCAGCAAAATGACTAATTTAGCTGTGCGTGGTGAACTCAATGCAAAATTATTTTTTAAGTGGTACAATCTTCAAGAGGATGTTGATATTTTGAAGGTGAGTTATTAGCCCTTTCTATTTTATCTTCATGTAAACTATTGTTTGTTATTAATATTCATCTAATACATTGTTTATTGCAGTTTACTCTAGGTGATTATACTGCTGGCGAAGTGTACAGATTTCGACATGAGATCATCCTTAGTCTATTGGCCAGGTCAACTGCTAGACCCAAAGACTGTCTAAGCCATACAATGTTCAAATTTCAAATGAGGCAATTTGTAAATACCCAAGCTGAATAGATAGACATATGGACATATAGATACAAAATTATAGACATATAGACATACAGAAACATAATTCTTTGCACAGATGTACAAAATCCCCAAATTGGGGTGATATTTTATTGAATACAAATATCAATTTGTACAATTGATTGTATGGATTTTCATTGTTCTTCTATAATGTTGATATTTGTTGGAAGATTCTTGCAAGGTGTTGTGTTTTCCTGTCTTTTTCGTCTCTGCATGAAAGATAAGCAACTTGTTAATTTCTCGATTCTCTAATAAAGTTACATATATAATCATTGACTGATTTACAAATCAGATTAAAATCTTACCAGCTTTCCATTGATAATGAATCTGAAGTGTTCTGGTAGAATTTCATTGTGCATTAAGACCAGCTCGTCTGATATAACTCAAGCTCCAATGATCCTCCACTACAATTGTAGTTAGCATATCTTCATTGTTGAAAATGTGGGCTTCTTTTCGATCTGTGTGACCATCCATTTGAAGGTCTTGATCGAGTGTCATCCAGGTCCCACTTATTCGTTTTCATCTCTATTTGTTAAAGCCTAAACACTAAGCATCATTCAAATTGAAACTTAAATATGATATCAAAATCGAACATGATATTCAAATTGAAACTTAAACAAGACATAAAAATTGAACATTATTTCTAAAACCTAAACATCAAACATCATATCCAATTTGAAACTTATATAAGACATCTTAATCGAATATTATATTATAATAAAAATTGAAACAAGACATTGATAATTGAGCATTATTTGTAAAAGCTTAACATCAAACATCATATCAAATGTGAAGTTAAGTATACAATGAGAGTTCACTTATAGTAGTGGCTCGAGTTCTTGCTTCAAAAACGCATGTAAACACCTCTAACAATGATTGGACCTCATAGATTGCACCTCTCATCATGATTGAACCCCTAGATTTGCATCTCTCATGATGATTGGGCCTCATGATGTGGACATCTTAACATGATTGGGCCACTTGATTTTCACCTCTTAATGTGATTGGCCTCATGATCTACACCTCTTAGCATGATTGGACCTTATAAGCCATTGAGATGTGAAATTAAATGCATACTAGCAAAATTCCAATCTTTAAATTTTGTGACAATTGTCACCATCTCACTAGAGTTGGAAGCCTTTTGAAATTTTTTAATTCATCATAAAAATATGTAAAAAGTGGTAGTGGACAAAAAATCCCCATGATGATAACTGGCATCCAAAATAACTAGTCTACTTTTATCTATTTTCACAATGTGATAATACACGAGGCTAGCCGAATGTGAATTTGAGGCTATGCAAAAATCTCGAGTCCAAATATTGTGGCAAAACTAGGAACTCTGCTAAGTCTAGCTCAATGAAATGAGTTTAATAATAGTCGGCGGGCTTAATCCCTAGTTGTCATCTCTATGTACGATCAAGATATGCCCTATATAAAAAGCGTATGATATATTGGTGAGTACCCAAAGGAACATTCATAATGGAGATACCAATTGACTCAAGGAAGAGGTGAGATGCCTGACAAAAACATGACAGTCTGTAACCCTTATCATGAAAAGAATGTGAAGAAGCAAGTGTTGTCTATCAAGAATGAGCTCCTGACATTGCATGAAAGCTCTAGAAGTGTTGAAGACCATAACCTTGGTCTTCGCAATGTTCACCCCCAAGCCTCGTTGGGTACAAAAGACTCCAACTATCTCTGCAACCTCTCTCTAGTCAAGGAAACTAGTATTACATCATCGACATAAAAAAGAATGGCAATCAGAATATCGCCAAGCATACAACCAGATCCAGCACACTATGAGATGACTCTCTCCAACTCATCAATATATAGTCCAAAAAAAACCGGTAAAATAGAACAATCTTGCTTCACCCCAATGGTATTCCAAATGTGCTCATAAATACCACTTCCATGTTGGTGTTGGAAATTAAGCCCACAATTGCCTCCTTGGTGAATGATAACTTAGACAGCCAATTACTTGAAGAACGTCTACAACAGACTTCCGGCTGATCGCCAGCAAAGGGTAACCAATCCCATTATAATTTTAAGTTTAGATGTTAAGTTTAATAACTTGAAGTCATTGAAGACTTGGCCATCTTCAAGGACTTCCACAAAACTTGCCTTTAGAACAAGTCTATAGATTTACATTGTTTTCGAGACAGTTTGTAGAAATGAACTATGTTTGAGACAGCTTCGCGAAATGTTCGCGATAGTCCAAAAGTTCAACTATTTTAAACACCTTCAACTTTGTTAGCAAAAAGTTCACGAAGGGAGAGAAAATTCCGAAGGTCATCTATTTTTCATGTTGAACTGTTTTAAAGTCACGTTCGCCTTTTTAAGGGCACCTTCACTTTTTTCGCAAAATCTCGAAGAGAGAGAAAAATGCCAAAGGTCATCTACTTTGAACAAGGAACGTTCCCAGCCACTTCCCAAATTTGCGAAGTGAGAGAAAGCAACTTTCCTTATAAAGCAAAGTGAGAGAATTTGCAACGCCCTCATCCGTGTCAACATTCCCTATGGGTTGATAGTATACACTATGTACAGTTGTCACAGAAGCCATATACTTCCAAGTACAAGCGGCTTACCTAATTAGGTGACAATAATTTACTGTAGTTAATACACGGATGAAATCTATAAATAGATAATCCAAGCACAGATTGTTGGTTGCTCCATCCAAGAGACATATTATTTGAACCTCTCAATTACGCCGTCAATCTTGGTTGTAATTTGCTATTTGTATTGTGCTTCAGTGTAATATAGCAGCAGCACATTTTTATCTGTGTACAACATAGATGAATGCATGTTGTGATTGAATGCACTTTCATTATTGTTGTTTGATCGCGCTTGTATACTCACCCAGATCAAAACACGAACGCCTACGACTCCTCAGTTTCTGATCAAATGATGGCTATCTTTGATGCCTGAGGAACTCGCGATATCATACTGCTCTTCCATTTATTTCAGAACTATACTTCACGTTGACTCTGATTTCAGTAGTACCACACACAAACCATCTCCAATCTCTTCGGTGGATTGTACTCTTGTTTTAAAAGTATAAATTAATTTTTAAGATCCTATTGGGCAATCAGAACGCATAAAGCTGTGATTATCTTAAGCATAAGCTGACTATTAGACTGTTTTTGCACCTAGCAGCCGATTAAAACGGGAGAGTTGTTCCGCAATATTCCTGCTCTCTTCTCCGTTCTCGTTCTTCCTATCTCCCTTGCCTCATCAATTGGAAACACCCCAAGACTGTCTCATAAAGAGCCATCACAACCAGGATGATGACAATTGATTACAAAATATGAGATTCAAAAGGTACGGAATATTATTTGATGCTCATCATGTTGCTTACAGAAACTGAGCATCAAAGAAATTGAAGAATTGAGATCAACGATAAAAGAAATTACTATTTGTGTGCAACAGTGAGACCGGACAAAAACTCCTATTCGTATTTTTTTAAATGCTTTAGACGTTTGTCGCAAATCTTACAAAGCAATTCACGCAATCAGAAACTCACGTTTTCAACAAATGCATGTGCAACTTCAGAAAGACCCAAGATTACAAGGATCATTACAGGGTCAAACTATCTCTCCAGATGCTTTGAATGCAACTGCTTGGCTAAAGCATTTCATAGACGTGCATGGAGAGAAATTGTCTAAATATTTTCACTTGCCAGATAATTTTACAAAATTAGAAATATTTTTTATGTACAAAGAGTTTCCAAAACAAAAAATGTTCCTTATTTGAGTTATTCATAGTTTCTTAGAATTTAGAAAAGAGATTTTGGACTGGTAAAGATTCTCAAAAAATCATGAATGACATTATGTTCTACTTGCGAGTTGTTAAAATCTGTAAAACAACTTGAAAAATCCAATAATGAGAAATGTAAAAAATAATCAGGTTTGTCATTGATTTTAATGATTTTTGTTTTGAAATGGATTTAAATCACAATATATTTTAATAACATTATAATATCTTTATTCTATCAAATATATTCATTGTATTTTCAGTGGATGCTGCAAAAGCTCTTCAAGTGCACAAAGATCAACAAACAATTGAAAGACAAAAGTTGGTCAAGCATCAAAATTTTTTTCAAATGTCCACAAAAATATTTGGGCCTTGTTATTGATGGCATGGATCAGAACAAAACAATGTTGCCTCATTTTGTCAATGCCCAAAAATTTGAACGAGGCAGATTATATTCAGGTTCATCTCGTTGAAGCACTTGTGTTTAAAGGCACTTTGGAGTCCAAGGTCTTTTTTAAATATCCCAACGTTCGAAACGATCACCATTGTACACAAGATTATTTGCGAATTTGGAAAAAAATCTTCCGAAAACACTTTATTTAGGGAAAATAAAAACCAAACTATTTTGGCATACTTGTCCATGCTAGTAGAGAAAAAAAAATTCAAATAAATAAAAATAGGATTTTTGTCGGTGGACCACACCCACGATCAAATTGAAGTCAATTTTATTCTATTTTTTCTTGCACGTGTTGTGCTTGACCAGGCATATTAGCCGCCCAAATATCATGTTTACAAGCTCAAAAAATTCTTGGTGTAGAGCATGGAATGAAGTGATGCCATTGAAACTTCCATGTTAAAAGAATAAGTTAAACCTTTATTGTTAGTGAAACAGAGAACTTACCTTAGAGGGATGCCATAGTGCCCTAGCAAAAAAAGTGCTTTTGACAACTCTAGTCTTAATGCTGATTTCAAGGAGAAAAGCTAGAGTTCAAGATCAAACAAATGTCAATAGCTAAGATTACTTTCTTTTGCTGAATGATGGGGTCATTTTTTCTTTGTTGAATTTTGATTTTCTGATTTGCTACAAGGTTATTAGACTTGTATAGATATGTTCATATGACCTTCCTTATTCAAAGATGCTTTTGTCATAACGATAAGAGGCACCGGCTTCAATGACAAGTGTGCTATGTGATGCATCCAAGATGATTGGTACAAAAGACACCCTTAATATGTTGAAGGCCTACTTCAAAGATTTTTTTTTTGCTTTGATGATTGAAGAAAAGCTTAAAAGTTTAAACGATCTTTAGGTAGAAATTAAATGAAGTCTTTAGAACTTGGCATGATCATTGAACATTCACAAGACGTCCAATACTGAAGATTATGATGCAACTGAAGGTGCTTATCTTGGACTTAGTTTGATAGGAAGAATTGAATCAGAATTAAGACATGGTCTATTAAATTTAAGTTGGTTAGGAAGTGCAAAAGGGCATTCGACAGTAGTCACTAAGGGCTTCAAATATGTGCCTTAAGAGTAATATGGAGAAAACGATTTTTATTGCCTCCTTGTGGGTAGAGATGAGTACTTTGGTCAAAGGTTGTCGAGACCTCTTCAAGGTGCTAATTCTATATGGGAATGATGGCGGTGTTACCAATAAGTCATGGGTTCTACATTACTTTTCAAAATTGGAAGCATAGGAATTGGGTTCGTGATAAGTGAAAGGCATTTCCTTCTTAAAGTAGAAGGTATTTTGGAGATTAATGTAGACACACTTTAGCAACTGTTGCTTGCGACTGTTGCTTGTCTTTTTGGAATGGAAAATGTTAAGTGTATACTTTTGGAAGAAATGCTTTTTGGAATTTGGGTTTGATTGTAATGGTGAAGCTTTCAAAAGAAAATGATTTCTAGATTCATGGCTTTTTAGTAAAACGTTTTATACAAGGACTTGCTTCTTTATTACTAATTGACTCCCTTCCAACTACACTAGAATATGTAGGAGGCTTTCAACAACTGGGACATTTTGGATGTTCTTCCACCCAGGATCTAAAAACCATTACAAAGAGGTGTATTTGTGTGCACACATGCTCATTTATTACGTCCCTATAATGAAAATATATAAATGCTTGAATATTTAAGAAAAGCACAAAAGCAAATAAACACATGCATTAAACAATTTTACTTATGACCATGCTAAAGCATGAAACATTGCATAGGTCGCATGTGAGATATGTTATCTTTGTTGTGAAAGCTGACTTGTCAAGTAGTGACAATCCAATCTATAGCTTCCAAAAAGTCACTATACCAACTTGACGCTAAGAAGGGAAGCAACTAGTTGTTGCTAAATTATGGTGTAGGATAAAACGTGTTGTAGAAACTTGAATAGTAGCTCAGAACAGGTTGTATTAGGGTGCTATACCCCTAGAGATAACTTTCTCCTATAAATATCTTTGTGAAAATTATGGTGCAGGCTAAAATATGTTGTAGAAACTTGAATAGTAGCAATTGCATTAGGGTGCTAGACCCCTGAAGGTAACTTTCTCGTATCAAAATCTTTTGACCTAAAAATATTCTAACCAAAATCATGTTCCCATCGTAGAACCTTTGTTGAAATATGTTCCACTATTTCCATGGAGGGGAGAACATTGCTCCCCAGCAACACCACCCCTAGTGACTTGCAATTGCAAGTGTTAGTCATTCAAAATGGTTGAAGGTGGGTTGCAGTGGTATGAGACGATCATTCGGAAACCTGAACTTTGCTTGACTTGGTGTCTATAGCTCTAGTGCGCGGGGTTGAGATGACAATATTTGTAAAGTTGGGCGGTTATTGAGTATTTGGTTGTTTATAACCTCATTGTATAAAAGGCCTAAATCTTCGTAACTAAAGTTATTTAGATCAACTTTCAAATTCTCACAAGAAAATGTGCACTTGAAGATTCAGACCTACCACAATATGACGACTACATCTTTAGATGGTAGGAGTCAGCCACAATGTAAAAGTG
Organism: Diphasiastrum complanatum; assembly: GCA_029204225.1. Taxonomy (NCBI): domain Eukaryota; kingdom Viridiplantae; phylum Streptophyta; class Lycopodiopsida; order Lycopodiales; family Lycopodiaceae; genus Diphasiastrum; species Diphasiastrum complanatum. The sequence continues at coordinate 21,901,655 of CM055108.1, forward strand.
AGAAGACGACGTATTCACAAATCGATTTGTGGCTTCTAGACTTCAGAAACAGAAACAATCTTAGTCCATGTGATGCGACCCAAAAAAATTCTCTTATTACAGATAAGCAAGTGCAATGCAGATAAGATCGAGGACACCATTTTCATTCATAATCACTTTATTACACTGAACAGTCAAATGTGCAATGAGGGTTATAATCCAATTTTTCAATGAAATTAGCACCCAGAGTTCTATTAACTGCAGAAAATCATCAATCATATATCACAGAGTATTCTCCAGCTTGATCATACCGAAGTAGCTTCTCACCAACTTCCTGAAGTGTAAACCCTCTGATGCGGTTCTCTTCAGGATATTGTTTATCCTGATAATCAATTGGCTCCAGTAACCACCCTTCATTCTGTACACTTACAGAGAGCAGATTCACCTGCTTGAAACATGATTATCAGTCCTAAAGTTGTTCCTAGCTGTTTAGCTGACTGGAGTAACGGAAATGCAGATACGCAGAAATCATATTAGTTGTGCAAAAGTGCAGAACTGTGTGCATCGAGGGAACTACAAAAGATTTCTTTCAACTCTACGGTGCTGAGTAAGCCAGTGCTGCTCTATTGCATATTGCCTCATGTACTGAGTGAAAACTTTAGGACCATCCAAAATTCTTCAGGTCAAGCATTCATTGCCTTATAGAAACTTCCTCGTTAGACCACTCTTATTCTAGTTATAGATCTATGTTCATAGAAAGGTCCACTTAACTTACCTCGGCACCATCAACAGCACGTACTAGTAAAGTCCCATCAAGGACAAGATTACTGATAGTAATATCAGCTCCTTCAATAACAAGAGTTGACCTCTGAGAAATTTCACAAACTCCAGTCAGCTTGTTTCTGACATGAGAATACGTCAGCCCCCAGCTTGGACTCCACACAATCCTGGGCCATACTTCCACTTCCTGTCCGTTGAAGCTCTCTATTGTTGGCCCCTCTATCTTTGCACCTGCCTGGCAAATCACCAGCAGATTGACATTGAAGAACCTACAATCTACTTCTGCGGCTCCCATTTCAAAGTATCCTCACAATTTCATGCAGCAAGAAAAGGGACAGAGTGAGAGCTAAAACTTATCACTACATCCATACTTTCAAGCTGTACAAACTAAAAAATAGCTATGCAAAAGACTGCACACATGTCCTGTCATCAATCAACAGCTTTGAGTAATTTAATGCTTGTGGACTGTGGTCGTGTGACATTAAGCTAGTATGAAGTAAATTATGATACCAAAATGCAACTGGTTTTTGCAATAGAGCATAAATATTAAGATGGAGTCCGCATATTTTCCAGTCAATTTCATCGATTCCATTTGAACCTCAAGAATCAAATCAATATGAACCATAATTCGAATCATTTCAAAAATATTTCAAAGTTCAAATTGTTGTAATGCAAAATTATTTGAAAGCTTTTGGAAAAATTATGAGATTTGCTTCTTTTTCTTTATTATTTACTACTTGACACTTGTTCAATGTTGCTTCTTGGATCATGGACGATGGATGTCCGATGTCGGATGTTGCATTGGTGATTGTTGTGCTTTGCAGGTCGTCACCGACAATGCGGCAAATTGTGTTGCCATGGGGAAGCTCGTAAATGAAAAGTACCCTTGGATCCTTTGGGCACCCTGTGCTGCACATTGCTTAGACCTCTTGTTTGAGGATATAGCAAAGTTGCATGGATTGCAGAGGTACTAGACATAGGACGGTTCTTGGTGAGGTTTGTCACCAAGAGACCGAGGGTCCTGAGCATGTTCAAGGAATATTCTAGCCTCGAGATTTTGAGGCCTGCCCCCACTAGGTCTACTTTTCTATCATCAAATTTGATTCATCACTTAGATTCTTAGAAGTTAGTACATGAATTACTAGCAACTACTATTAATAACTCAATAGTAATTTGTAAATTCTAAATACTAAATACTGTAGAAAATTGAAAAGTCAAACTCTAATTTGAAGTTTTAGTGACATTCCACACGTGTTGTTCTACATAATACAGGTAAATCCAAATGAAGTTGATGTGACGAAGGCTCCAGACCTACCACCAAGGTCACATGAGGAGGAGGACGTGTATGCACTACTCCATGATGACGCCATGCAGTTTCGAGGTGAATTTTAAGTTCCAATTTCAAGCTTTGAATTAGCCCTTGAGCCTTAAGGCTTGGGTCCTTGAGGCTTGAAGTTTGAACTTTGAGCTTCATCCCATGTTCTAAGTTCTAGGTTTAGAATTGAAACTTGTGTTTTTAAACTTGTAAGATGCGAATTGTAACCCTTTGCCAATCCCTGCTGCACGTCGCAGGACAGGGGGAGAGGCTTCCAGTTCTCAAGCCCTCGAGGACGAGGAGCCACTAGAAGACGAAGATGACACAAAGACCTTGGAAGATGAAGCCGACAGCGAGGATTCCTCAGAGGATGAGTGTGATCCATCTGATGATGCTGATAGCATTGACGAGGTCCTACTCCTGAGCCTGCATGTGCGAGGAGGTCACAGCTTCCACGGGTGACTAGGAGGAGGCTACGTTAGGCTGCCTTAGGGGGACTTAGGAGATTGGCCCATTTGCATTTAGTATTTAGTATTTAGTATTTTGATTAGTATATAGAAATTAGGAGTTGACTTTTTTTGAGATTATAAACTAAGAACTTGAGACTAGTTACTAGCAGATAGTAATTTGTTATCATGTGTACAGTGTTATTACCATTTGGCATTTATGGATGAGTTAAAACTACATACATGATTCAAGATTCAGGTAACAAGTTTACATTTTGGTAATGTTCAACTGTGGAATGTTTCAATTATCAATGTTGAATGTCGAATGGGATTTGTACTCATAGATTACGGTAAGTTGTAACTCAAGAGTTAATATTTAAAAAGTTTACTTACTACTTAGTATTGTTACTTGTAAGCTATCAAAAGTTAGAACTTTATACTATAATCTATTACTTGTTAATAGTTAAAAGTTACACAATGCACATTGTATACATTGTCATTTTCGTGAAATTCGAATCATTGAACATCTGTTAATCTACCACTAACTAACCATGCACATGTGGTACATTCAACTTACTACATTGGAATATGACATATGTAATATGTAATATGTATGCTGTGACATTCATGTTTTAAAACAAAAAAACCTAAAACCGATTCGCTGGTTCAAACCTGGAGAAGCTGATTCAAATTCGATTTAAACACGGTTCGAAAAGGAGATTCGAAAGGTACCATCAAACATTGTTGAGTCCCAAGGTACAATCAAGAGACAGCTCGAGACCTTTATCAGACATATGGGCACAGTTTAGGGTAATACCCAAGGGCTGCAACACAACAGTCATGATGCTCATGCAAAGATGATGGACTCATCATGCCTAACTAGAAACTTGTCACATGAGATTGAGATTGGATCATGCTTTTGGAATTTAAGGGAAGACTGTCCTTTCTAGATTAAGTTATGGATGCATAATAAGGACATTGATTATATTCTAAGGACTTGAGGCTTTAGTAAGTCAAGGGTCGGTGATCGACGAGGACACCGGTCCCAAGTGGGGACCGGTGTGTCACAAGTAGTGATCCGGTGTGGCCACCTGAGAAGCTGTCAGAGACTCGGTGTGTTTTGACCGTCGGGGCCCTAGCCGTCAGTGACAAGATGCTAGCCGGCAAGTAGTCGGGGTGACCAAGATGGTCACGAGTCTTTGATGGGGCACGGGGGTGGTACCCTATGAGTCACTCAGAATTCACAGGTCATGCATGCCAAGTGGACTGATCACCCACAGTTGGATGCCATGTGCCAGTTGACATGAATAGCAGGTAGGACTCAAAGAGGGGGTGCCTATGGTTGGGAGGTTGATCCTATCCAGATGCAGCTGACTTTGAAGCACAAAGAGGCATCTCCTATGGCTCGTCATGCTTACAACAAGTCTCCCCTCAATCTAGAGCAAAAAGGACAAGGCCAAGAAAGACGGATTATGTTTTTTCTGTCTTGGCAAGCATCTTGTCAAAGATTGTCCTTGCAGCACGGACACGACGCTCCATGTTATACAGCAACGTCAAGATAAGGACAAGGATGAGGAGATTTTGGAAGACTTATTAGTAAGCGACGTTGAATAGGCAGCCTGTTATAGTTTTTTTTTTCTTTTGCATGTATATAAAGTTTGGGCATGAGGGTATGTCTCATGTCTTAAAGGGGGAGTGACCTTTTGTTGAAGGTCCTCTTGTTACCTGTATGCAAATAAAGAGAATGGAGACTTACTATTGGTTGAGTTATGGAATGTTGATTGCAGTTTTGATTCTCATTTTTGTGATAATCAACTAAGCACACTTGCTAATGAACCACAAGGAACTTCATTTACATCTGCATTCCCTAGTGCACATGTTGTTTCTTTACAACCAAAATGTGACCCAACAAGTGAGTTGGAGTAGTCCATCTGCATCAGTTTTAAAAAAATGCCAATTAGTAATATGCCAGAGGGATTGCCGCCTAGACAGAACGTGGAGCTGAGCTCGTTCCAAGGCAAAGTCCGGTAAGTAGGCCTCCTTATAGGATGAGCCTAAAAGAGGAAGAGGAATTCAGAAAGAGGTTGGAGGAGTATCTTAAGCTGGGGTACGTCCGTCCTAGTTATTCACCTTTCGCCTTTCCTATTTGTTTGTTAAAAAACCGGATGGTAGTTTTCGGATGTGTGTAGAATACAAGTGATTGAAAACAATCATTGTAAAGCACAGGTATCTGTTGCCCAAGGTTGACGAAGACGTCCAGAAGACGGTCATCCGAACCCGTTTTTGGGCATTATGAGTATGGGTTATGTCATTTGGGCTAACCAATGCTCCAGCCATGTTCATGGTGCTAATGAACGATGCCAAGAGTGACTTATGGGCCACATTGTCAACAAGTTGCTAAGTTGTTTATTGAGAATATTGTCAGATTGCATGGCCTTCCGAAGTCCATTGTGTCTGACAGGGATCCCAAGTTTACGGGGATTGAGGTGTTCGCCAAGCTAGGAACACAATTGCGGATGAATAGCTCTAAGCATCCTCAGACGGATGGTCAGACAAAGCGAGTGAACCAGATCTTGGAAGATATTCTTAGGGCATATGTTAGTAGTACACAAACAGACTGGGTAAAGCATTTATCGCTATTGGAGTTCGCGTACATTGATAAGAGACATGTGTCTACAGGATTGAGTCAAATTGAGCTCAATTACGGTTTCAGGCCACTCAGTCCTGCAATCATAGGGATTCCGCATAGGGTACCTAGCACTGTAGAGTTTTTGACTCAGATGCAACAGAAGCTAGAGATGGCACTAGATAACTTGTCCAAGGTTGTAGCTAGGGGCAGAGAGTTAACGGGAATTTGAGGAAGGAGATTGGGTGTATTTACTAGTCCCTTTGAATTCGAAGGTGCTACGCACAGGAAGGTGCGCCAAGTTATCTCCTAGGTATTGTGGACCATGGTTGATTATTAAGAAGGTGAGCCAAGTAGCCTATAAGCTACAACTACCTGAGGGATGCAAGGTGCATCCAGTATTTCAAGTTAGCAAACTGAAGAGATGTTTGTTTGATGGCGATAGCCTGGTGGAAGGTCTAGGGTCTCTAGAGGAGACACCACAGGTTATGGGCCAAAAAGAGTCCTAGATCGAAGGGAGCGACGATTGCGAAATTGCCTCCTCCAAGAGTATCTAGTAACTTGGAAAGGGCATCCTTAATCTGATGCTACTTGGGAGACTCGCCAGGCGTTGCAGAAGTCTTACCCAGAGTTTGTCATCGAGGACTGATGACTTGCTAAAGGAGGGAAGGATTGTTAGAGCCCAGTTACGACTCCATCATGATCTCGGCACGACCGGTTACCAGAGGGCATGAGGCCTAGTATTGGCAAGGGTCGGTGACTGACGAGGACATCTGTCCCAAGTGGCGACTGATGCGTCACAAGTAGTGATCCGGTGTGGCCGTCTGACAAGCTGTCAGAGACGCGGTGTGTTTTGACCGTCGGGACCCTAGCCGTCAGTGACAAGATGCTAGCCGACAAGTAGTCGGGGTGACCAAGATGGTCACAAGTCTTTGACGGGGCACGAGGGTGGTACCCTATGAGTCACTCAGAATTCACAGGTCACAGGGGTCATGCATGCCAAGTGGACTGATCACCCACAAGTGGATGCCATGTGCCAGTTGACAGGAATAGCAGGCAACTTATATAGCATGTTGAAGTACATCTATCGACAATATCATAATTAGCATCACCTAGACTTTCATACAACACAAATATTCAAAACAATTAAAATTGTTCCTCAACAAAAATGAGAGAACAATGTGAAAACTTATGAAGATTAGAGTACATCACCTCCCATAGACCTAAGTAGGTAGTGGATATGAGATAGAAGTCATTATGAAATCAAATTCTTCAAGAGTATCTAATTGTAATTAGTACTAGTTCTAAGGTAGAGGCGATTTTAGAATCAATTTTGCCAAAAGGTCTAATAATCTTTGAAACCAAGTCAAACACAGGTGATTGAGAAAGGTGATCAAGGAATCTTGTTTTCCAAGAGTATCTTGTAGCTTGGAAAGGACTACTGGAGCCATAGAAGACATGCGAGAGTCAGCAAAGGTTATGCAGGATGTATAGAGATCTTTGGCCAACCAATGATAGTTTGTTTCCAAAAAGGCAATTACGGTACTTTTTAAAATAGGCTATGGTGGGTTGGAACTTCATTTCAAAAATTGACTGGTTTGGTTTCACAAGCTTAAGAGAGTTGGAGTGTAACAATGGGATGAGATGTTGGCCGAGGAACGAAGAGAATGGGAGGAAAGGTTGGCTCAATATGGGAGATCTCAGATTATGGGATGAGAGTTTTCTCGATCTGGTAATCAGCTTGATTCTTTTGCTCCTACTCTTAGATCTACAATCAAGGCACATGCATGTACATATGAGTTTCCAACACTAGTATCTATAAATGAGGCATTACATTGTGCATCTACACAAGAGATAAATGTGCCAAAGGATGCTCTAATTGTAGCAAAGAATACAAATCACACATAAGCATAGGTTCATGAGGCACAAACATGATTTGATGGGTGAGTGAATGTTCTAGTTGCAATAAAAATACTAGATCTATGTCATGAAGCATAAGCTTGTACAAACGAGACACATACTTAGATTCATTCAAATTATGGTGCATATTAACATCTCAAGTCACATGTTTACATGGTTGCTCTCTACTCCTCTAGTGGTTCTTATACATGCCCATGTTCTAGGAGCATCATAGCATCTTCTCACTAAACGATACTTCCAATCAAAACAACTATCTACACATGATACTTGAATTTATGACTCATGTTGTACTATTGAGGGGGCTATTTCTACTTGGAAGTTATATGTTCAAAGCTTATTCTTCATGTAGTTATATATTATGCATTTGTGGAGCCAAGTACTTTTGATCCTACCTAGCTTTGTAATCCCTACAAATAACTTGGTATATCTTTCCACCACCAGATTTATTCCTACCTACTTTTATTTGGCATTCTCGGTCTATACAACCAATTTGGGAGATAGTAAGCTACCAACATTCATAGTCCCTTGGATAGCTTTGGATCTATGTGCTCCTCCACATCCATTTCTACTTATATGCGATAAAGTAGTAACCGGCCGTGCCGAGATCATGATAGAGCCGTAACTGGGCTCTAACAGCAAAGATCTATGCCCATGCTTAATACGAGTAGGAGTGAGGCTTGGGTGTAGTAGTATCGGATGCCAATGCCTTGAACCCAAGATGATCACCTTGGGGTGATCAATCATTGATTTTGGGGTGGGTCCATATTGGATTATGAGAAAGATATGCATTACTATGAAAATATTTCAGTGAAAAACACTAAACAGATGAAATTTAAATCCCCCTAGCTTCTAGATGCCAGATTGATGAGTTGTAAAGTGCAATACAAACGACTCATTGGAGGAAGATAGAAAATGCTAAGAGATTGGATAAATTAACCAAAAATTGACAAAAATGATGAAGAGGCAAAATGACCTTAAAAGTGGCATAAAATATCTTGACTTTCTATAATCAAATATACAAAATGTAGAGTGCACATAAAACACCCTTTTATAGGAAGAACAATCATGCAATTTTTTTCAAAATCTGAAATTAAAAGTACCGTAGCAATTTGGCAACAACATTGGAGGCCAAGCGGTATGCAGCAACCAGGGTCATGATGTAGATCATGTAACATATATCATGCAACAAACAAGAACGCCAACGAACTTGAAGTAAATCATATTGGAAGAATTAATGTAGAACTGGAAAATACTTGTGTAGGCCTACTAGAATTTTTAGACCCCTATCAAATATTGTGGTAACTAAATCGAGCTAGTACATCTACATAAATCTACATCAAGCTCAATATTTAAAATCGAACTGAACATAGGTAGGTCGGTAGGTGTAAGTAGGTGACTAGGTGGGGGGTAGGTAGCTAGTGGTAGAGAGAGAGAGAGAGAGAGAGAGAGAGAGAGAGAGAGAGAGAGAGAGAGAGATCCTTATTAATGTCCTTGAAATACCCTAAGATACATAGGACTAACAAAAGGTACATGTCAAGTATGCACAATAGGAGCTTAAAAGCTCAAACATCTAAAGAAACAATAACTGCAAAAAAAGAAACTACATATAGTGAGATGGCTAGCATAGTCACAGTCCATCATCATAATATGATAGATGTCCCTCCGCCGGTAAAAAAATGGTGTATAGTTTGTTGTGAAATTGTCGCTGGACGGCGGGATGCGGACCTCTGTCTCCAAGTTTCTCGGTGTTGTCTCTATTGCCATGGAGATGTGGGCTATGGCCTATGGGCTGGCTGTCTCTCTGAGTGTCTACACTGTCTCTATACCGTCTATGTATGGAAGCATCTGGAATCTCAGCCTCTCCATCAAAATCACTACTCTCCTCTGTCTCCGACGAGATAAGCACTCCCTGATGCTCAACTATTTGAGAGAGAGAGAGAGAGAGAGAGAGAGAGAGAGAGAGAGAGAGAGAGAGAGAGAGAGAGAGAGAGCACAAAATGATAGCATAACATTAGTGTCAAAATCTCTTGTACTAAGTCGCTAGAGGTGTCTCCTTTTAAAGAAATCTAGCAGGCGAGTACTTCAATTAGCTCATCATGCAACATGTTTGGAGCTCCAAAGACTCAATTTGTTACTTCACAAATCTCTAAGCCAACTATTCCAACAATGGTTTAAGGAAGAAGAGAAATAACTAACAAGGATACAAAATATTGTTGAATATCCAATGGTAGAAGTTGGTAATATATTTGGTGTTAAGACTAATGTTACAACTACAAGTGGTATAAACGTGATGCTTGCAATACTGAATTAAAAAAAAAAAGACCATTCTAGAAGTTGGTGGATGAACAAGATGAGAAAACTATAGGCACTTTGTTACCAAAGGTCAATTGAAATAGGTTCTGCAATTTCTAAAGCAAGATTTTGATTAACAAATATGACATGGAATCCCAATGGCGACAGTCAATAAGAGAATGAGGATGCTAATCTATTGAATGAGGCTGATCTACATATGTTACAAGAGCATCAATGTGAAAAATTTGATAGTGAAGTGCCAAGAGATGGAAATGGGAGATGACATAAAAGTGTCAATCTGAAGGATGCGAATACATCATTTACATTCATAGTCTTAAATTCATTTGATGGTTCTCAATCCACTAGAACCTTCCGTTTTAGAGCAAAAATTAATGGAAGAAAAATCTATGCTTTGATTGATAGTGGAAGCACTCACAACTTTTTTAATAGCTGTTTAGATAGGAGTTGTAATTTAACAACTATGAAGAGCCCTAAAATATTATGTGTTCAGATTGTTGATGGAAACTTATTAGTTGTGATAAAATTTCAATGGAATCCAAGATTGAAATGGGGAATTATAAGTTGAAAACTAATCTCCACGTGGCTGTTGTGGGATGTACCTGTTGCAGGCCGTACAACATAGTCAAAAAGCAGTAAAATCCGTACAAAGTATTCTCCGAATCCGATTGTAATTTGTAAGTTGTAACTTGTAACTTCAAACTTGTAAGTACTAACTAGTAACTTCTAAGTACTAAGTAGTAGGTAGTAGGTTGAAAGTTGAAAGTTCTAACTTCTATAGATAATAGTTATTAGTTTGTAACTTTATTGTTTAAACTTTACAATTTTTGGAAGTTCCTGAATGTTTGAAAATTGAGACTGTAATATGTATGATGAATGGTGACAATATCAATAATTGACTAAGGAAAGTGTCAAGTGAGCACTGAGTCGTGACTAGTTGGCAATGATCACATACTGAATCTTGTAGGCTCCAAGAGGCTATACAGTCTGTACAGAGGACTAATCAGGCACATAAGTGAAAGTCCAAATCTATTTTTTGGAGGGAAAATTCATAGAAAGACTGTTTCAGATTGTAATTTTTATGTACAATGATCCATGCCTCTTGTCGAGTGCAAGGACCTTACTTGTCCTATCGATAATTCGGCATTGATCAGACTCAAACTCCACCCTATGACCTAAATCAGTGATCCTACTTACTGATAACAGATTTGAATTGATCATGCTAGAATTTCAATCTTACAGTACCTTCACCTTCGATAGTGTGAGGGCTATCGTCGCCAAGATGAACGTACTTCTTTGTACTGTAAGGCGTATAGGAGTGAAAATGTTCACGATGACTGGTCATATGTTGAGTAGCTCCAGAATCCAGAAACCAAGAATTATCCAATGGTGCTTTTCGGTCTTTGACCATAAATGCTCCTTCGTCCATGTCGATGTTGGGAGGTGTTGTGACTGCATTCATGTGACTGCATTCGCCTGTTGATCAGGTTGCTCTTCGATTATGGATTTGATAATTGTTCTTGACTATGCGTCAGTTTCTGATTTGATGCGGACTGCTTAGAGCTTTTCTGCTTCTGTCGTTTTGAGCCTTTGTTGACATATAGAGCATGAGATGATGAAAGAGGACAAAGCGTCTTGACTTCTTCGATTATCTTCCTGCAGCAACATAGTGATAACTCTGGTAAGAGTTAAATGTGAGTGTGTCGATATGATCATCACCCAGTTCTCACATGTAGAGGGCAAGAAATGTCATAATTGTGTCTTGATCATCTATGACTGATCCGACAACGGCCATCTGTTGCAAGAGATTCTTAAACTGGTTAACGTGATTTTGAAGTGATTCACCATTTGACATCTTGAGAGTGAAGAATTTTCTTAGTAGATGTAACTTAGAAGTTACGTCCCTCACATCATATATTGAGCTCAGGATGTCCCATACTTCTTTCGAAGTTTGAGCTTCAGATATGTGGCCAATCCGAGTGTCTAATATATTGAGAATAATAAGCGCAAAAGCTTTACCATCTTGAGTCGGTTGTGTCGTCTTCAAGCTTCAATTTTGTACCCGTGACAACATCCCGCAACTCATTGGCGATTAGCAAGGTCTTCATCTTAAATTTCCACAAGTAATAATTGGATCCATTCAGCTTGTCTACGATAAGACCGACTTTACTTTGAGAATCCATCTGGAACTTTAGTTTGTCGATATATCGATGACGTTAAGAGAGAGAGAGAGAGAGAGAGAGAGAGAGAGAGAGAGAGAGAGAGAGAGAGAGAGAGAGAGAGATGTCGTGTTGCGCTACAATTGGAAATCAACTATCTGATACTGAAATTTGATACCACAAATTGAGGAATATGATACTATGAAAAGTATCTAATGATATCGATTTGATATCGCGAAAGATATCAAGTATTAGAGCTCTGCTATAACAGATCGCTCTGATATCATGAAGGTACTAACATATTAAATAATACGCTCTGATACCATGTTGGAAAAAGGTGATAATGCAAAAACGACAAGTCGAAGCTTGTGAATCACTTATCGAGCGTAGCGGAATGGAGCCTGCTTTCCTAATGCATGACTATGCCTATCAATATTGAACAAAACATAATGACAGAAGTCACGTTCAATCTTATAGTAACTAGCTTTAAAATCGTTAGTACTACAATGATTACGTAGCCAAACAATAAAGTATTGAATTATCAGACAAATCTATAAGAGATTTAACAGCTACAAAATAATCACAAGGATGCATACATTCTGACATAATACTGAACGCAATAAAGGATAGATTGATTCAACATAAAAACAGATGATGATGAGCACAAGAAAATTGCAGATAGAAACTGCATACTCTAAGCGATCTCTGAGTAACTGCAAACTCTGTTTGATTGCACTTCCGCTGATAAGCAGTAAGCGCTAATAGCAAAACTCTAAATGAACTCTAAAGAACTGAGCTAGAATGCTCAAGGGTGTTCAAGCTTGCAAGCTTGAGAGAGCTGTTACAATACTCTATGAATTTGCATTCTAAATGCATTGAAATAATAGAAGTATGATCAGCTATTTATACTAAGCAAAATGACAGTAGGACAGCTAATTAGGTCGTAGATCTTAATGGCCAGTTGGCCATAGTGAGTTGACATCCATCCAGTTAGTACTTCCTGGAAATTCACTTGCTAAATGGTTAGGGCAAGTCTGTAGCTTTAATTCAAGTGGAACAATTAATTGTCATTCATCTGAAGTAGCCGAAGTGGCTGAAGTCTCCGAAGTCACTAAAGTTTGTCGAATGATGTCCAATATGTCGGATCCACCTGTGAGCGATTTCCCATGTATTTCTGCAGATTGTGTAAAAACATGCATAAAACTGCAGAGCTGGATAATAGAGTGGATGAAGATTAAAGATCGATTAGTCGATAATCAAGAAAATAATCCAACACTGGGCTTCGTCCCATCAACTTCCATTTTTTTTAGAGAAAAAAAAAGGCCATAATGTAATGAAACCTTGTGGGATGGGAGGGGGGTTATGAAAGAGATTAAAACAACCCAAAATTTCAATTTAAAAAAGAGTTCTTTAAAACTCAAAGTTCTAAAGAAGCTCGAGAAAAAAGAAATCACACTTTATTCAAAAAACCAAAAGAACTTAAATTGCCCAAGTTCTAAGGTTTTAAAAACTTGAAACAAAGGTGATGGCAACAAGAACACAGCCAGAAAAGGAACTAATAACCGCAAAAGCCACAAAGGAACGTGTGCACTTTAGTATTTACAAAGGAATCGGTTGTTCTGATACCAACTGTTACAACCCCCATAGATCTCTGATTGCTTTGAAGGTTGACACACACTCGTTATCAATGACGGCACACCGTATCCACCCATCCGTAGGGCCATTGCCGACCCAACCCCATGCACTGGAGTTACTGACACCACCATGCCCAATCAAGCCTCTGACAATAATTGGCGTCTCATACCGCCAACCATCGCCCTCGGCTCTCCCTAGCATACATCTCCTAGCTTGGAGATACATCCTGGCTACTGCACATGCCCTCAATCCACCAACTTCCGGGTAGGCTGAATGATTGGCATAAGGGCCCCACCACTATATAGGCATACGAGTTAACCTTGTCCAATCTAAGAACTTTTTAAGTTGGCCTTCCTATAACTTCCAACCTCCACCAACTATCGATCTCTACCTAAGATATGAGGCAATCTTTGTAGTCTCCTCATGCAGCACAACTCCTCTCCTTGTAGCGCCAAATCTCCTTCCACAAAACTACCTTTGTTGTAGGTGAAGATCAAAAGTAAGAGATGGCTAGGGAGAATCAATCTGCATATGATGATTGATCCCAATCATTGAGTACCTCCTTGTTCTCTCGAACCTTGAACCATGCTCAAATACCATGTTAGAAAACTGACTTGCTCGTACAAGTAATCCAAGACAAGATTCCTATTGTTGTTAGACAGACACAAACAACAATGATGAAGCAATGATGATGAGATGCACTCCAACTATGTCCCATTGCAAATAGACTAGGGTGCACTACATACTTAAAGACAATAGTCTATGGCAAAAAGCAAAAGCAAAAGCAACCTCAAAGCAACTGCCTAATTGATGTCTCTATATAAGGTAAAAGCACCCACGCTTTATCTACAGCAAAACTTGTGCTCCAGATCAAGCATTGGAATTTCGAACTTTCTAACTAAAGTCTAACTTGACTTTACTAAATATAGGTTAAGGCCCCTAGAATTAGCACGCAGGCATGGCCCAATAATCCTAGATGACAACATTATGGATAACAATGTGACTCTAACAAAGGCCTCATTAGAATCAAAATAAGATTTCACAAATTTTTGCTTTTGTTGTGGGCCTTAGGTGAGACACCAATCACCAATTGACCTTTCAATATGTGGGGAAAAGTGTTGGCAAGTTGAGTTGCCTTTAGGACATATGCGGTGTGAACATTAACTCTAACAAAGACCTCATTAGAATCAAAATAAGATTTCACAAATTTTTGCTTTTGTTGTGGGCCTTAGGTGAGACACCAATTACCAATTGACCTTTCAATATGTGGGGAAAAGTGCTGGCAAGTTGAGTTGTCTTTAGGACATATGCGGTGTAAAATACCAATCAATATCAACTTAAATTTGAAAGAGTGAGGGCCCAACTAAAAGTACCTAGACAAATCACATTGCTCCTCTTTGGCCCTCTCTTACCTTTTTTAAAATAAAACTGTTGGCTTTATAGATTGCCATTTCCCCAGAAGTTGCACTATGATGAGGATTTCCTTCTGGTACCTGGAGACATCTACCAAAAAACAGAATCAGTATTCTACACAAATGTCTTGAAAAGTGGATTCAACCAATAGTAGCTAGATCATAACTCTAGTATTTGCACACTTATAGCCTTTGTTTATTATACACAGCTCACAAAACCTTTTCATTATTCTTGAAAGGCTTGATGTTAATGTTCACTGACGTTCCTTTCCCACAACAATCTTGCAATGGAGACACCTCAAAAACTCTAAGCCTTTCACAACAAAAAACCTACAATATATACCATTTAATATCTTCCAAACCTTCACATAAGATTTAAAAGCACATCTAATGAAAAGTTATAAAAGTTCATTGATTGCCTTTGCCGCGTCCTCAGGATTGTTTTTTACTGGGGCATATGCTAACCATGCATCCATTACCTGCAATATATTTTAAGGATTGTCAATGCACACTTCATTTGTTAAAAGAGAGTAATATGTAGGTAAGGGCATATGAAAAGACAAAAGAAACATCACTTTGTTCCTCCAACAACTTCATCCTATTTGCATTACTTTTATTGCAATCCTACATTGCATGCATCTATACTAGACCAAATATCTAGATAAAATAGGGCCTCTCAATTAGCCTCAATTTGCATAGTTAAGAATACAAGCCTTGAACAATGTTGAGCAGCTAACGTAAGTGCACACTCAAGCAAGTAGATCTTTGATAAATTGGAAAAAAAAAAGCTATTTTAATGCCTTACAAGGGCCCTTAATTAATAGCATGTCAGACAAAGTGAAAATTTGGTAAAGGTATCAAATAAGGCCTTTGTTCTGGACAAATAGCACTTTTAGGGCTTATGGGCCCAGGACCTATTTTATTTGGTAGGGCCAAAGGTTATTCTATTCATAGAAATAGTGTTTATTTTTGGACGAATGGTCATTTTCATTCACAGTGTAGACTGGAGCTCTAGAGGAGAGGTGCATGATTTTGGAGAGAACTGTTGCTCTTCTTTAAAATACCTTTCAAAAAAAGTGATCCAATAAAGTATAAATAGGAAGAGGAGACATTCGTCTGGTAGCTTTTGATTTGGTTTCTTTTTTCAACTTTTATAAGACTCATTGCTCTCCCTTGTAGGGGGATGCTATATCTATGATTAAGTTCATAGTTTGGTATCACAACATTTTCAAGGGCACTCGGAACTGCCCCTATAGAAATAAATAGGACATCGATCAAAGTTCTCTTTGAAAAGAAATCGAGTTAGGAAGAAGATGAAGAAGCTTTATTGATGTCTTGTAATTACCAAAAGGTACATAAGACCAAAAGAATTACATCTCAAGTGTTTGATATCGCATGCTATTGAGGCTTGTTCATAAAAGACAAGAGAGCTTATGCGAAACATCATAACACAAAGCATGTGCTGAATCGACAGGATTGATGTTTATTTTGGAACTGTTTATTGAGCAGAAACTATGTAGCAAATTATTCTTTATTATGCATAAGCAGGCCTATGGGCCCTTTTTATTCATGTATTGGCCCTATTTGGTCACACTTTTAGGACTTGGTCATATTGATTTGGAGTGGGGGTCCTATTGGGGGGGGGGGGGGGGTGGGCACTATTTTCCCTCCAAATTTTCTACCTCCCTCTACATACTTGACATGTACTTCATTAGTCTTATATGCCTTTTGGCATGGAAAAGACATTAATGAAGCTTTCTTTCTTTCTTTCTTTCTACTTTTGAATTCCTACTTTGGGGTTCATTGGTAGGGTATATAAGGCAGCATTGTAGTCTTTTATTCAGTTGATGATGATTGCTCTTCTTTAGCCTCATTAAATATTCTCTCTTTCATGCTTTCTAGCATAGCTAGTGAATCTTAACTTGTAACTTGGTATCAGAGCAGTTTCCTTGTCATAAGGTTGGTGTATATTTTTCAGATCTGATTTTCTCCAGGAGGGCGCCCATCTGTAGCCTACATTTTCAGCCTACAGATCTACCTTTTTGCAGGTTTTCGGCATTATTTGGAGGAGGATCAGCGCCCATTTTCAGCCCATCTGCATCTTCTTTTTTGCTAGTTTTTTGTCGTCGTTTGGAGGACCGGCGCCCATTTCTAGCGCCTATTTTCAGCCAATTCATCGCCCATTTTTCAACAATTTCCAGCGCCCATTCCAGCCCATTTCCAGCTTGTTTTGACAAGACTTCGGTGGCTGGTTGGCACCTAGATTGGCGTCATCATCTGCATCTTTTCACCTATCTTGTTGCCACTACCATTGGGACGAAGGATCCACACCCACCCAGGTACTTTGCTTGCTTTCTCGCTTGCATTTTTGCTTTCCTTGCACATTGTTTTTGCACTCCCACCCATTTGCTGACATTTCCAGCACCCATCTCCTGCTATTTCTAGCACCCTATTCCCTCATCATTTTCTGCCATTACGAGCCTTTTTGTCTCTTTTCCAGCGCCCTCTTACTGTAATGCTCAATAGAACAAAATCAATAGTGTGAAAAATGTACTCTTGGGAAAAAATCAGGAAGTGAGTACATGGGCGTGAAGCTGAGCGCAATTTAGTGAGGTGCAGATATTTTAGAGCTTCAGTCGTCTCTTCTGTAATCAACTATCTCGTTTATAGATAGTTGATTAAAGAAGAGACGACTGAAGCTCTAAAATCGATGAAGTCGGGCAAGTCGACGAAGTCGAGTTGTTGATGGAGTTAGTCGGGTACGTCGATGTCGAGTAAGTCGGATACGTTGATGTCGAGTACGTGATGGAATGGAGTTGATTGTCGATGGAGTCGATGTTGAGTTTGATGGAGTGAGACGTGGAGTAAGTCGATGTCGAGTATATACATGAGAGAAGTAAAGTCGCGATGAAGTTGATGACTTCGATGACTTCGAAGTCGATGGAGTCGGACTTCGACATGTTTTCAGGATGCTCATTATCGAATGGATTTTGGACATGAGCATTTAAAATCCAACACTCCCCCATAATGTGGATCCTGAAAAACTTCGATCTTCAAGTTTAGCATGTCGTGAATTTGAGATGGTGCTCCTTTGATAGACCTTTTGTGAAGTAATTTGCTGCCATAAAATCTGTCCTGTAGTAAATCAATGACACGTCCTTGCTTTGAACTTTTTTTCTAAGGTAGTGATACTTGATTTCGATATGTTTGCTTTGAGAATGAAATGTCGGATTTGGAGATAGTGCAATTGTGCTTTGATTGTCACAATAGATTGTTGTTGGATGTGGCTGAGCAAGGTCGATATCTGCAAGCAGGTTCCTTAGCCAAATTGCCTCCTTGGTAGCATTTGTTGCAGCCATGTATTCTGATTCGGTCGATGATAATGCTACTGAGGTTTGTTTTCAGCTATTCCATGAGATTAAGCCTTGATTGAATAAGAATATAAATCCAGAAGTCGATCTTCTGGTGTCAATATCTCCTGCCCAATCTGCATCCGTGTATCGTTCGAGCATATTGGCAGATTGGCTGCCTCCATAACAGATGCTGAGATGTTTTGTAGCTTTGACATAGTTCAAACCTTTATGAGTGCTTTCCAATGGGTTGGACCTGGATTTGATAGGAACTGGCTGAGTGAACTGATCGAGTATGCAAGGTCTGGTCGAGTGCAGAGCATTGCATACATCAATGAGCCGATGATGGAGTGAAATGGATATTGCTTCATTTCCTCATTTCCTCCTTTTCTTCCTCGGTTTGAGGACATTGTTCCGTCGATATTTTCAGACCAACATCGAGTGGAAAAAAGCTCGATTTGCAGTTGGTCATTCCATACTTTTCTAGCACATTAGTGAGATATCGTTGTTGACTGATATAAATTTGTCTGCTGGATCGATTTCGATGAATCTGGATTCCAAGGCAGTAATGGGATGGACCCATATCAGTCATTTTGTAATCCTGTGCTAACATGAATTTTGAATCCTTCAATAAATTCAGATTGTTACTAAATAGTAACGTATCATCTACATAAAGAGTGATGATTATGTAGAAATTCGATACAGACTTGAAATAGACATTCCAATCTGCTGAGTTTGGAATAAAACCATTCTCGATTGGAAATGCATTGATTTTCTGAAACCAGGCTCTTGGTGACCGTTTCAGACCATACAGAGCCTTGTGGATTTTGTACGCTAGGTGCTCCTTACCCTTCAGTTCGTATTCTTCTGGCTGCGACATATAAATTTCCTCTTCGATAGTCCCATTGAGGAAAGCAGTCTGGACATCCATTTGGTGGACTTCGAGGTCGGCTGTGGCTGCAAAGGAGAGTAGTAGTCAGATCGAAGCATGCTTAATGACAGAGCTAAAGGTCTCCGAATAATCCAAATCTGAAATCTGGGAGAGCCTTTGGTGACAAGCCTGACCCTTTGTATCGACTTAATCTGCTTTTACCATCATACTTTGCTTTGAATATCCATTTGCATGGAATCGAATTTCGATCCTTTGGTAGCTCAGTTACAGTCCATGTTTGATTCTTGATCGGAGAATCGAATTCGGTTGTCCATTGCAGCTATCCACTGGTCAGCATCAGGAGTCGACATTGACTCAGATACAGTGCATGGTTCCTGCACAAAGTAGGAGGTTGGATCATCCATAAATCGGGATGGAGACTGTTTGGATCGGTTCGATCTTCGGGGTTGAACTTCGATCCTTTGATGCGATTCGACTTGTTGAGGGTCTGACTCATTGTCGATCTTTTGATCAGTCTTGAGTTCGGAGCTGGTGTCGGCTCTAGGACATGGGAGGCATTTCGACAAATGTTTGCACAAAATTGGGTGCCTATGGATGAAGACAACAGCCATGCAACAATGGTCTTATTTGAAGCAGGGTAACTTGAGCGTGCAGCAGGATTATGCAGACAAGTACCGAGAGGCTTTGTTATGCATTCCTCAGGAAGTTCCTATGTACATGCAAATAATTCACTTTGTGGAGGGACTTCGAGAGAGTATTTGCCCTTTTGTGCGGAAGGAGCAATCTCATGATTTACGGGGAGCCATCCAGATGGCTTTGTATTATGAAGATGGGAAAAAAGGCCCGGATCCTGTTGCGGTAGCTGGTACAGGTGGTTAGCAACCTTGGGGACGCAAGGGCAAATGGAACAAAAAGAGAAAGTTTGAAGGTCAAACCAATCAGTGGCAAGCTCGGGGTGACCAAAAGAAGAAGGGTTCAGGGGCCCCAAAAGGCAAAGGGTTGTTATGGGCAGCCCAATGCCCAAAAGGGTCAGCGTCCTTCAATGTTGTCGCCTCAGGACCAAGAACGTGCAAAGAGGGAGAACCTCTGTTTTGGATATTTGGGGCAGCATAGGTGGAAGGAATGTCCACGGAACTTGATGCGGACCACATATAATCTTCAGGTGGACCAGATGAACCAAGGTGATGACCCTATGACAGTGGAAGAGATCGAGCAAGAAGTCAATCTAGACGTCCCACGCCTCATGAATGTTTCGGTGGTCAGGAGAGTGGACACGGCTCCACCAGCGCTTTGTCAAAATCGGCTCGCCAAGGGTATCAATTTCCTAACACATCTCTTATTGTTATGCGAGGACATCTGTGTGGTAGAGATGTTCAGGTTCTATTTGACACTGGGTCCTCTCATAATGTGTTGAATTCAACTTTGGTACGGAAGTTAGGTGTGAATACTCAACCATCCCAGTACCTAGTACATAGTGGAAATGGCTGATGGAAAGGGTACAGAGATTTGGGATAAGAGGGTTGTGGGGCATTCCACTAACTGTACAAAGTTACACAAAAGAGTTGGATTTTGAGATAACACGGCTTGCGCGGTTTGATGTGGTGTTGGGCATTTGTTGGCACACAATGCGGAAGCCACACATAGCCTGGGATACTCATGTGTATGAGTTCCAGTTTGATGGTGTGATGCATTCCCTTTGTGGGGAGCGGGATGTGCCTCCTGGATCGCTTGTTTCAGCTACGCAGTTGCATAGGATCCCATTGTGAGTACATGTGTGTTTGCTTTCTACCGTGATATGTCTACTAATACTAGTCAGAGTAGCATGCAGTGTGTGCAAACTAGTACTATTTGGATCAAGAGATTAGGAGAGAGTTTTTCAGATGTGTTCATAGATGATATTCCATCTGTTTTACCTCCTAAGAGGAATGTTGAACATAAGATTGAATTAATACCCGGATCATGTCCTGTCAATAGACATCCTTACAGAATGAGTCTTAAGGAAGAGGAAGTGAGACAGATGGTCGATGGTTATTTGGCCAAGGGGCAGATACGACCTAGTTATTCCCCTTTTGCCTCTCCGATCATTCTTGATCATGGCGTATGTGTGTGGATTATCGAGGTTTGAACAAGATAACGGTTAAACATCGATATCCTATGCCACGTATAGATGATTTGCTTGATGCCTTGTCAGGTGCCACTGTGTTCAGTAAAATAGACCTAAAGAGTGGATACCATCAAGTTAGAGGTCGTGAAGAGGATGTACACAAGACTGCAGTTACGAATAAAGCCCATAGCTTATCTAAAGCTAAGCTATGAAAGCATCACATAAGCAAGACTTAAGCTATGAAAGCAGCACATAAGCAAGACTTAACCCTAGAAAGCAGAAAAGAGAGAGATTAAGGAGACTAAAGAGAGAGATCAATATCATCAGCTGAATAACAAATGACACAGTTTCCCTACTTATAGCCAAGAGGAAGCCCTAAAAGGAAGCTTCCGGTGGCTAGGCCCAACTGGGAGGGAAATAGTGTGCCCTCCAAGAAGGCCCCCACTCTCTAGTAATATGTCCAAATGGCCTAATAATGAGTAATAAGGCCAAAGGCCAACCATACAGTCTAAGTGTCACTAATGAATAAAAAAGGGCCCAAGGCCTGCTTATGCATAAAGTAAAGTAAATGTAAATGGACGGGGCAAATGTAATGAGCCGAGTCCATAACTCTCCCTGGCACAAAAAAATACACCCAACTACCGAAAAGAAACTGGATCAAATAGCAACAAGCCCTAGTGCATCAACAGCTACAACAACATCAGATGTAGAGGAATCAACAAGTGCAGCAAGAGCACGAGCCTGATCCGCAAGTGATGGTGTATGATAAAAGACATCAATAGGCTCCCATGTGGCCTCCTCAATAGGACGACCATCCCACTGGACCAAAAACTGAATCTCCCGGCGGCGTTGACTATGGTATAGACGAACCTGTAAATATAGCAGCAAAGTAAAAATGGAAATAACTCTGGAGTAGTAGGAAACTCAGCATCACAAGGAGCGTCATCCTCAATAGCAGCACGTAATAAACTGACATGGAATACATCACAGGCGCGTGCAGAAGCAAGAAGCTGGTAAGCGATATGTAACTAGACTAAGAACCTCCTAAATGCGATAAGGCCCATAATAACGTGGTGCAAGCTTCTCAGTAGAAGCATGGCCCTGGACAAAATGATGACGTGCAAACCGTAGGCGTAGATAAACCATATCTCCAAGCTGAAACTCAACATGGCGGCTGGTGGCGATCAACTGAGGTCTGATAATGCTGCTGAACATGATGTAAATGAGAACTGGCCCCGGGTAATAAGCTCTCGAGCACCTGATAGAAAAGATGCAAGTGTGACAGGTGTATCCTCAGGAGGGAGAGGAATGCCAGGTAAAAGAGGTGCATAGCCATGAGACAATAAAAATGGTGAAACACCTGTGCTAGTACTAACAGAGCTATTAAAGCTATACCTCTGCTAAACATAAATGCTGATCCCAATCCTTCCCAGAAGGAGTAACAAAATGGCGTAAATAATCCTCAAGGATCCTGTTAAGGACCTCAGACTGCCCATCAGAAGTAGAATGATCAAGCGGCAACCAGGAATGCCAAGGTATCCGTAATGCCCAAGATAGTAGAGGATCAGCCCAAAAGATAGGGACATCATACCAAGGTATCCAAAAGCCCGAGAAGGGTAGAACTGCATCAGCAACAGGAAGCCAATAAGGAAACTGGAAAAGAGATGGACACTCATCGCGAATAGCCACATCATACACGTAACCATCAACCATATGTGCAAACTCAGTGATATAGGTGCCCCA